>CM027575.2:23805152-24177013 GCA_015852605.2 Populus deltoides | reverse complement strand
AAGATATAAATAGAGCCTCCATTTTTAAGATATCAAAAGAATTGATTCATTATGGCTTTAGCACAAGGAACTGGGTTGTCTGCAACTCTGCGTGGTTCATAAATTTCCCCAACTTTGATCAGTTAGTGGTTTCCACTAGAAATCTCTATGTACTGAATATAAGGATGGCTTTTGCTTAAAGAGTAAATCATAATAACTGCATAGAACAGTACAACTTCGTGACATAACCATATGGCTTCGTTCATAAATATATTATATTACGCCCAGAAATGATCTCAACTGATGATGAGAAGAGCTTGCACTCTACAATTAAGGAACAACACCAAGGTTGACCAATTGGTTGAAAAACCAAATAAAGGTTTCAAAGAATCTCTAACCAGTAGTGAGCCATTATAGCTAACCCAAAGTTAACCAATGAAGCTGCAATTAGTTCCGCAGCTTCTTCTTTATGACTGAGCTTAAAAAAGTCCAGTGGCACCAGAATTTCTACGAACAAGATTGCACATACCTGATGTCATCCACTTTAAAGGCTCAACAAAAATAGAAGAACACTCAAACTCATCAGACTTGTTAAGGGGGTTGTCACTTTTCTGCTTGCTCCATGCGAAAGATGTCTCACCCTCTCCTGGAACATGATTCATAACATTCTCCTGCAATGCAACTACTCGACGGCACTTCTTGCAGTGGTATGCAGGAATACCTTTTTCCCCTCCATTTGGAGATGCTTCTTCCTCAGAGGAGACTTGTGTAGGTACACCAGGATCTGCCCCAAATTTAGAACTGTCTATCTTCTCTCCGCGGTTGTAAAACTCACCTGGAAGCATGGGGAAATTAATCCTTCATAAAAAGGATATTCACAGATTCACCATATCTGATCATTCCATATGTTTGTAACAGTAAAGAATATGCTTTTAACAGTCATAAAAGATATTACTAAGTTTAGGATCTGTAATAATGTTCCACGTTGATAGAAAGTTAAGAACGAAAATTTCAATGGATGAGTATGAAAAGTATCAAATGCATCACCACTTATGCTAAGCCAACTCTTATACACGGATTAAAGTTTTGGGAGCAACCACTTGATGCAAACACTCAAGGTTGAGAACATACTAATGTCATGATTCCAAAATTCTGCTTATGCAGTGCCCCACTAATGACCTTCCACTTTAACACACGACAAAATTATTAACAAGAACAGCAACTCAGGATCAAATACTAAGAACATGTACCCAGTGCTTTCAGGCGAAAACGCTTGTATATGGGACTAGCATGATCAACCTTGAAGCCCATTTCCTCAAACATTTTCAACTGCAATGGAAAAAAAAGATTTATGAGGATCACATAAGACACTAAAATCTCAGAGTCACCATTAATGCATCCCAACAAATCATATAGGTTTATTTAGCATGTCTTGCATCACCTGTTCTAAAAAGCCATCATTGGGACCAACAGACTCACAGCTTTGCCTTAGGGATTCAAGAGCATCTACAGGGACACGTAGGGAAAAGATGAAATAGTAAATAAATAAAAAATACAAAAGAGATAACATCACATATTTTCATTGTTGTCAAACAAAGAGAACCACCATATTTTCAGAAAGTAAACAATGAAGGCCACCAGCATATACCAATCAGCAGATCCAAAATGCTCCAAATAAAAAGTGGATGTGTTCAAACCTTCAAGAGATAATTGCTCACTTTTCATCAAGTACGCTGTAATGATAGCTGCACTGCAAAGAAAACAACGAAGAGAGGACCAAACCATTAGGGCTTGAGAATTCACGGCAGGTCTGTTCTGGACAATTTCTAACACTCATCGATTGGGTCAGAAAATAACCTAATACACTTCTTTCCTAGTTTAACCCACTTCATGATCAATAAACTGATCCACTGAAAAATATCAAAACACACTTCATGACTGTTTTAAATTAACCAAAAGTAAATAGCCACAAACTTGCACATCTAAGTTACAAGCATGCAATTCAGATCTTCGTTATTCATCCCATAATATCCATGTTTAAAGCGGACTTGACTGGTGGGTCCCAAATACAGTTCATGCTATTCTGGAAACAAATAACACCACTACTCTAATCCATTATCCACCTCTAATTTAAGATTAACAAATAAACCCTAATTTACATTAAAAAAAACAGGATTATCATACCTTCTCGAAACGCCAGCAAAACAATGCACCAAAACAGTTCCTTCTTTTCTAGTCTTCTGAATAAAATCCAAACAAACATCCAAATAATCTAACAAATCCTCACTCTCCTTATCCCTAATCGGCACCGCCATTCTCACTAGCTTCAATTCCTTCCCTGCATACTCTAACGAATACAAAACCTTATTCACCGCCAAACAACTCCTCCACTCATCACCGACACACACTTTCTTTATCTCCTTCGTCGGAATTATGACTCCGCTTCTCCATTCCGTAAAGAACGATATCGACACGGAACTTAAAACCGATAATATATGCGTTATTTCCGCACTTCCGTTTTGCAGAACCTCCGCCGCGTCGCTTATGTTTCCGATGAAAAGATTCTCGCGTACAAGATACGGCATCAAAAATATATATTAACAAAATTACAAGCTTGTTTTCTCCTGAGAAAAATTACGGAATTTTCTAGGACAAAAAAATTAATTAAAAAAATTATATTAAAATTGATAATTTTTTCGATAAATTCGAAATAATGTGATTTGAGCTGACCTTAGAAGGAATATTCCGGAGAAGGATGGAATCCTTTTTTTTATGCTGATTTTTTATCTTCGTCTACGGCTACTGCTACTGAGGGGTGCGATTTTCTAGAGTGGCAGGTATTTATAGGCGGCGAGTTGGCACGTGTGAATAACTGATTTAGAACGTGTGAATGAGTTTTGGGGTTTTTCTACGTGGCAGGAGATGGAAGGGTAGTCTTTTTGCCTGTAAAGTATTGGGCCCACCATGCACCTCCAATGGAGGGGGTGTGGCGTGGAAATATCAGGACAGGTGGTGAAGATTGATTGCCTTTTGAGGCTCGTGTGTTCCACGTAGGACAAACTCCCTTGAAAACGACATGTCTATCATAGTTGAGTAAGAGACAAGGCTAGATTTGTACAGGCAAAGCGACATGATCGTGTGTAGTGTAGCCATGTTCGAACAAAAAAGGTAACGTCCCATGATGTGAACCGTTAAAAGAGGACACGAACAACCGAAGATATCATGCAACATGCCACGTGGCGCCAAATCATTACCGGCCACTCATGATTAAACCTTTCATTTACACTTGATTGATGAGATGAGCTCTCTATGCATCGCCATTGTCCCTCTGGTGTGTGTTTATTCTACTTCATGATTGATGAGATGAACCTTTCAATTCTCAATTTGGAGAAAAAAGGGGATGATCTAGACGTGCTCATGATTCATGTGTACCATGGTTACATGACAAACCATTACAGTAAAAATCAAGTATCTACCAGATATTCTATGCATGCCGGTGCAATTCATGGATAAGTTACCACATGAACAGGGGAAAAAGGTGGAAGACAGGGCTTATGGTTCCTCTTCTCTCTACAAAATTTTTCTGAAATAACAATCAACATCTTAAGAAACCGCATACAACCTTGCATTAAAACTTACGAGATAGCTCAGAATATACATTGGCAGATTAATAGGCCCTCATCACCAACATCACGCTGATTATCTTCAACAAAGCTACAAGACTCATCCATGATAATCAATCCATGCGTACACCGCATGCCACACCGTACAGTCACGTAAGGAGGACCATATATGCAAGAATGGCATGCAAGGAGAGAACTCAAGGGCTGAATTGGAGACAGAAAGGGAAATGGTTATAAATGCTTTATCAGCTTCCTTGCTCTACTTCATCCATGGTATAAACAGGTAATTGCCATGACTTGGTATTCTTCTTTGGATCGATGGTTAGGCTGAGATCAGTATCATCTTCCTTGAATGTTCTAATGAATGTTTTGGCACCCATCAGAATAAGCCTTTCAATCATAAATAATTCATAGTTGTTCTCAATCACGGGATCCAGAATCATGCTGTAGTTAGATGAATACGCCAATTTATATCTGCAAATTATGAGCCACCAAAGTTCAACATCAACTTCACCATTGTATAAAAATTACAACAAAACCTTAAATTTTTATTTTTTTTTAAAAGGTCTCTTCCAATTTCCTGAAAGATGGCAGAAATTTTTCTATAAGATCAGAGATATCTTGTAAAAGGCACAAAGCAAGAGCCATTGATTTATAGAGAAAGGAAGTAATACTTTGAAAAAGCTTACAGCAGAAATGCATCAGAAACGCATCAGAAACATGTTCAACCAACTTAATCAAAGAGAATAAATATGTCATGCCAAGCATCCGTACAGGTTGAGTCAATCATGCAAGATATCAACTGCAGAATGATATTTGCCATAATGAATTTAGCGAGTTACAATTAAGAAGTACATACAAGAACACAAGAAATTAACAGAGATGCATAATTGCAAATTTAATTTCTTAAAGCATCAATGCTGATCTCTAATTTATTTCTTTTTGAGAATTTTCAGATCTGTATGTATAATCTGTCATGAGCAAATCATTTGTGCTACTTCACAGCTAAGAATTAGTGTGTATAGTATTCAAATTTTTAAGTTTGAGAAGGTTTACCTGACAGCGAGAGGTGAAAAAAATCCCGGTGTCTTCTCATTTGAAGCAATAAAAAGGGTTCGTCCAGGTGGGACCCATTTTTCAATCCTATGGAGTATAAATTCTGGACGGGTATCCCTGTCAAGATGAGGATGTAGGGTTCGAGAAACCCCAAATCTGTCATTCCTAGTTTTTATTTTATCCCCTCGACGAACATGGATGGAATCATAATCACCAAGAAGTGCCATAATCTATGCACATGAGATGAGATGAATTGCAGGTTAATCAAGTTCTGTTTTAGAGGAAACAGAAGCAGACAAATGGTGTGAAACAAGCAAAGAGAACCTAGCAATATCACATGATACAGACCTTATCCGCAGCATCCCTTAATCTATCTGCTGCCATTGTAGGAAGAAATGAATATGGCAACGCTATAGCACTACGGTTGTTTCGGTCTTTGCATTCCATGAACCTGAATGGCTATTATGATTAGAACCTAGAAAGAAATTTGCTAGATTCTAAAAATCTCGAAGACAAATTATATCATGACAAATAGCAACACTGAAAATAGCAAGTGCAAACTTTTTTCCTTGTTCTTTTTCCCAGAGTATAGCAGTCACAAGTCCTTTCCTTTTAATTTTTCATTTTCCCCTCTAAATAGAGCAGTCACTTCCTGTCCAGCATTGGCTTATTAGAACGGTCCAGATTCTCTAAACCACATGAAGAAAAACCAATCCTTTCATTACAGCCAGGCCAATTACTCCATTTCAAAAATTTAGAGAAAACATGTAAACAAATTTTGCACATCAAGAATAATATCTGTATTGATTGTGAAATTTAAAAAGCAAAGCAGGTGAACTATCATTATTTACAACTCTTAAAACTATTTTCCAAACTAACACACCCATCTTTCTTCCCACAATCACCTCTCCCCAATTTTCACATAGCTCCCATAAATGCAGTTAACAGTCTTTGAGTCATTTGATGAGAATAAACATGAAAAAGCCAAAATTGCAGCTACATTTCATACCATGAAAGTGGGCTCGCTGTTCGATTAATGAGCAAGAGGTTTGAGTAGTGACTATTCTCTTTGAGATCAACTCGACTAATCCCTTCCACATGGGCCACCCCTCTAGCTCCCAACTTCATACTTGTTGATAATACCTGATACCAATCTTTTGAGTTGTCTAAGATTACAGGCACAGTTTCAGATATGAGATCCATATCATACAAAGAGTCCATGGAACAAGAACTTTCGGCCCACCTGCCAAATAGAAGGAAGCAAGTTCAGATCATGGAATTTTAGCTTTTTCTGATAGTTTAGCATTACATATGTATTCATTAAAAAATTGAAGCCAGACCCATTTATTGAATTAGAATCTTTCTTTTCACAAGAACTGGAAGACAAGCATACATAAGAATAGGCAGTGTTGGATTTAGCACTCTAGATTCAACAGTTTAGCTCTGGCAATAACAACAGTCCACATAACAGTTCAATAAACTTACCTTTCCTCTGAATTTGAATTGTCAGAGTGATGAAGGATCCCCTTCTTATTGTGTATTGGATTGATACACATCCTTGAAGGCATCACAAAAGTTCTGCAACAAGATAATATGAAAATATAAGAAACATGCTAAAACAAACAATCTCAACTCTGCAGTGTTTAATTGCTAACCTTAACAACTAAAAAAACAACCAAACATTTGGTTTCAATAAATCATTGTTATTGACTCATTTAATTCATACACACGTGGAATCAATCCAGTCACAATTTCCTTTCATATTTCAACTTTTCAAAAAAGAAAAAAAACATTTCAACTCAAACCAAAAGTTGTTAAAGAGCTAAATAATAATAACAGCAATTCATGTTCCCTAAATCACAAACAGCTAAATATGTAGATACCCAACAACACAGTTTCTTAACAAGAATCACACTTGATCCAAGATTTTCTCATTTCACTTGATCCAATGTCAATGTCATTAACACCTAAACCCCCCATAACTAAGCAAGTAACATACCAAATCAATTCAACAGAAAGAGAGTTTAAAACCCAAATCCAATAAAACCTCACCAAAAAAACACCAAACCCAACAACATATTGACACAAAAAACATAACTTAAAAGAAAAAAACATACCTATTCAAGAACATGGCTTCTTCTAGAGCACACCTAAGGCTAGACTCTTGATGACCCAAACCTTCACAAGACTCACAATGTTTACCAGGACAATCAATTCTATTACCCCAATACAAGTACTTTTCATGAATGGTATGTTGTCTTTTGGGTTTGTCTACAGAGTTCCTTGTGGATTTTGGAGATAAAAAGGAGAACCCATCTGTGGAATTTAGTGAAAAAAACAAGCATAACAATGCAATGGCTGAAATGCAGAGGATTAAAGTGAGAATTGGGGATCTGAGCTTTGATAAAGGTTTTGGCTTTAGTGGTTTGTTTATGGTTGCCATTGAAGGATTGAAGTAGCAGAGAGACAGAAAGATGTAGAAGGAGGTTTGAGAGCTCAAGTGTGAAGAGTGCTCTTATTATTTGGCATCATGGCATGTGTAATTTTAGTTTTTTTTAATTTTTTTAGCCTAGATCTTGCCAGGTCAGCCAGCATTGATGGATGTACAAAATGAGAATGTTTTTTTTTTTATATATAATTATTAGTGAATATGTAATAGGCAATTTAATTTGCTTTCTTCCCTGATAGTCAAATGATCTTTTTTTTTTAATTAAAATACTCAAATGATGAAAATTGAATACTAAAAAAATCAAATGAATTATAATCAGTTCTTTTAGACATAGATTTCATGGTAAGAATTCAAAAAATTAAAAGAAGTAATTATAATTTTTTTAATATTTGTTTTTTTTTCAAAATATTAGCTTCGTGGTACGAAAATGAAAGCATAATAAAACTTCTTTAATTCTTATCTTTATCTATCTCTTGAAGTTTTAAAGATATAATAAAAAAATAGATAAATAATTCAATTTGTTCTTTAAATATATCCTTTAACCAAGTTTTTCCATTTAAATTAACAAAATTATATTTTTATTTTAAATTATTCCTTGAGATAAATGAGGACACAATAGAAGAATTTATCAAAATTACTCAAATTTTTTTAAGAAATAAAAAGTTTTAAAGTCAGTCAAAACTTAGAATTTTTTAAAAATAAAGATTTTAATTTTTTTAAAAATGTAAAACTATATTCTTGAAAAGTTCAATATTTTTTTAGAATGAAAAATAAATTTATTTCAATTTGGATAGAAAAATTTGTCAACAACAAGATACATTAGAGAATTATATATATTATATAAAAAATATATAATAATAATAATAATAATAATAATCATTAAAGTGGTACCTAACTATTTTCATGAAACATTCTCACTCCAAATAAATAGACTTTAGATACAAGAAATCTAACATCAATACTCTTTTTTTCCCCTTGAGCTAATTTTTCTGATTTTTTAAACCGTTGGTTGTGAGGTATAACTACTCTTCATCTAATTTTTTTAATACAATTAACTTGATTTCAATTTATATTTATAATAGACAGCATGCAATTTTTTTTTTAAAAAAAAAAACTTTGTTTCAGTATTTCTATTCTTATTTGGGACACGGTTTTCGCTTGATAGCTATAGTTATAAATCTTGGTTTTACTGATTTAAAATATGTTTTGGATTAAATTTTATTTTAATTTTTTTTACCGAAATGACATAGTTGAAATTTGAAAAATTAAATTCTTATTGTCTTGTATGTCCACAAAACTGCAACTTAGATTATAAATCGATTCTTATAACTATAATACTAGTTAATTTTTAAATTATCACAAATTAAATTAAGATGTTGATTAGAATTACATTCCAAATGGTGTTGTATAAAAATTTAAAATTTTATTTTATTTAAAATAATATTTTTATGTTTTTGAATCGCATAAAAAAATAAATTTTTTAATATATTTAATATTTTATTTAAATCATTGGAGCATTGACAGTAGTTCTGGAAATTTACAAGAGAAAGAAATTCAGTTGAATTACAAGGTATTCGGGGTTCAAGAGCTCTTGTTCAGACATTGGGTGAACGAATATCATTATTACACAAGGGCAGTTCAATTGTCATCATGTCGAGTGCCAACCCACATGGCACCATCATAGAAAGTGAATCGAGCAGAAGCCAGTCCTGTTACATTAACTAGATTATCATTGAGTGAATGACAGGACGTCAAGAATCACGCCACGAAAATGTGTAATTCTACAGTTGTATACACAAATCTTTCCGAACCCCTTGTTTCTTGGTTGCTGGAGTTCATAGCGAAATCGTAACTGGATGGATTAATGGTTTAGCTTGGAGGTGAAAATGCAGTAAGAAGTGAAAACCATTAGAATCGAAGTTCATAGTTTGATAACTTCATGCAGATCACATGAAGGGTTTATTAGATAACTTAGAGCGATGGGTACACAAGGGATAAACCCAAAAACGCAGAGCTCACTCGAGTTAAAAGCTGTCTGCTAACCCTAAATCCACTTTTCTGATCTTCCCTCATCTGTACAATCCTCTAATCCCAGTTGCACCGATCATAGAGAAAGTGGGAAGCATACTTAACATGAGATCATGTCGTGCATGGCTTCATCGGTAGCGGTACCCTTTGTTATGATTACGAGAACATGAGCCTGATTTGGGTTAAATTGGTCGTGCCATTTTAGTCCCCTCGTGACATTGTAGTTTCAAGGAGGACCAGGACAGTGGCCAAAATAGTTTGTGTTGGTAGGATTCACTTCAAGCCTTCTGAAATATTCGTGACGAAACTCCATGGAGAAGCTTGACAAACCCCAAGAAGGTTAATTTACCATCAGAATGTCTCATCTCCTGAAAACAGCGAAGCAAATAATTTTAGTACTTGAATTCACTTAAAGAACAAAACAAGTCTCTAGATGGAGCAGACTTGCTTCATCATCTATGTTCCTCCTTTCCTCAGGGAAGGGACGATACTAGTAAGTAAAATAGACCTGGACCTGGACCTACATTTTCCCTATGTTCTAAGTGAAAAACTGGATGATTAGAAACTTCAAATTTGAGTCTTTGCCACTGCTATCACCTTGTTTAGTTTGTTGCAAGTAAAAGACCTGAATCAAAAAGGTCCTACAGGCGAGAAAAATTAATTTGGACACCCACTCCAAAGCAAATATCAAGTACTTTGGCAGTCAAACCAGGACCTACTTACTGGTCAACCCAGTCTTGTACCATTTTGCATTCCCTATGGTACTTTTGCACCTAGAATTCAGCTCTACGACTAGAAGAACATTCCTATTGAATTACTTCAGATATCTGTCAAATTGTAGAGAAATATGTCAGGAAAAAAGAGCATAAAGGTCTGTCAATGCAGGGGCAGAGCTAGGGTGGCAGGGGACCTGGCCCCTCCAAAGTTCAAGTAAGTCCCTCAAGTGTGTAATGGTTTCTTACAAAAAAAAGTCCTGGGGCATTTTTTATACATAATGGCTTCTTCAAAATATATAAAAGAAGTTACTTACTAGCCTCTCATATGCAGCTTCAAAATCCATCCATTACATATCTCAACGGCCTTTTCATTTTAGTATATTTAACTGTTCCCCACGTAGAATTCCTAGCTCTGCCACTGTGTGCAAACCCCCGAGTGTGTGTGTGTGTGTGTGTGTGTGTGAGAGAGAGAGAGAGAGAGAGCATACTGAGGCAAGCTCCTCGAACATAATGGGTCTGTTTCCCTCTTTCTCAAACAATTCATAGGCACGCCTAACATTTTGCTCCCAACTATCCATTCCTTCTAGCTGATGCACACTTATGGCAACAGCAGAAAATTCTTCAAAATCCAATTTACTGTATTGAAGAGAACTAACCTGAAACACGCAAGAGTAGACAATTAATTAACTAGAACTCTAAATCAATTCTGCTAGTAAATAAATCTGATAGAATGGTACAAACAATTAAGCAAAAAATAGGTAAGAAACCAGAACAGGCGTTAAGCATTACCATGTTAACATATTCGAGGACCCTGGAATCCTTCATGGCATCTGTAGAGTGCTTTATTAAAGCCTGTTAATACCAACATCTTTCAGAATGACATGAGAAACACCAAAAAGCAAAAAAAAAAAAAAAGAGTACGAAAGTTAATACTGAGAGCCAAAAGATGGAAGAGATGGAGCTCACTGTTTTAAAGTTCTGCATAGAAATGAAGCCATTTTTGCTTGGCCCTAACAATGTAAATTGTTCCCGTAGGAAAGCTAGCTGAGCAACAGTCAACGTCTTCGCCAGAGCCTGTCAAAATCGACAAGTTTGTTGCTTGCACGGCAAGTATTTGAGATTTATATCAAAGACACCACACCAAAAAAACATAAACAAGTTTGTGGCTCCTCCAGCTTGAAATGACTTTTGGTTTATGATGCAGACAAACTCTACACAATTGCATTTAACTTTGGATGAAATGCTTAGGACTTGACCCAAAAAAAAAAAAAGGGAAGAAAACCTGGCATTTGAGTTACAACTAAAAATGGAGGACACAGCATCCTACTCACCCTCAAAGCAGATTTTCGTAGGGAAGAAGAATATATATAAGCTTTTGCAAGCTTGTACACAATCATATCCAGTGGAATCTTTATGTCATGATGATTAGCCAGCCATGGGTGACCTAAACATAAAAATGCAGGTAGCCACCTTAGAATTATATTTTTGACCTCACAGGTAGGGTGACCAAATCATCAGGAGTTTAGCTATAGGAACTTACTCAGAGCCTGAGCAGCTGTTAGTCTCTTCCGATAGTCCTTGTTCAACAGCCTCTTCACAAAATCAATAGCTTCTGGAGATAAAGAAGGCCAGGGAGCTTCATCAAAGCTTGGATCTGCTTTCAAAACAGCTCGAAAGATTCCAGATTCTGTCCGGGCCCAAAAGGGCCTGCTACCACATAGAAGAATATAAGCAATCACACCAATACTCCACATGTCTGCCTCGGTTCCATATGATCTGTGTAGAACTTCAGGAGCTACATAATATGCACTTCCCACAATATCATTTAGCCTTTCATCTGCAGAAGTTTCAAATAGTCAAAACTCCCACCCCCCATCGAATCCCCCCCACCAAAAAAAAAGAAGAAAAAAGTTGAGAAGCTGTATCCAGTAAAACTGACCTGGCTTTACATAGTCAGAGAGTCCAAAATCAATGGCTTTCAATGTGGAATTATCCTCCTTGGTGGTAAAGAGAAAGTTCTGAAGTAAAATGATTAGAAAAGAATAAGGATGTGCCAACATGAAATTGCATCTACAACAGCGTACAACACCTCCCAATTCCCACCCAAAACTTTTATATTCTTCCACTAAATATCAACAGTGTCACAACTAACTTCCATGAAGTTAGTCAAGCATAATCTTCCAGAAAAAAGGAACACAACAAGAAATTCGCATATAATTTTTTTTTATTAATTGCTTACCTCAGGCTTCAGGTCACGATGAACGACACCTTGGAGATGGCAGTAGGCAACCACACTTAATATCTGAACCATAACGGTCCTTGCATCTTCTTCTGAGTATTTTCCACCCCTGTATAATATGACTAGGAGTTCAGCCAGTTAGAATATCACAGAACAAGACACGGATATACCATAAAGAAAACAACATTTAAGAGTACAGTACCTTGAGAGTATCCTATCCAATAATTCGCCACCTTCGCACAACCTAAAGAACAAAAACATTTGTAGAAGGTAAGTTCCAACAACTTATCTGTCTGAAGTCTATGCTATTATAAATGTAGAAACTTAACTAACCAATGGATTAACTTCTTCTTTATGCTCTTTTGCTCCTTGATAATTAGATGCAAGTTTTTCACAGATGACAGCCATGAAAATGTACCAAAAGACTGGCATAGTTATTTTTTCAAGTGTTTTGGTTAACACGAAGAAGACTCTCTGTATTATTCAACTCCATCAAGCTTTTCATTAAAAGCAAATTTGATTGAACAAGGCAGAATCATTTATATAATTGGTCTACATTTCTTGACATTGAAGATCAACTGGCCAAAAGGTTCATGAAATTGTGCATTGTACGTCCTTTATCCTTATAAAATTCATTGAAACATGTAGGGGTTAAAAGCACTAGCTAGTTACTTAGCTTATCTGATTGTCCTATCTGTCATCATTTTCTTGGTAGTCATTATCACAGTTTTGAGCCATAAACATCGACTGTATAACCAAGGCAAAAGTGACACAGTTAAATCCGTTTTTACATGAAAAATAAGTGCAGTCAAAACTTACTCCATTATAGCATAGACATTGTCGTCGTCTTCGCAGGCATCGTAGAACTGCACTAGGTTCTTATGTCCCGTTAGAGCCCGTAATATTTTCACTTCTCGTCTCACATCCTCTATGGCAACTACAGTGGTCATCTGTAAAACATTGCCCAATTTACATGAGAAAAAGACAAATAGCTCATTGGTTCTACAGTTGATGGTCAAAAGAACTATCATTTATGGCATAAATAACGGTGCTAATGGCTCTATCATGTAGGGCGAATGAGACTTTTGCTCAATGATCCTTTTACGGACTTGTGCACAATGATTTAGTACAAAAACAGGATATGCTTTCACAAATAGATCGATATTAGCAAATACGGAGAATATTACAGAATACCTTGTTTGCATTGGATTAAGTTATGATATAATATCATTATCATGACAGGGTAATGAGCTACCAAAGCTTTATGGACAATTGGACAAAAAACAAACCATTTAATTCAATTATCAGTGACTTATTTAGAGGATAGTGACCCATCAACCGTGTGTCTTGAGCCTGGATAGCCTAAACATGAAACAGAGCATTCATTAATAATGCCAATACTCCAATTAATAAGGAAGGCTGTGTTAAGATACAAGTTACAAGTGTCCTAAACAACGGAGAAGCGCTGCATTTTCAGGGAAAGACCTCGAGCAAATCCATCATTCTCATCGTATACTCCCATAGTATCACAACACAAGCGAGGCAGATCAGTTAGAATTACAAATAGCAGCCAGAATTGCATTAAACCTCTATTATAGATGCTAAATATCAGTAACAAGAGAAAGGTGTGCTTAGAAACATAAAAATAAACACATCTGTACATAAGCAGAACACACAACAATTCAAACATCCAAATTTTTAAGCTAATCTAAGGAATTACTCAAACCAATAAAAACTAGTCAAAATCGAAAGATCATGGTCAATGAGAGGTTGAGAAGTAAACCTTAGACTTTGGAATAACTTTGACTGCCACATTCTGGCCTTTCAAGCTTCCTTTCTTCGCCTTCGCAGAGCAAGTATACCCAAAATGTCCACGCCCCACTTCCTCACCAAGCTCATAATGACTTGCAAACTGCTTAGAAAACCCAAAATTCTTGTCCAAACCAATATCAATCTCATTTCCTTCAGGAATTGAAGCTTCATTAGGCTTAACAGAGCCATGCCTTCTTGCAAGCAATGCACGTATATGCTTTGCAGGGGAAGGAGGTGGAAAAGGCCTCTTGAAAATCCTCAAAGGAGTGGAGCTTACACTTGATACAGCAGGTGAAGTCTTGAAGAGACTAGATAATGGACTTGGACTGTAAAAAGGGAAGTTTGAGTTCTTCCTAATGGGTGAATTTGGTGGCTTTGTTGAGTCTGTTTCAATGGAGAGCGTGTTGTTTTTGGATTGGTTTTGTTGGAGCTCAACGGGTTTTCCATGACAAAGTCCCATGGAACAAGAACCCAGAATAGAGAATTCAAGAAATTACTTGTAAATCAAGAAAGTTCAGACCTTCGATCAAGAAACTCGAAGAAAAGCACAGAAATTTAGACCATTTGAAGAGACAAAAAAACCAAAGAAAGTGAGTGACTTAATTCAAGGATTTGAAGCTAAAGAAAGAAGATTCCACAGTGAATTATACAAGAAAAGAAATTAAAAAAAAGGGTACAGATATCAAGACCATATGAACCAAAAAAAAAAAAAAGGAAGCAAGAAACTGAAATCAAGACTAAATTTTTACAATTTGTCAAAACAATCCATAAATGATGGAGCTGTAAATTCCAAAGCACAAGGATTTTCCATCTAATTTGGATAGAAAAGGTGGGAAATTTAAATATAAATCCGAAGGGTGGGAAAAAAAGAAAAGGAACTAGACTTTACTGATCAAAGAAACAAATGCTTAGAAATAAAAGCAAGGGACAAATAAATAAGAAGCAAATTGCATGAGAAGCTTAAAGAGGGAGAAGAGAAGGAGAGAATGAGAGAAGCAAAAGAGAACAAACTACAAGAAAATTGTATTCCAAGAGAGGAAGAATGGAGAGAGAGAGAGGCAAAAGCACAGGAAGAAGTGAAGAAAAGATGCTTAGCAGAGGCTACAAGGAAAAGAAAAAAAGAGAGAGCACAAGGCTTCTTTTTTTCTTGCTTTTTTGCAAACTCTCTTTGTTTCTTTGTTTTTAATTACATCTTTTTCTTTCTGTTTTTTTGTTGGTAATACTTTTTGCCTTTTCTGGTGTGTAGTTGTGTGTGAGCAAGGAAGTAGGAGCCAGTTCTGTGGATTTCTTTGTGGATTGATGATTGTCTTCTTCTTCCTCTTCTCTTGTCAAATAATAATGGAAGTGGGGTTGGAAGTTTAGATCCTTCCAGCCTGTCCTTATTGATCCCAGAAAACTAAGATGAATGTGGTGGGTTTTTCTAGCTTTCTTGACATGTGATTTTTTTTTTTTTTTCAGGTTAAGAAAACTAAGCTTCCATTGTCTTGTGTATTCTGAACTGCTTTTGTTTGGTTTTTTTTTTTAAATGTGGTCCACTTTTTTTTATGTTATTAAATTCTTCTTGTTAAAATGATATTAATATTGTTATAATAAGAATTTTAGTGCCTTCAATATCTTTTTTTAATTTTTTTTCTCTCATCTCTCTTGTATATTTAATATTTTTTTAATTAGATATTGCTATTCTAAACAATTACAAATTATAAAAGTTATGTTATCCTAATATATATAAATTATCAATTATTTTTTAACTGTAATATTCCACAAATATTTTTGATTAATTGTGATATTTTTTTTAAAAAAAAACCTTTCTTTTCTTTCTTTCCTCCTACTTCCTTTTTCGTATAAACATCTACAAACTCTCCACTTACTAATTTGAGAAAAAAAAACTGTATTTTCGGCCCATTTGTAGTACTAAATCACAGAATCATGCAAGCTAAACAAAGTTATTAAACCATGCACTGCACATCTAGGTATTGAATGATTTTGATCCATATTTCCCATTTGAAAGTTCTCTTTGGATTCGTCAGTTGACGTAACAACAAATCTTACTATTTAATTTCTAATTAACCCTTTGAATTCAAGCCTTGCTCCACCCTTTTTATTATAGTCACTATATTTATAAAATAAACTGATGAATTACCAATAAAGTAATCATGGTATGAAGATTTAAGATTAAGATTATAGGTTAGATGGGATGAATTTGATCAATTAAAAACAATGTTATTTAAACCTTTTTTTTTCTAAAGTCAAAACTATGTTATTTAAAAAAGAATTAACAAAAATATCAAATTTAATTTTGATCGAAATAATTAAGTTATGAATTGATTTATTATATTTATGAAGGATAAAATATATTAATTTTATGATTACTCTTCTTTGACACCTGACCTAATCAAAGAAAAGCTAAATCTTATTCTTATCACCTGCCTTTTTAAGAGTCAACAATCTTAATTAGCCATGCATTTAGGCGAGTGATTTTTTTTATTTAATTAATATAAATATTCGTATCAGTTTGCGTATATTTTAATTAATTTTATAAAATCTAAAATTAATAATTAAGTAAATCTCTAATAAGTCTGATGCGACTCGAACTTGTAACATTGAGAATAATAAGTCATATCTAGTAATTTTCTTTTAACATTTATCACACCAAAATTAACATGTGCAGGTGTATTTGATATCTCCCAACTCCGTCCTCTATCCTTGAATTGATTGTAGACTTTAGCCAACCTAATTCTGTTGAAAATTCTCAATATATATTTTCTTCCCACAATCTCACTTAAAAAGTTCATTTTGTTCATATTAGATCATCTCCAGCCAAGGTCTTCCAAATAATAAAATATAGCACTGTGAACATAATCTTTTGCTATGAAAGCTGTGACTGATCCACGCCTAAACACAGCCACCTTTTGATCCTAAACATCAGTGATTAAATTAGAAAATAATTGCCAAATTAAAACCATCATTTATTTAACTGAAAAATGCACTGCACATCCTTGAATTGTAGGGTATGTGCCCTCTTATTTTTAAGGGGGCTTTTCCTCAAAAGTTGGTGCATCTACTTTCATGCAGCTAAATAAGACGTACTGGTGTCTCTGAGAGAGGCTATGTTTTTTTCTTCAATTTGACTAGAGCTGAGGCAAGGCTACAACACCTTTAACAGCTGGAGTCTTAAGTGAATCCCGCTGCATTTAAAAGCAAAAACAATTTATTTATGTAGTGTGTGTATATATATATAGGGCTTAAATGCTGTAATATTAAACATAATGGATAAATATAATTAACGGCTGCTTTTACTTGATCAATAAGGTAAAGACAAGGCATCTGATTCAATTGAAACCTTTCGAAACATGGCTTACAAGGGCTAACTTTTGGTGGTAGTTGACCTATGCTCGCCGCCGGCCCCTTCAGTGAGCAGGCTTGTATTAGAGCAAATAATCACTGTTATAATCGCAGAAATCTTACCAAACTCAACATCTTAGATCTTATTTTTCGATATTTGATCGATAAATAAACTACAAATATTTTACAAGGATTAAGACGAGAGACAGTTAACACCATGCAATGGATCAGCCAAAAGCACTTGCAAAGCACAATCACAGAGCAGTTCAGTTCATAAAATATTCTAATATATATTTCCCACAATTTTGATATATACTCTTTTCCCACATAAAAAAAATAAAAAAATAACTGGGCTATAAAAATTTCAAAGCTTGAAGACGAACGAACATAGAACGATCACATTCATGCTTAAGCATTTAATTTCCCTTTGTTCCTTTAGAACATGCATGTCCAACAAGTCAAAGAAAGGAGTTCCTATGAGCTTCCTTAGTGGTGATCATAATTCATGGATATGGTTATGAGCTTAATTAGGCGTCGCAACCAGAAAGGAGTTCCTATTAACATCTTTCAAGTTAGGCCGGCACTGTGTAATGACAATTATATATGATCTAGACCAGCCTTAATCAAACTATTTGAAAGAAATCAATCAATGCAGCCAAATTAGAAGAACTATTCCAACAATATTGCTCTAATTTATTAATGGCTGTTGTCTCTCTTTCTTATAATTGTTGGCTAAACTAATTGCAAGGTCCCTCTATTTCATGCATTTGATCAAATCAAACCCTTTGAATGTGATATGATCTCCCTTGTTCGACTGCTTTACTAATCAAATTTCCATATAAATTCAACGTTTTCTGATAGAGGATCTCAAATTTCCATTGATGGAAGTGTAAGGTTTGATTTGATCAAATGTGGAGAGTCAAGGGTTGTTCATGATTTGTAGCCTATGGTTATTGCTTAATTTAAAATGGCAGAAAATGATCGAGGAACCACTCTAATTATGATTCCAAAGATTTCGACATTTTCCAAAACGACATCAAAATCTTGATTTCAGCCATCATCAAGGATATATATTATATGATCAATAAACCATATTGTATAATATCTTTTCAAACTATTAAAGAAAATGCAACTTTCAGTTTTCAAAATTCTCTTTCCTCTAATGAAAACGTATGATTATGGTCCCAAATTCATATATATATAGTTTGAAGTCAAACTAATCAACTCCCTAAGAAATAAATTTATGAGTCCATGCGAATTAATGTCATTATAGCATGATAATAAGTTTACCTAGCTACCTGCTATCGTTGATTGTTGACCATTCTAATATAGAGTTTGCACCCGTGCAATTTCTCTCCATGCTCTCTCGCAAGATTTGGAGACAATAGGAACCTTGGATTCTACCCTACGTTTTACATCTTAAGGAAAAAAAAATTTACTATCTTTCTTGAGCTATCTATAATCATGGTTAAAATTCTGTTTATTTTTGTGTTTAAAAAGTATTTTTAAAAAATTTAAAATTTATTTTATTTGCTTTAAATTAATATTTTTTTGGTGTTTTTAGATCATTTTGATTCGCTGATATCAAAAATAATTTTTAAAAAATAAAAAATATTATTTTAATACATTTCCGAATAAAAAACACTTTAAAAAATAACAACAATCAAGAAGCAGCTAAACATGAACATAAACTATTTAGCGAGTAAAGCAATTTCTTAATCCACTATTTAAGTTTTGTTACATGTGTCTTCTTTAATTAGAAATTAATTAGTAAATTATTAATGATCTATATATTTACATTTATTCATTATTAGCTGATTAAAAAAAGTATTGGGATTTTGGTTAAATTGGTTGTTGCACGAATTATGTTTCTAAAATATTAGTTTTCACTATTGATGATATTAATATTTTATATTAATTAGGAGTTGAGGATTTAGACAATTTATAATTTATAAACCGTAGATATAACCCCTTAAAACAAAAACGTGTTGCGAGACTCCTCCTATAAACTCAAATATAAAATAATTAACATTGTTTAAAGAATCATTTAAATATAAAATAATATATTTTAAAGGGTAAATTAAATTACGGATTTGAACCAACATCATCTATAATTAAGTAGCTTTAAACTCAATAAGTTTTCTGTGTAGTGGCACCAATTGGCAAAGCGTAATCGGAAGTGAAAAGACTTTCGAAAATACATACACCATGCGAGGCGTGGGAAGTCCTCTGTGTTAATGTGAGATTCACTTTAAGTGCTTGTCATAATGATACAAAAAAACATCATCGAACCCAACCACAGAATGTGCACACCCACGTAAGCAAACCCTGCTGTCAAATTCATCCATTTGCTTCATCAAAACATAGTCTCAACCACTCCATCATTTGACAAAATCAAATATTTTAAAATTTTTTTTATTTAATACATTAAAATATTTTTTAGATTTTTTTAATTTTTAATATCAGTATATTAAAACATCGAAATACATTAAAAAAATATTAATTTAATAATTTTTTAAATCAAACACACTTTTAAAATTTATCGTTGAAATAAAATGCCAAGTAACCTCTATATATCCTAACTTGTCTTGAATTACTAATAGTTAAATTATTTAGGACAGCATATAATATAAACTCGTGATTGATATTGTGTTGGAAATGTTTTTTAAAATATTTTTTATTTGTAAATATATTAAAATAATTTTTTTAGTTTTTTTATTTTATTTTTAACATTATCACATATTACAACTATAAAAAATCACTAAAAAATTAATTTAATATTTTTTTAAAAGTGAATCACATAAAAAAAAAAAATAGAAGCTACCACGCTAGTACTTAACACTAGCTAAAAACTATATATTTTCCATGCTAATCAAGATTTTATTTTGGTTTCAGTGACTTCAATGATTAGTAGTTGATCAATGTTAATAACCCATGTTTTCATCAGTCAAATTAACTAATGGAGCAATCATATGAAAATGCATCTCATATTTAAAATGTTTCCTTGTAACGAGGAAATGATGTGGAGTGTGAAAGGAGCATCATAATATTATCCTTGGACTCGATCTCTTCGAAGCAAAAGTGTAGTGGAAATTAAGGCAATGGCTTGGTATTTTATGGCATGCTAATCTCTCATTTGGAGCCCTATAGTAATATAAATCAATTGGTCATTAGTCAAAAGCCAAACACATTAGAAATTTAGAGCTAGAGACCCTTTTTAGCCCTTACCCTCTAGTGACAAATTTCTTGGAAGGAAGGAGGAAAAAAAAGAAAGATTCAGCTCTCTTTTTGGGCACTAGAGATAAGATGGCATGCCCCTAAATATTATTGGCAAATTAAACATAACAAGGACGACTTGAGTGATTCCTTTCTTTGATGAGTGGAGACTTTGTTTTATGAAAATATATATTCTTATTCCTCGATTCTCCCCTCCCAACCTCTTCTTTTCAACAGAATAAAGTTGATGATCAGGGAATGAAAGAGGGAAAGGAAAAATATTTGTAAATGGTAGAAAGAAAGAGAGAGTAGGTCCGTGTGTCTTAAAAACTGCATGGGAACATGCAAGACCATGGAATACAGATGTTTCCAAGCTAGCACAAGAGGAGATTTTCTTCCAGACCAGGAAGACAAAACTAGCAAATTTAGTCAAATGTTTGTTAATACCCACAGTACTTGAATAGTGTGAGAATCCCATGGCAAATGTACGTAAAGCGCTAATCGCGATAAAAAGCAGCTTCATTCCAATGTCTCTTTCTATATTATACATATTAATTTCTTGTAAGCCATTAATTACATAGCTTAAAGAAGAAATGTGTTGAAATTAGTTCTTTTCAGGCACTATAATGCCTTCAGATATGTTATTTTTTAAAAAGAAAAAAGTATTATCATATCAATTTTTATATGCAAAAGTTAAGTTTTTATTCCATCGAATAGCTTTTAGATTTAAATTAATGTTTAATTTTTTTGTTGTTATTCAAAAAGTTTAAACTTTTTTAAATATATATATATATATATATATATATATAAATTTCAAACTTTAAATAAAAACACAAAAATCAATATTCAATAAGGTTTATCATCAAACTACAATCTTATAATGTTTAATTATTATCTGGAGATAAAAAAAATAAAAATAATAAAAACAAATAAAACATATCTTCTTGTTTTGAAATGATATCTTTTTATCCAATTACATTTTGTTTGTTGTTTTTTTACCATGAGATACTAATTAAATACAATTATGTGCTTGAAATATACTATTATTATTTGTATACCGTGTTTAGCTAATTTAGTAGCCCCATCCTGTAATTAAGAGTTTACTAGGAGTTTAATAAAGAGCTAATTAGGAGCATTGTTTGTTTGGCACAGCAAGTACTTAATTAGAGAAATTGTCATTATT
The DNA here is from genome assembly GCA_015852605.2 of Populus deltoides. Classification (NCBI taxonomy): domain Eukaryota; kingdom Viridiplantae; phylum Streptophyta; class Magnoliopsida; order Malpighiales; family Salicaceae; genus Populus; species Populus deltoides. The sequence goes on along the minus strand of CM027575.2, from coordinate 24,155,370 downwards.
ATGCGCGTCTAATGATCATTTAGTAACCCTAATTTATCTTTCATGATATGATCATATTGTGAAGTGACCCACCACAGACAGTTGCCATTTTCTTGCTAAAAAAATCCGATCTGACCAAGAGAAGGAAAGGAAAGGAAGAGCCACTTGGGTGCAGAGACGTCGATCGTTGAAATTGTTCACTAGAATATGGATATGTGGCGGTTTATGTTGCTTTCATTTCATTTTATTTTCACTTTATTTTTAACAAGAGAGAGCAAGAATCTGTCGACGCATGGAAGCTATATCAGCAGCTTGTCGATTTTCTCTTATTATTCCATTTCCACATGATTTATGCCGTGGGGACTTCGTTGGGATTAGAGATTCTCTGCCAAAACCTCACTGAAATGCAACTTTGTGGATTCACTTTGTTTGATTCTATTCCAGCACTACCACCTCTAAAGAAAGTAAGCATCTCATGCCTTGTGTTTGAGAAAGCCCAGGACATGACCCCAACACCCCCAAGTAGTAGGTAGGTCCTGTGAGCAGTATATTTGGACATGTGGAATATGGACTCTAGAGGTTTCCAAACCTCTATGAAATGGCTTGCTCTTCTCTGTAGATCCTTCTCCTTCCTTTCTTGTTCACTGCTTTCTCTGGCTTTACCTCTTCAATATCAGGGCTTCTGTCAATCACCTCTTCAATATATTTATACACTTTGTGTTAATTATATGATAGAGAGTAATATAAATAAATATTTTATTTGATAGTTTAAGCTATTGGGTTGAATAGGTTTTTTCACATGGTATCAGAGCCTTGATAACTAAGCGGTCTCGAGTTCGAATCTCATCAATCTTATTTATTTGATAAAAATTAAGTATAAAATAATATGAACTTGTACAAGTTTCAAGTCTAAAAAAACTTTCACTTGAGAGAATATGTTAGAGAATAATACAAATTATTTATTGAAACCTCTTCGATTATTGAATCGAACTGAAATTTAACCAGTATATTCTACGAGCCCAGTTCTACTATAAGTTACCTTGTTGTAACTGGTTAAGGTAATGAACGTACCCAAATTAGGTCTAAAAATGTTGTTTTAGAATATATTTTTTCCTATTTTTGTGTTTCTTTCTTTAATTCTTTTATTTTTTTGGGTTTTTCTTTCCTTTTTTCTAGTTATTTTTGTATTTCTTTCTTTAATTTTCTTATTATTTTGGGTTTTTCTTTTTTCAACTTACCTCGGTTTAGCACCAATGTAAACAACTTGTAATTTATTTTCAGAACTGTTTTAAAAATTATTAAAATTTAGAATATAATTAAAACATATTTATTTATTTTTACAATTTCTTTCTTTTATTATACATAGCATCAGATTCAACAATTGTATAATTTTGTCTATAATTTTCAAGTTTCAAATCTAACCAATTGTACGTATCACATGTTATAGCAGTGTTTGAACACAAGTAAAAAATCAGTATAGGATTATGGTGGGTTCTCATTAGGGTTCTTAAAATCAGTTTAAGATTGGGGTTATCAATCATACCATAGCTGTTATCTTAAACATACAATCTGAGAAAGACATCATCAGTGAGAGAGAACAACGAGAAAGAGACAAATTGAATGAGGAAAAAAAATTATGAAATAAAAATATTTTTTATTTTTAATAAAATCATCAAGAAAATCAAAGAAGAGGCACCACGTATAGCTCTTTATCATTGGTATCGGCAAGCCGGCTTAGTGATAGAGAAGTTGTCACTCAAATTTCCTCTTACAAGGTCCATGAAAGTCCATATTATCTGAAACCTTGCTTAATTTGGACGAGGATGGGCTTGTTCTAATAAATTCTTGGGGGTCCTCGATCTGGTCTCAAACATATGAATTTTTATCAAATTGGGTTCCAAATATCTTATACATTTTTAATTGTCTCATTTTGTTAATTTATTTCAATTGTTTAAGTCTGATTTGCATAGTTTATGTACTTAAATCGTGTCAAATTAAAGAAAATTTGACCTGGTTGAGGATATCACAATGAAGAAAACTTGACAAAAAAAATATTGATGAATATCGAAGAAAAAAACTTGATTAAGAATTTCTTAAAATGTTTGAAACTTAATTGATAAAATTTATAGATTTAAGACTCAATTTCGAATTAACTTTAGGTTTTATTTTTTATTTTTTATTTTCTATTAGCTCTATTTTTATTTCCTGTTTGCATGTCTATTTTTTATGGTTATCTTTTTTATTTAGAATTTTTCTTTTATTTTTTTTAATAGCCTACCTACAAAAGGAAGAAGAGGCTGGTAATTTCCCTCTTTAAACAAAATAACTTTTTATTATTTACTTTTTTTTCTAATTTTGATTTTTTTTTCCTTTTTCATGAATATTGTGTCCCACAATAAGCATGGCACATGTTCATTTAATGGATGCATAAACGATAATCTAATAAATTCTAGGAGAGACACATAATTGAAAAAAAAATCGAGGTATAAACACTCAAATAGATAAACAAAAATAGAGACAGCTAATTAAAAAAAAAGTGACAAAGGCACTCAAATATGAAAAATAAAAGTATAGTCACTTGATTAAAAAATTTGTACACGTAGAGGCACCAAAATTTTCTCTTAACTCCATGATATGAACTTGCTTAAATGGAAGCCACATGAAAATGAATTAAATTAAGGATTGGTAAGGATGAATCATAATGAAATGAAGTCATTTCTCGAGGGACCAATGTGTAACTTTTATGAAATAAATCTAATAGCCAAAATTAAAAATCTCAGAATTTTAATTAAGAATTTGCCATAACCCCGTTATAAAGTAGTTCTACCCGTTACAGTTATCACAGTAGAGAGGGGGGGAAAGAAAGTTCCACAACAAGAAATGATAGAACTGGCAACAAAGACTTGAAGAATTTATTTCTTACTAAAAAAAAAACCAGGCAAATTCCTTAAGCACGACGTCAAGCTTGGAGGAAAACACACATATACAAGGCAGCTAGAGATGCCAGCACAAGAACAGCAGAAAAGAAATATAAGAACAATATATAGCAATCGAGTAGCTTGCACTAATCAGCATGGATGATCACTAGCATTACATATAAGATAAAAAAGATGCTTGACGTAATTAATGTGGATACTGATGATAGCGGTTCTCTTATTTAATCACCACCACAGCCATCGCCACAGCAACTGATATTGACCTCGACCGTGTGTATTTTCTCATCCTTCTTTTCTTGATGGTTTTCACCAGCATCAATACTTGCACCGTCCTCGCGTGTTTTCTCGTCCTTCTTTTCTTGATTGTTTTCACCAGCATCGATCCCTTTACGATAACCGGAGGCCGCCCAAACAAAGATACTAATGACAATCAGAATCACTACCGTTATCAGTATTATAGCTACTGCCATAGGCTCCAAACTTACTAGCTAGTTAACTAGGCTTTAAACTTCCAGACGCTAATATTTCTGAATTCTGACGGTTGCAACGTGTATATATATATATATGTACCTAAAAACCATAGCATCAAGTTTTTCCAGGTGTCTTCCTACGACGAAACGGGCTTCCTCCCACCTTCCTATCTTGTTTTCATATTGACCCACAGCAACATGAACATTAAAATATCATAGTGCAGTGTGTGTTCTTTGTTTCTTTCTGTTGTACGCTTCTAGTCTGGCCAAAAAGGTCAGGCTCTCCTGAAAACTATATATAGGTCATCATGGTCATATAGAATTGAACCATTCCTAAATTCGATAATGAATCTTCTCTAAGAGATAATTGTTCAATGGAGTCTATTTTATAATAATATTTTACTTGGTTTTCCTTCGAGTAACGTTATTTGCTTAATCTTTTTAGTTGCATTTGAAAATGACGGGAAAGAATTTGTACTGTCCATGTGGACAATTAGCTGCCTTTTTTAATGCAAACAACGCGTATTTGCCTATATGATCATCCCAGATGATTATCATATAATTACATGATGTGTTTTGCGTTGGCATATATATATATATAAGATCTTGAATTGATCCGATGCTCTAAGTGTGTCGAAAGATCAAAGCATTAACCCCATTCAATCATTCATAACAAAATATTCGTGTTTACAGAGGATGGTACTGATTGATTTGGGATTGTCACGAAGCGCCCCTCTCCCAGACCTTCACAGGTTCTCATCACCTCCTTAATTAGCAGTTAGGTTCTATGCTTTGACATCTATAGCTAAATCTAATTCTTGCAAATGAACTTATGTATTTATAGCATGATAATTTCCTGGTTTCTTACTGTGATCCAGAAAGGCTTCCCCGAGACTACCTAGTTGTTGTCCGGTTGGCCAGTCGGCAATACGAATACTTTAGTCATTGTAAAGCCAAGGTTTATAATATATATAATTGATCCTTGTAGTTTGTAGACAGAGGTCCAAGTTGAAACCTAAGTTGAGCATAGCCTTCCAAAGTTCCAACTTCTAATAGTGTAATGTCGGATACAATCTTGACAAGGCATTCTTTAATTTCAAAAGTCAAGGAAACTAAAGGGAAGGTACGTGGCTCCTGGGTTTATATATATATATATATATATATATATATATATATATATATATATATATATATATATATATATAATAATTGATTGATTTATTAATAAAATAACTATTCAGATAATGATCGGCTCGAGAGAACTACAATAAATTTAAAGAAAACTAAAAAAAAATCCAATTATAGTATATAACATCAAAATCTAAGCTTTATTCATTACATGTTTCCTGTTTATCCAGAAATAAATGCTTTTAGTAATGTGAATGAAGTTAATTTTCATGTATAAAAATCAGGCTCGCTAACTTTTATCTAACAAGACGGAAGATAACTGCATTCTAATCCACTATTTTTACATTAAAAACAACTTGATTACGTGTGAGTCAAATTCCCCAAGCTACTTTTAAAAAAAACAAATCCTGCCAAAACTGTTTCTGCATCTTTCCAGTTGCAAGCATGGACGGATCCAGCATGTGAGCAATGAGTACTGTAAGCGTTAGGTAAATTTCGTTTACGAAATTATGGGAGAAAGAATGAGTGAACTAGTAAAGAGTTACACCACTTTTAACTTCACTTAGATGTTTTTCCTTCCATGGCATCCTTACTATTATGACAATTAACACGAAGGAAAGGCCCTTGCCAAGACTTTGAGAAGTTGGAAAACATAGAATACGTAAGTAATTATTTAATTAAATACGAACAATCAAATATAAAACATAATGCTCATGATTTTAGAATGATTTTTACATTCAAATAATTATTTAAAAAAGTTCTTAAGAAAACATACATGGATTCATAACAAGTCTTTTGCGATATTGAAATCCTAATTGTGATTTGATTACGAAAGTTTTAACTCAAGGATTCATGTGGGTTTAAAAACTTTAAACACCCAAGTTTTTTTGTTTTTTTATATTTGGTTGTTTATTTTTAAAGTTTTATGTTTTGATTCAAAATTTTATTTTTTTTCACATTTAAATTTTTCAGTTTGAGAAAGGAGATAGAGTCAACAAAAATAGAAGAAAAGAGATAAAGTTGTCAATTATCCACATTCTAATAACTTAAAAATTCGGTATAGGTATTAACGGGTCTATTTCAAGTGATTTTAGGTTAAAAGAAAAAAGAAGTAGAAAGTAGTTTCTCTGAATCCAATAAGACTCGCGACTTTTCACCCAGTACTTTGGATTACTGGAAAAAAGTGTAGTTTCTTCGCAATTTTGAGGATTAATGATTAATCTACACAGGTCATGGAAGGAACTTGTGCATTGGAGTGTGAGGCCCTGAGTGCGAAGCTTGTGTCCTTGTATGCGAAAAGGGTATCACTGTTTCCATGAAAATCAAATGCTCCATAGTCTAATTAATTCTTAGCGCTACGTCCACATCCATGCACGTAATAATCCAGAAAGAAGAAGCAAGATTTATATTAATTGTTTCCTGGTAATATTTTTGGATGCAGGTGATATATTTTCAGAAGATTGAAAATGTTATACCTGATCATTTAAGGAGATTGTTGAAACGCAATATATAACTTTGAGAATTGATATATATTAAAATTAATTTGACTTTTGAATTTAATTAATAATGAAATCAAGGAAAAAAGAGAAAAAGAAAAAAAAAATAAGAAAAGAAAAAAAAAAAAAATAAAAAAGGAATATGAAATTTGGGCTAAGCTAGATATAATCCATGGCACGTTTTGGGGTTTAATTAAACTTTGAAATTAATCTAATTAAATACTTAAGGGTTTAATTGGGGGTTTGTTATGTTGGGGATTAAATTGATTGAAAATAAAATTTTTTACAATCAAGGTTTTAATTGTAGAATTTATAAGTTGTAGACTTAATTGGACTTTGAATTTAATTAAAGTAATGAAAGCAAGGACTTAATTCCTAAAGCTACCAAGTCAAGCTTCTAGGGAAAAACACAAGGCAGCCAAAATAAAAATGCCCACTGTCATCTCCTCCATCCCGAAGAACAGAGAATAACATTTTGCCCACGATGTGCCATTAATACATGCTAGGAGGTATAAGGGTGTTGGGTGGCTTATAAAGAATGAAACAAAGAAAGAAAAGGGAAGGGGAGAAAACCGGAGGACCGAAAAGGAGAAAATCGAGGAGCAAAAGAAACCAAAAAAGCAAGAAAAAGGGGAAAACAGAGGAAAAAAAAAAGGAGGGGAAAAGAACAAAACGAAAAAAAAGAAAGAAAGAAAGAGGGGGATAAAAGGAAAAGGAAACAAATACAATAATGATATATAGTAATCGAGTTGCTTGCAGTAATGAGTATGAATGGTCAAACTAGCTTGACATAGAATAAAAAGAATGCTTGATGGAATATGAATACTGATGACAGCGGTTCTCTTACTTAATCACCACCACAGCCACCACAGCCACTTAAATTTATATTATTTTTATTCATTTATTTTATTTTATTTAGCTAGAAAATAAAAATATATATGTGGATGGATATGCGCCATCGAAAAAAAAAAAAAAAAAAAAAAAAAAAAAAAAAATAAAAAAAAAAAAAAAAAAAAAAAAAAAAAAAAAAAATAAAAAAAAAAAAAAAGAAAAAAAATTTTTTTTTTTTTAAAAAAAAAAAAAAAAAAAAAAAAAAAAAAAAGGGGTAAGGGTTAATAAAAAAAAAAAAAAAAAAGAAAAAAAAAAAAAAAGAAAAAAATTTAAAAAAAAAAAAACTAAAAAGGAAAAAATTTTAAAAAAAAAAAAAAAAAAATTTTTTGGGGGGGGGGGGGGAGGGGGGGAGGGGGGGGGAATTGTTATTAAATTAAAAAAAAAAAAAAAAAAAAAAAAAAAAACCATCGCCATCACCATCACAATCCCCGTCACAACCTCCGCCACAGCAATCGATAGTGATCTTAACCTCGTGTTTTTTCCCATCCTTCTTTTCTTGATCGTTTTCACCAGCATCGACCCCTTCAGGACGATTGCAAGCACAAACACAGACACAAAGGAAAATCAGAATCAATACCACTATCAGTACCATAGCTGCTTCCATAGGCTCCCCAACCTTACTAGCTAGCTGATTACCTAGGCTTTAAACTTTCGAACGCTAATTCATACGGTTGCAACCTAGCTATATATGCACCTAAACTCCATAGCATCAAATTAAATTCTCCTGGTCTCTTCCGACTACCTAATAGGCTTCCTCCCACCTTCCTAACTTGTTTTCCTATTGGTCTGCTGCAACATGAGCATTAAAATATCATAATACAGTGTGTGTTCTTTGTTTCTCTCTGTTGTATCCTTCTAGTCTGGCCAAAAAGGTCAGGCTTTCCTACAAATTATAGGTGATCATGGTCTTAATTAGAATCAAAGCATTCCTAGCTAGTCGATAACGAATATTCTCAGAGATATCTGAAAACCCTATGAGATAATAGTTCAATGCAGTCTATTATATAAGAAGTTTACTTGGTTTTCCTCTGCATAACGTTGTTTACTTAATCTTCTTGGTTGCATTTGATAATGACAAGAAATTTTTTTGTTATTTTCCTGTGGACAATTAGCTGCTTTTTTTTAATGCATACAACGCGTTCTTGCCTCTATGATCATCCAAATGTAAAATAATTTCAATATGCCAACAAATAATTACAACGGAAAATTAATAGGATGTATACGTACCTCCAACTATGATTGATTAAGTTTGGAAGTAACTATCCATAAATTTTGTGTTTCTTTATTTACTATAGCTGATGTTGTTTCTATTTTTATAAGTGACGGGTTTATTATGATGAATAAATCTTAGTTTTTTAAATTAAAAACTTGATCTAAAATATCTTTAATTATCATTGATGTTTTTTCAGGATAAACTTGAAATTTTTTGTTATTGGATCACTTTAAAGAATATTTCAGATAAAATTTCTTACAGTTTTTTTATTCTTGTATTATGAGTGAATGAATTGTATTACTCTCAATAATATTTTGAATATTAGTCCCATACAAATTTATTATCCTTATATTAAAGATGAGTAATAATAAACCATTATCCTTAATAATATTTTGGATATTAATTAATTTGTAGGTTTTTTATTTTTATATTAAAATTGAATAATATTTTAGGATTTTTTACCATATTTTAAAAATATTAAAAATTTATTTTTAGCAAGAAAATATATTATTCTAGATCAATTCCTTCAAACTATTGCAAATATTTATTTTAATTATCAATAAAATAAAATAAAATTAATAGCCTTAATAATTAGACCATGACATTAATATTGCGATGGCGTAAATTCTAGAAGGCTTCTCACTCTCCCCTTACCTCAACATCTCAGAAAGAAGATCTAGGTGCACTGTTTGTAAAGGATTCCTGCGCATATCCCCGTAGAAAAAGAGGAAGTCAATCAGTTGGATGAACAGCCTTAGCCTCTGCATGCGGTAGTGTTTGTTTTCGCTTCTATTTTTATACTGGTTGTAGAATACAACCCTCCATAATAAAAAAAATTATTTTGTTGTTATGTTTTTTGTTTTTAATAATGGGTCTCACTGCTAAAAATAAAAACAACAGCAAAAACAAACATTAACTTCGTTGTATTTGGAGAAAAACTCAAATGTTTTTTATTTACTAAAATTGTCATTTCAAGATTAAAAAAAAATAAACTTTAAAATAAAATTATTTTAAAAAAATCAAAATTTGGATCGACCTGAGCATGGGATATATATACGGTCGCCCCCAGGTGCATTAATCTTGTAACAACAGAATCATATATAGTACTTTATAGCAACAAACTTGTAAACTCACAGCCATGTGATATGAACATGATGAATTAATTATTCATGAAGCTTAATTACCTTGGCCCATAATTTCAACAGTATTGAATCTTTTGTTTTTTAGAGCTACGTACGTACACATGGCCTGAACGTGATGATCCAAAAAGATGAAAAAGGATTTATATTAATTGTTTCTTAATTAATTTCATACTGAAAAACAATAATTTTGGATTCAGGTGATGTATTTTTAGAAGACTAAAAAGTTTATACCTTGATCTTTTGAGGATGCAATTCCATGAAGCATGCGAATTCCTTAAGCACCAAGTCAAGCTTGGAGGAAAACACGCACATATACAAGCCAGCTAGAGATGCCAGCCCAAGAAATTAATGTAAGAACGATATATAGCACTCGAGTAGCTTGCACTAATCAGTATGGATGATTACTAATGATAGCGGTTCTCTTGCTTAATCACCATCACTACCATCACAGCCACTGCCATCACCACCTCCGTCACTGCAACCGATAGTGATCTCGACCTCGCGTTTTTTCTCATCATTCTTTTCTTGATCGTTTTCTCCAGCATCGATCCTTGCACGCACAAAGAAAGACACAAATGATAGTCAGAGTCATTGCCACAATCACTATTATAGCTACTTAATTCCATAGGCTCCAAACCTTACTAGCTAGTTAACTTGTCGTGATTTTACAAGTCAACTAATGTTTCAGCTTAAAAATTCAAAAAGTGGTAAAATCATGATGAAATCGTGTTAACTCATTGAAATCAGGTGAAATCGTGAAAAATCACAATTCTAAGACCGATTTTACGAGTTTAAATGGAATATATGCACTGCACCAAACAACATTAACCCTAGCCTCTCTTTCTTTGAGCCGTTCCATAACAAACCATCACAAACAACTTCCACCTCCAGCTCCCTCACAGGTGTAACTAGCAGACCTCTCTCTGTTTTTCACTCACCAACGGCGTCCTCTCCAGCCTCCACTGACTTGTACTTTGAAAGCAAGTCAAAGAGCTTTACTATGCTTGAACAGAGAGTGAATTAATTTGGGTAGAATTAAGATTGTTTTGCTCTACAATCTTTACCCTGGTGAGTGATCTGCTCTGCAACCTTGAAGTTAGTTTTTTTATAAAAAAAAAGGTGTTAAGCACAATAACCATGAGGTTAATTAAATTTCGAGTAGGATGGAGGCGAAGAATGTTTTCTACTGTTTTCGAAACTTTTATGGACCTCTTCACTTTGAAACAACATTAGTGGAACGAAATAAGGCTTTGTAAACCTTGTTATAGAGCACATTGTTGCGGCTTCTTAAAAAAGCTTCTTCAGCTGATCAATTCAGCAGGATTAGAATTTTGTTCTGTCCTGACTTTCCTCTTTTGGGGTGAATGGGATATTATTCTCTTTGTTCTCATGATGCCTACTTTACCTTATAATAAGTTCTTCTCTCCACAGATAGAGAGTGTAGTTGTTTTAGAATAAAGAAAGAAGAAACAGAGTTGCTGCAGTAAAGAAAGATAGAAAATGAAAGCAATATATTTTGAAGGTGAAAGCTGAATAGTATTAACGTCTGAAGCATTACAATTTAAAGCTTGATAAATAACAACCCACTAACATCATGGTCCTAAGATTACGCCATGATCACAATCATGGATAACAAAAGAAATAACTGAAAATGAAGAAATAGGAACAGGTTTGAAATATTTCAAACCACTAAACAATGTTTATGACTCCAACAACAGCACTTCTAAACATGTTTTCTAACACTCTTCCTTGCTTTAGTAACTGCAAACTCCAAGTTTTCTCCTTAGAAATTCAAACTTGCTAACTGGCAGAGGCTTGGTGAAAATGTCTGCAGCCTGATCTTCTGTTTTGCAGTAGACAACAACAATAGCTCCATCTTTTTATACTTCCCTTAAGAAGAACAACTTAATGTTGAAATGTTTAGTTTTTCCATGAAATACAGGATTATGAGAGATAGCGATAGCAGCTTAGTTGTCAACAAGAATCTCAGTGCTTTCCTTTTGCTCCACGTTAAGATCAATTAAAATTTTCCTCAGCCATAAAGCTTGATTAACAGCAGCTGTTGCAGTAACAAACTCTACTTCAGTAATGGATTGAGCTACAGTTTATTGTTTTTTCGAGAACCATGAAAAAACACCAGAACCAAGTGTGAAACAGTAGCCTGAAGTGCTCCTTAAATCATCAATGGAACCTCCCTAATCACTGTCTAAGAAACCAACCAGCTTGAACTCTTTGCTCCTCGTGAATTTAATGCCAAAATTACATGTGCCTTTGATATATCTAATCACCCTCTTTGCAACCTTGAGATGCAATTCACTTGCACATTGCATAAACCGAGACAAGATACTTACAGCATTTAAAATGTCAAGCCGAGTTGCTGTGAGGTACATTAAGCAACCAATTAGACTTCTGAAATGTGCCGGATCAATCTTATATGTTCCATCTTCTTTACAGAGCTTTTCCTTTTGGTTCATAGGAGTGCTCATTTCTTTGCATTCTTCAAGTTTAAACTTCCTCAGAATCTCCTTGGCGTATTTCTTCTGACAGATAAAAACTTCATGTTCATCCTACACAATTTCCATTCCAAGAAAGAAAGTCATCAAACCAAGATCTGTCATCTCAAAAACCTCCATCATTTCTTGCTTAAACTTCTCCACAAGACTTGTGTTGTTTCCTGTCACAAACAAATCATCCACATACAGTGAGATGATAAGAATGTTAGCACCATTTTGCTTGACATACAGTGTTGATTCAGAGAAGCTTTTAGCAAATCCCAAGTTTTGCAGATGTTCATCAATTCTACTGTACCAAGCTCTTGGAGCTTGCTTCAATCCGTAGAGAGCCTTCTTAAGGAGACAAACTTTATCTTCTTTTCCTTCTTTTACATAGCCTTCTGGTTGCTCTACATAAATCTCCTCCTACAAAAAACTATTCAAGAACACTAACTTGACATCTAACTGGTATACCTTCCAATTTTCTTGAGCTATAACGGCAAGTAAGAGCCTGATAGTGTCGAGTTTAGCTACTGGTGCGAAGGTATCTGAGTAATCCACACCGAATTTTTGAGAATATCCTTTGACCACGAGTCCGGCCTTATGCTTATTGATTGAGCCATCAGCATTAAGCTTAGTTCTATACACCCACTTGACTCCAATTACCTTTCTGTTTTGGGGTCGATCAACCAACTCCCAAGTTTTGTTCCTTTCAATCATGAACAACTCCTCCTTCATTGCAACAATCCAATTTTGATCCATCTTGGCTTCTTCAAAATCTACAGGTTCACACACAGCAATGTTGCATCTTTGATAAACATCAGAAAGTAATCTTGTGCCTCTGATGGGAGTGTCATCTATCATGACATTCTGCCAGTCTTCTATGTTTTAATCCTCTATGTCCGAACCAAAAAGGCTGATTATTGGTTCTTTTGAGGTTGAATTCATCTTCTTTGCATCATCTTAGTTCCACTCTTCATCTTCATAAAGTGCACATCCCTGCTTATAACAATTTTTCCAGTTTGTGGCTGGAAAACTTTATAAGCTTTTGCAACCAAGCTGTAGCCAATAAAGATGCCTGGAAGTGCTCTTTTATCTAGTTTATCTCTCTTGGTCCGTGGAATAAGAGTGAAGCACAAACATCCAAATATTTTAAGGAAATTCAAAGATGGTTTATAACCATACCATGCCTCAAAGGGTGTTTGATCCTTCACAACTTTTGTTAGAAGTCGGTTTTGCAGAAAAACAGCAATGTTTGCTGCTTCTGCCCAGAACTTCTTTGGTAGATTCTTCTTATACAGCATACATCTTGTCATCTCCAAAATGAATTTGTTCTGTCTCTCGCTAACTCCATTTTGTTGTGGAGTGTATGGAGCGGTTAATTGATGTTGAATGTCTGCCTCCTCACAAAAATTATTGAATGAGTTAGAGGTGTGCTCCTTGTCATTGTCTGATCTAAGAATTTGAATTTTACAGCCACTCTCGTTTTCAACTCTAGCTTTAAAGTTCCAGAAAACTTGAGCCACCTTTGATTTGTGCTTCAAAAAAAAAATCCAATACATACGGGAGAAATCATCAATGAATATAGCATAATAGAGACTGTCATTTAGAGAAGGTGTTCTTTGTGGGCCTGCAATGTCTGTATGAATCAATTACAGCTTCTTTGCTGCTCTCCATGTTACTTTAGGAAACGATTTCCTGCTTTGCTTTCCAGACTGACATGCTTTGCAATTTGGAATGTGATCATCAAGTGCTGAAAGATCATTTGCCATCATATTAGATTTCATCTGCAATAGGCCCTTATGATGATAGTGCCCGAGCCTCTTGTGCCAAACATCTGTGATATTTTCTTTGATTGGGAAAGCAGTTTGCTCCTCCTCCAATGGATTTAGAGCAAAGCTTTTTCCTTTCATTTTTACTTTGAAAATATCAGGGTCATCTGCATCTTTAATCAAGCAACTTTTGTCTTCGAACACAACTTTATAACCTTTTTTAATTAGTTGTCCAACACTAAACAAGTTTTGATCAATTTCAGGAACATACAACACATCAGAAATGAACTTTATACCTGAACAGGTTGAAATTGCAATTGTTCCCTTTCTTTCCACAGTTATGTACTTGTCATTTCCAATTCGAACTTTTAACGTGTTTGAGCTCCTTAGTTCTCTGAATAGATCCTTGTCATGTGTCATGTGGTTAGTACAACCACTGTCAATAAGCCAACACTCACTTGATTCAATGCTAGAGAAACGTGAAGCCTCGAACAGTTGATCTTCCTTCTCTTGATCAGTAATTTGTGCCTTTTCACCATGTTGTTGATTTTTGTTAATACAGATAACAGCTTCATGCCCCATCTGGTTGCATTTGTTGCACTTGGCGTCTGGTCTTCTCCAGCATTTAAAATGTGGATGAGATTTTCTATTAAAATATTGGCATGGAGGATAAGATCCCTTTTTGTTTCTAGTATTGCTCCTGTTGTTGTTGGCCTTAAAATCTCCATTTGAACTTTGATGGCTTTTACCCTGATATTTTTTGTAGTTTCTGTTCTCTTTATGCTTGACAAATAAGGCTCCCTCAACATCATCTTCCTGCCTCATAGTCCTTATTTGCTCTTGTGCTTGTAATGCATTCAACATCTCTGACAAAGTGATTTTTGACATATCCTTAGTGTTTTCTAAGGATGTAATTGTTGCCTCAAATTTTTCAGGAATTGTTACAAGAATTTTCTGGACAATCCTTGATTCTGGTAGAGACGAGCCAAGTAGTCTGACTCGGCTAGCAATGTTAAGCAACCTGTCAGAATACTCTTTGATGGATTCAGTCTTTTTCATCTTCTACAACTTAAAATCACGTACCATGTTCAGCACTTGCATCCCTCGGATCATTTCATCTCCTTCATATTCAGTCTTGAGATAATCTCATATCTCCTTTGCTGACTTCAGAGACATGATACGAGTAAAGATGGTGGATGAGACTGCAGCAAACAAACAGGCTTTTGCCTTTAATGTCTTCGTTTTCTTCTCCTTATGCGATTTGATCTGTGCCATAGTGGGATTGTTAGGAAGTGCAGGGATTTCATAGTCTTCTTCCACTGCTTCCCAAAGATCCAAAGCATCCAAGTATGTCTCCATATGTACTACTCAAATCTGGTAGTTATCTCCATCAAACACTGGCGGAGCAATTGATGAGAAACTGGCTTCGGCTTTCATGACGAATCAAACTCACACACAGGTCCCTTTAAGAAGATAGCTCTGATACCAATTGTAGTTATTTTAGAATAAAGAAAGAAGAAACAGAGTTGCTGCAGTAAAGAAAAATAGAAAATGAGAGCAATATATTTTGAAGGTGAAAGCTGAATAATATTAACGTCTGAAGCATTACAATTTAAAGCTTGATAAATAATAATCCACTAACATCATGGTCCTAAGATTATGCCATGATCACAATCATGGATAACAAAAGAAATAACTGAAAACGAAGAAATAGGAATAGGTTTGAAATATTTCAAACCACTAAACAATGTTTATGACTCCAACAACAGCAGTTCTAAGCACGTTTTCTAACATAGAGAAACATAATGGAGGAGAATGGGATATTATTCTCTTTGTTCTCATGCATGCTTTATCTTGTAATAAGTTCATCTTCTCTCCATAGATACAGAAACTAAATAGATGTGATGCTGTTGGGTTTGCAGAAACTGAAGTTCATGAGCATTTAGATAGTATCTCCCACGACTAGATGAATATATGCTAGAATATATGAATAGCCTAGTATATGTTTTTTTATGATTCAATAACATAGATTTAGATAATAAAAAAAGATTTGATTACATCAAATCAAATCAGGATAATAACTTAAAAATACGATAACAAAAGATCCAACAGTTAATTGGACTCATATTTTTCGAGTTGATTCCACTTTGAAAAATCACTTTATTGTTTACTAGACTGTTGGATTTCCTAAAATTAAGTAAATAAGTTGTTATTTGAATTAATTTTGTTATTTTATCTAGATTATTTTGGATTTATTGTTTTATTTTAGATTCTGTGTTAATTTTTTTTATCCCTTTGGATTTTTATTTTGTTTAAATGAAGTTTTCTGATTTATTTTAAAAAATTGTAAATTTATAAGGAGGCAAACATTATTAGAATTATTTTTCAGCAACTATTTTGCTCATTAAAATTCTGTCTCTTATATAATTGAATTGTTGTTGTCTTTCTAGCTTCTCTTCCTTCCCTTCCTCATCCAACCAGTGAAGAACAGCCATTAACGTGCAGATAACAAAGAGAAAATGCCGAGAGACCCAACCGCCATTGTCCATTACATTACCATCTGGGGAGGAGTAACAGTGTTAAATATTGTTCATATCTTACATTCAAAGCTATCTTAGTTAGTGTGTAGATATAATTCTAAATAACTGGAATTAAATAATTACACGTGTATAAATATATTATTTTATTAAATATATAATTAGTTATAATCTTTATCTAAAATATTTTTTCAAAAAAATAAAACAATCCTCTAATTCCTTTCTTGAATTTGATATATAATGACTTGAATTTGATATATAATGACTTGATTTATTTATGAAATCAAGCCAAGATTTATGTTTTACAAGAACTCGAATTTTGGTGTGTATTGAAAAACGAGATTTGGTGATTTAATATTATAAAGAGTATCTTTGGTTTGTCTTCAAAATATTATTAAAGAATTTTTATGGGACGTTTAGGCTTGATCTAACAAAACTTCTAGAACTTTTCAAAAAACCTTCTTTGTTAAAAAGAGAGTTTTCTTGCTTAAAAAACTTGTAAGAACTTGTCTTGAAAATAATTTGTAGCTCCAACAATTCATTTCTTCTCTCTTTTTTTCTTTAGATTGAGGCCTTTTATTTATAAAAATTTGTTAGGGCTCTCAAATTCTTTTTCAATATCACATGATATGATTTTATTAATTGATCTTTATTAATGGAATCTTGTATTTATAGCAAGATATCTTGAATATCTTATTTTAAATGTTAATTTTTTATTGGCCAAGAAATATATGAAGACTCATTTATTTTTCATGTTATTTATTTTAATTTTATTTTATATATAAAAATAACAGATGATAAAATTTAACTGGTAAAAATTTTTTGTTTCTACGGTGTGATGAATCAAGAAAATAACAACAGATGTATTTCTACGTGGCTGAGTTCAGCTGAGGTATATATTTCATTGACAGAAGAACTGGTCTGCTAGGAGTTTCTCTTGCAACTAGAAGGAAAAGTAGGAGGCCATCTTCATAAGCTTCGAAGGCACATCATACTCTGCCATCTCCCCTTCGAAAATAAATCAAACAGTAACGATTTCATCTACAGCTATAATTAGGATATTGAAGAAAACCGGTAAAGGTTATATATGTACAATCATATGTTGACGCAGAGAGAAAACAACACAAGAAAGAAAGACAGCAAGCTCTGCTAACACAGAATTTTGTAAAATATGGCCACTACACAAGAATCCTAATTGGATGATTATCAATTAATGATATTTATCGATCCATAAATAACCTTAAGTGGATTCCACTGAAAGAGAGACTTCACCGAATGTCACTGTCTACAACTGTAGGAACTCTGAGCTATTGTTATCGCAGTGCATCCTGAGAACTCTCGCCTTATTTTCTTTGTAAAATCTCATCTGTTGCTGTGTCAATGGAAGCAGTTGCTTCATCTAATACCAGAATTTTATTCCTTCTAGGTAGCACTCTCCCATGGCAGAAAAGTTGTCGCGGCCCCACGCTCCAATTCCCCCCCTCATCACTAGCTGCTGCTAACACATAGATTTACATATCATAGCAATGTGGAGACTTAAGAGATTTCCAATGATTTAGATTGCAAGCATGGTGATAATGTTTTCCCTGCGTCACCTGATGATTCCAAAAGCCTGGAAAGGTTGCTGATTCTAGTGTTCTTAAACTCCGTCCAGCTCAGCAATTCAACCCTGTTATTTATTGATTTAAAACCTTTTTCAAACCAAGTTTTATATTACATTGGGAGGAGGGTGTTGACTTGATCAATCCCGTAATCTAGTCATCATACTCAAAAAACAAAAAAAATCAAGTGAGATCAAAATTAACTTTAAAAAATCAAAATAATATTATTTTAATTTTTATATATATAAAATATTAAAATAATATTGTTTTATATTAATCTAGATTAAACTATACATTTCATGACCTGAGATTTTAAATCGAGTCATGGGTTAGGTTGAAAGTAAATAATATTTATTATGTTAATAATTCAAAAAAAATGGTATTATTCTCAAAGTAAATATCAATTTATTTAATTAATATGCAAATTGGTAACTATGGGTAAAATATATATTTTTTTTGTCAACATAAATTCATCAATCTTCCACTTATCTTGTCCAATACTTTAAAATTTTCAATTTCATTCCTATAGTTTTATAAAAGTTTCAATTTTACACTTCACGACTGCATAAGTAAACATTTTATATTTCATATTTTTTCCGACTTTATTTTTTCAATATTTTTCCTCTCAAATCCTTATATATTTTGTAATATCTCGAAAAATTAATTAAAATGTTAAAAAAGAACCCTTATTATGTTTAATGGTTAGGGGTGGAGGGGTACAAATCGCAAAATTAAAACAATAGGGGTGGAAATGGAATATTAATGAACCTTTAAGACCAAAAATAAAGTTTACCCTTTAATTAGCTTTCACTCCATATTAGAGTTCTATGCATGGAGTTTTGAAAGATGAAATTTATTTAGAGTCAAGCCCAAGGCTTAATAATATAGCCCAAGCCATTTTCAAGTAAAACTTTGTGAGCCTGAACATGGAAGCTAGGCCCACCAATAAACCCTAAGAATATCTACTCATCTGCTTCATCTACTACCTCTCCGCTCCTAAAACCTTAACATGTCCTAACCATTCTCATCTCTCTGCCTCTTCTACTCTCACTGGCCAACTTTTTCTTTGGGTATGCAACTGACGTTCTCTTTTTAGATTATTTAAAGGTTTTCTTCTATACACAGATGGGTTTTTTCTTGTTTGAGAAAGTTTTAGCTCTCTTTCTTTAATGAGTAAGTGGGTTGATTTTGCAAATTTGATCAGTCGTTTTTCCTTTTGTTTTTCAGTGTGAAGGATAAGGTTATTGTGTGTGAAGAAAATGGTGAGGCCTTATGGTAAAGGGCACAAGAGAAGGAAGAAAGGGGAGAGGTATGATAAAGAAGAAGAGGAAGTGGAAGATGAACAAGTTCAAGAAGAGAAAGCTGATAGTGAGACTGAAATGAGAGCTCAAGATGGCGAAGAAAAAACAGAAGAGGCAAAAGAAATGCAACTGCCAGGAGTGGAGGAGGGCATTCCTATTGTCCCAAGTCATCAAACTGGCAAGAAACCTGGGGTTATATTCGTGCTCGAAAAGGCTACTTTGGAAGTTGCAAAAGTTGGAAAGGTCTAAAGACTGTAACTTTTCACTTCAACTTTTGGTTTACAAGTAACGTGTTAGAATCATTGCATGGCTTAGTGTGGGTTTTTTAGTAGTAATGTAGAGGTTTGGGGTAATGTTTTGAATGTGGGTTTAGGGCTGAGAGAGTGGATTTTTGAAGTCTTGGTTTTTGGGGGTTTTCATGTAGTGGGGTTTTATCACTTAGCTGGAATGTTTTCGTTTTCATCTGACTAGTTTTGTTTGTACAGAGTTACCAAATTTTGAATTCTGAGGAGCATGCCAATTTCCTGAGGAGGAATAAAAAAAATCCTGCTGATTACAGACCTGACATTATTTATCAGGTTAGTGCATTTTATTACTAGCAGTCAGATTCCGGAGTCACGATGTTTATTAGACCATTCCCAGGACTGTCTTTCATGAGCAGGCCAAACAGTATCCAAGTTACTCAGAGCAGGGTTACCTTGTTTGAAATATTCTGGCCCTTGTATCAATGTTGCTGTTGATAATTTCAGGCTCTCCTATCCATCTTAGATAGCCCATTGAATAAGGCTGGGCGGTTGAGAGCTGTATATGTGAAAACAGATAAAGGTGTTCTTTTTGAAGTTAAGCCACATGTTCGTATTCCGAGGACTTACAAGCGTTTTGCCGGTATTATGTGTAAGTTCAGTTGATCGCCCCTGAGACTTCTGTATGATGTTGGAATATAGCCCATCTTATTTTTGTCTGTGAATCTTTGTATTTGTTCTTTACCGCCTTGTTCTATATTGCAGTGCAGCTGCTACAAAAACTGAGTATAACTGCTGTCGGTAATCGTGAGAAGCTTTTGCGTGTGATCAAGAATCCTGTAACCCAATACCTGCCATTAAACTCTCGTAAAATAGGTGAGCTTGAATTTTTATGGTTTTATGAGTCATGGACTGTTAACGGGGTGATAAAATTCACTTGCTTTCCTATCAGGCTTTTCCCATAGCTCAGAAAAACTGGTCCAAATGGAGAAGTATGTGGCTGGAGTTGGTGATGACACCGACCTTGTTTTCGTGGTAAGCTCAAGTAACTTCTGTACTAAAAACACTCTTTGTTGAGAAACTTGTAACCTTTCTGATCTCTCTCTCAAACAAAAATAATCAGGTTGGTGCTATGTCCCATGGTAAAATTGAATGTGATTATGTAGATGACTTCATATCAGGTAAGCTCTTCCTAGATCCATTTCTTTACAATCATCTTATGCTGAAATAATGCACGCAGTAAAATCAATAGTGATTAGATTTAGCTTCCGATAAAGAATCTAGATAGACCCCAAGTTCATGTATAATGTTTTTCAGAAGGCACTATCCATAAACACGTTTATTTAGCTCAAAGCATTTGCCAGGAGGATTTGATCGGAACTTCACGCAAACCAATGCACAAGTTACGGAAAATATGTTACTCGTTTTTGATTGGGTATAAAATGTAACTGGCTACCTTTGTAATGATTTGTGGCATCCATCAGAACACCTATGAATATCTGTTAATGTATTTGCATTCTAGTTGTTGTGAAGTTGAGGCGTTGTCCTGATGAATTGTCCTGTCTGTATTTAACATCTTGGATTTTTGAAGCAGGAATCCTAATTACTTGTGTTGTCTCCCCTTTCAGTGTCTGAATATCCGCTGAGTGCTGCCTGGTGTATTGCAAGGGTATGCGAGGCTGTGTCGAAGAAGTGGCGTGTGCTGTAAACTCTCATGTCTCTGCATTTTGTCGATCATAGTCTGATCTGGCAGCATAACCAGAATTGAAGTACATGTAAAGCCAAACCGTAGCACAAAAACAATTTAAATGGCAATTTTTATTTCATTTTGATGACACAAATATGTTACACTTGTGCCATGTTCACTAAAGAGCCCCTGCTCATACCGATTTATATTTGCCTATGTAACCATTTGGGTCAATAGTAAATAGGGGTGCGCATCGGTTGCTTTGGTTTGGACCAAAAAATCCAACCAAATTGAATATCTTTTCTAAATTTGAGCCCGTGGTCGGTTTCGGCTTTCTATTTAGAAAATTGAATCTATCCAGGGGTATTTCAACCCTAAAAGTTCAAAGATAACTTTTTTTATGAAATTTAATATCTACTCGTGAATTTTCTACTCTATTTTCATCAGAGAAATATCATGTTAATGTACATATTGACAATGGTAAGCTGCTGTGCTGTATCCTGGATAAATAATTAGCTAACATGTAAAAAATGGTTGAGATGCGAAAAATGATTAAAAAAAAAAACTACTGTTGTTTAATGATCAGTTCTTTGCCCGGTTAAGGCAGCGATTTGCTTCTTGAGGTTGAGGATCTCAATTCCATAGGAAGCTAGCTGGCTCTTCAGCTTCTTTGAAGCCACCTCGTAGTTTCTGTTCATGAATGCCAGCTCATTTACTGCTTCCTTGTATCTAAAATGGAAGGCATCTGCCTTTGTTTTTGTCCCTCGAAGCCTCATTCTAAATTTTGCCCTTTCCTTGTTGTTCATGGCTTCTTCCTGCTTGCATTTGAGCAACACATGATATGTTTCACTAGATCAAAAAGGATTCGCTTGAAGAAAATGACTAAACAACAAATCTCAATGTTTGAGGGACTTCCTCCTTTAAACTGATGTGATGTGATGTGATGTGATGTGATGCTGCTAATGGATGGGGAACGCATCTTTTTAGGTTCGAGAAAGAAAAGAAGATCGAGTTATATGTAATTAGCCCATGGTAGAGCAGCTTAAAGAGCATTTCTAACTCTTTGATTCTGGGATGAAACACACAAGTAATGCTAGATCTTGAATCGGATGAATACAATTGTGTAGATACTTACATTCTTCATTTTGGCCTCCATGCTAGAGATTCTCCCATTAAGTTCCTCAACTTGAACTTTAGACTCCAGTAACTGGAACAAATTCACGGTATCAGACCGTTCTGAGATAAATGGGGTGCCAAATCAACAAAAGAATTAATAACCAACATACCATGTCATCACAATGTCGAATCCACTTGTCCCTTTCACTTGTTATACTGAGTAGTTGGTTTTGAAGATTCTGTCAAAAAAACATGTGACCAAGTAAATCACTAAATCGAGAGAGAGAGAGAGAATATCTGCCCTTATCCCTTTTTTCAAATGTAAATTCATTTTGCAAACAATGCATGTAGATCGAACCTGGAAGTCATTTTCTGGTTCTAATCTTGTATCCAACCCTCTAATTTGAGTAAATAGATCATCTCGCTCCTTGCTCAGAATAATCATTTCCTTCTCAAGTGTATTCACTTTCCCGCGAGCACAATCAAGTTCCATGGAGAGAGTGTCCAGATTTGATTTCAACGTCTGGAGCATAAGAGGAAAAAAGAAATTGATTAATTCTGCTTTCCAAATAGAGTAATAAACTAATAATATGCCGTATAAAAAAAATTATCACATGAAAATGAACCTGTATCTCACCTCTTGGGATTGTTTGCTCTCAATATCAGCCCTTATCAGATGATTTTTCAGTTGATCAATCTCTAGAGACTTCTCTGCACTGAATCAGAAAAGAGTTCGAATTTGAGGACAGTAATAGCCAGTCGCCAGCAATAAGGTCACTAATAATGCAAATAAAATACAGAAAACATGGCTATCGAACATGGTTAATTAGAATATAATATATACCTTGATTTCTTCTCCCGCTCGGTATTTTCCTCAGAACATGCAAGTTTTTCTGTGAGGACCTTGCATTCTTCCCTACAGGACTCTAATTCGTTTCTGACCTATTGTAACACATCCATAATCAAACTAACAGACAAGTGGGTATAATAAAACAAAGCAATCATAAACGCTAAAAGAAATGGTGTTCATTCTCAAAACAAATTTGGACGAGCCAAGCAAATGATGACATTACAGTATCCCCACCAGACCCTGAACACAGCACAGAATTTGAAATAGAATGACGTATTGAAAAATTCTTTAATTGGAATTTTGTAGCTTACCTCTGACATTGCTTTGGTCATTGCTGTAATCTCTGCACCTTTTTCTTCTATGAATTCAATGGAAGCTTTCTCCTTGGAAAACCATATTGCCTTTTCCTCCTCCATTTCCAAAAGGGAATCACTAAGTTGCTGCAAAATCAGACAAAATCCCATGACCAAAATTCTGTCAATAAAAACAAGAAAAATAGTAAATTAATTTCTAAGAGATTAGACAAAACATGAGCTTACCATTGCCAACTCTTCCTTTTGTTCTGCTAACAATCTTATAGAATTTTCCAATTTTTGCTGGTCCAAAGTGGATTCTTCCAACCTTAGTCTCTAGAGACAGAAAAACAAGATGCACAAAGTAGCACAAATGCACAATAGTCTTTCAGCTTTAATGAAGAATTAAAGAAACTGATGAACACGGGAGATGTAAGAGGAAAAACTTACAAGGCGTGAAGCATCTTCCTGCAACACATTCACTTCAGCATTTGATATGTTAAGCTTTTCTGTCAGGGCCTCCAACTCTGAAGCCAAACTTTCATTTCTTGATATAGCCTCTTCCTTTTCCTTGTGTGCAGCAGTTACTTCCTCTTCCAAAGAAGCAATAGTTGCTTCCATTTCAAATGCAAGAACTTCCAACTTTCTGTAATCTTCCTAAACAATACAAAAATGACATGGGAAAAAAAGAAGATAAGATATGAAGTCATCCGCATGATTAATTCAAGCAAGGGGGTAATTGATAGCTAGATTACAGATGTTCGATGCGAGGTGTACGAAACAGATATTAATATTCAAGGTCACCACCTGCGTTGTCTCTTCAAAAGAAGCTGCAAGACCCTTTGATTTTTTTGGATCAAACATCTTTGAACTCCTGTCAACCATTGAATCACGTCTTCTACCAGCCAGGGAGTCACGTTTGCTAATGTCACGCTCAAGAAGAGTCTTCTGACCATGCAATCGTTTTACCTCCCTTTCAGCAAATGTTTTTTGACCCTACAAACATGAAGTGATGAATTATAATCTAAATCATATGATTTAATTGGCATGGTAGGAAATTATGCATATAGAACAAAACCTCAAGTTTGGTTTTCTCTTGAACGGCATTCTTGAGCTTGGATTCAGTCTCTTTCAATTTCACTTTTGTTTTCTCAAGATCTTTTCTCAAATTTTCCTTTTCTTTTGCCAAGAAACAAGAAGATAAACATGATAATTCCTTTTGAAGATTTTGAATTTGAGAAAGAAATTCCTCCTTTTCAAAATTCTGATGTTCTGTAAGTGCCTGCAACAACCAAAGAAACAAGACAAGTACATCAAGCCCTGCATGTTATGCATACGTGAGTTAAGTCAAATTAACCATTTAAACAAGCTTTCTTACTCTCAAAGACTCTTCATAATTTTGAGTATTGTGTCTCAGTTCTTCTATCTGTTTCTGAAGACCCATAGATTCTTTGTGTAAAAGGAGCTGCATTTGAAAATTTTAATTTATTTAGCAGATATAGCCAGAAAAGAACTAAAAGGAAATAGTAGATTTCGTTTAATAATTTCTGTTTTCTTATCTGTACCAAACAACTAGAACTGCATTATCTCTTTATCACTACTGCGGTTCATTTAGCTATAGTCCCCAGCATTGAAGAAAGAAACAACCATACCTTTTCATTCTCCACTTCATCAACTTTTTGCTTCATGCAATGGTATAACTTCTCATGACTACTAATGATTAATCCTTGTTCATGAGAGCTCTGGCAGATCAAAGCCTTGAAATCCTGCATTGCAACGAATTACTTTATTCAAACTGTGCCCACTAAAACATAGTCTAATATAGATTCAATGAAAACAAATAGCCTACCACACATCCAGAAGGTATTCGCATAATGAACAGTCATAAAATAAAATAAAATAAGCAATCAGTTGATATTTCAAGATTACTCACACTTATTGCAATAGATATAGAAGAAAAACTCTGGAAAACGTCATCCAAAAGAGAGGAACAGCTTTCAACAACTTCTTTTGAGTTCTTAACTTCAGACATGATGTCTTCAATCTCCAATGAAACCTTTATCAGAGTTAAAATTCACCTCTAGTTAAGAGATTAGGAATAAGCTTGCTAGGCATGGCCCAAAGAGTATAAATACAAACAAAAACATTGCGGACAAATACATATATTAAGTACAGAAAATATAAAGAACAAGGACTGACTAGGAATGCTCACAGAGATTAAGACAAAAGTAAAAGTCACCTACATCAATAATGTTAAGTTGTTCATGAGCAATCCTTGTCTCCTCTCGTGCATTTTGGAGCTCTTCATGGAGCTAAGAGATCACAATAGAAAAGACAAAGAAGCATCACAAATTTTCCAACATAAAGTAAACGCAATAAATTTTACTATAAATGCATAGCATAAATGAAGATCGAATACCAGTTAACCTTTCATTAACCAATGAAAACCAAACAGAAGTTAAAAAATACCAACATTAATATGCATATAATTTTGTACTTTTATTGATGAAGACCATGAATACCTCTTGGAAACCACAGCAAAGACATCACTAATATATCGTCTTTTGGAAACATCTTAGTAGGTATTTATAGTATCATATTCAAGCAGTCCATAAATTTGCCCATATGCACATCTTAGAAAACACAGAAAATTCATTGATGGCTCATACTTACCTCTTCAAACGTCTCCCTAGCACTTATACTTTGCTCTGTTGCTAGCTCAACAACACTGTCTAGATTTTGCTGACTAGAAGACTTCTCCATTTCTAACATTTTAATCTAAACAACGAAAAAATAAGTTTAAATCACATGTAATGGAAACAGAAGATGAAGAAATTCTAGGAACAATATGAACCAGAGAAAAAGACATAAAATTCAAAGATTTAAAAACAAAACGTTATTAACAAACAAGAAATTGAGGAAGAAGGAAAAAAAACAAACCTTATCTTGAAGTTGTTTGATCACAATAATGGCCTCTGACTCTCTTAGACTTACGTTTTTGTCCAAATTATTGGTACTTGTATTGCCATCAGAAGTAAGACAATTACTACATTTCACACATTCAATCAAATTAGTCTCACCAAGCTGTCTTCTTAAACAATCAATCTGTATCTCACTCGTAGTTCTCTGCATGGTAAAAATATAAAAATTAAACAAATGGAGAAATAAGTGAATATCCACATCCATCTCCTAAAAACAGATGTGCTAAAGAAGAATGACAACCTGAGTTTCAAGTTTCTGAAGCAAGTCCTCATATTCCACTTGTATTTCTGCCCATTCATGGTCCTCCTGACACCCAAACACATATTAGTGCATCAACAGATAAATGAGAGGGTATATAGATAAAAAGAAAGGGCACAAACCGCAGTTGAGCCTTTCTTCCTAGGTGGCGCCTTTCTCCTATTTGTCACATGCAATAAAGAACATGGATCAGGAAGGGTGCAGTCTTCTGATGCATTATTTTTACAATCTTCACTTTGCATATTGACGTCATCCCCAACTTCAATCTCGCTGACCAATTCTTGAAAGGGTAAAAGTGGTCCCATATCACTTCTATCTTTCATTGGTTTTATAGCAGAAGCCCTTGGCTGGATATTGGGATCCACCTAAAGCAAAGCAGAAGATTATAAGCTAGTTAATCAGCCTAAATCCAATTTATTGTGCAATATTCCATAGCTTTTCTCAACACATAGTTACAGTGCAAATTCCTGATTCCAGTACAAACTAGTTATCAATGTGCTTGATCATCTCAATAATTTCATAGGACAATATATGACACAAATCCCAGTGAATCCCGGTCATTAATCAAGTGAAACTTCCTAACACACACACAAGTACCACTGCCCTGCAAATTGTGCCAAGATTTCAGATGATAATCAATTAGTAAGGCAATACCTAAAATGTCAAACCATTAGACCAAGTCAATTCATGATAGAACAGTGTACAAACTACTATATATGGGCAAACTGCATCAAAAAACGTTTATTATATTCTATGATTATAGGATGCTCCTACTTTGGTGGTGCGAGAACTTCAAGCAATACTGCTGTCCACCTTTGTTTAACAATTGAATGCAAAGTTAAAGCTGGATTTCGAACTTTCATTACTTATGTATACTTACAAACACTCAATTATAGTTCAGTTTCTTTGAGTGAACATTGTCAAACTACGGAACCACACACGCGCTGGCCACGTAGCCTTGTCCTCGTTTCATGAGAGATGGCATCCCTTACACCCCCTGGGTGATTGTGTCCAAGTGAAAACAGGATTCTGTTACCTCTACTCAATGATTAACCATTGCAACAAATATCCATCACTGTTTAAAATCAACTTCAACATGCATAGGTTCACTCTTGAATTTTGACCTCAAATATGATCTAGCAAAGAGTTTCCAGTTTCATGACTAACAGGAGATAAACTTAAGCATTTTAGTAACTGCAAACATAATACCTCTTGAAGAGTTTCCCGTGCAAGATTTCCTGGGCACCATGTGTCTCGTCTCTTCCCCTGCAGAATGTAACGAAACTCCGTAAGAACTACGCAAGGGGTTATTTTTTAACTCATTGTTGGTCTCTCATCAACAAAAAGTTTTGCAACCTTTTACAGCATCTGCA
The DNA here is from genome assembly GCA_015852605.2 of Populus deltoides. NCBI lineage: Eukaryota > Viridiplantae > Streptophyta > Magnoliopsida > Malpighiales > Salicaceae > Populus > Populus deltoides. Next base: position 24,127,611 of record CM027575.2, on the reverse strand, counting down.
CCACTAAAACAAAAATTGAACAAATAAATAAAGTAAATCAGACAATGATATCCAATCTAGGTCTCCATTCTCCAAGTCCTTTCTAAATGAGAAGCCCCTTCCTGTAAGCTAGTCTTTCCTCGAACCTTTCCACCATAGAATCAAGCTGCCTTATGACAGACAATCCACTCTAAGTGTGAATGCAGTAAAAAGACAACATCCCAAAAAATTGGCCAGCCGCCTAGGTATTCACTCCACGGACTACAAGCAATTCACTCTAACTCGAATTCACGTAAATACGAAGAAAATATCAATAAAAAATTAGAAATAAAAACATATTTTGAGGAATCTCAATTGCTGCAAATTAGAGCCACAAACATGATCAAACCCATTTTTGTGACCTTGGGAGTTGATATCCTATCTGAAAATAAAAAGGTGCACCAAACTCCATTACCAATGCAATTGACGAATTACCCTTCTTAGTCTAGAAGAAAGTAACTAATCATCAGCTTGTACTCCCCAAACTAATACCTACCACCAATAATATCCACCATCCTACATTTTTTGCACAGAAATTATAGGAAGGCGCATCAAACATATGTTTTTGATGAATTATATTGATAAGGAAGTCATACAAACCCTCTTATGTTGATCACGACTCTCATCCCGATTAGAGAACAACACCATTGAACTCAAGTTTTTAATTCTCTTAGCTTGCTCTTGCAAAACCTTCTCACGTTCAACTTGAGCTCTCTTTTCCTCCTCCAATTCCAAAGCTATGCGCTCCCTCTCCAGTTCAGACTGCAAAAAATATTTTCAACATCTAAACACAAATCATTCCATGCATATGAAAAAATTAATATCAAAAGCAAGATGATTGAACCTGTAATAATGTGTTTCGAAGATTGAGAATCTCCTTTCCTAGGTGTTCGGATTGAGAACCCTGGATTGAAATCAATAATAGTTAAAAGGTGAGCAACTTTCGAAAGTACGAAAAAACAACTGCACCTATCATGTTAAGGGGGCTAACCCGTAATTTTTCCCGAAGCTCCTCAATCTCTTTCTTTTGACGCTTTAACAAGGCAGCATCTGTCAAAATCTAGCATGAAGAAAACATGGGTTACTCCTCCAAAAGAAAAGAAAAAAAATGACATCCAGAGACGACATGCTGGCATCAAAACATAAGCTCAAATTATGAAACACTTTAAAAGAGTTTTTGAACTTAGAAAGCATAAAAATAAGTACAATACAGCAAAAAAATACCTCATTCACATGTGCACAATTCGTGACACGCAACGCTCTGCTTGCAAACAGTAGACTACTCTTTGTCTCGTCTGCATGAATCTACTATCAACAAACGTGATTAGCAACATAAAAAACAGATGAAATCATAACACTTGTGCTTTTAACAATGTTAACCAAGATAAATTTGAATGGCTACAGAACGTTACCTGTGCAAGAGTTATGTTGCATATTATAGCTGTATTTGCATTTCCACCCAAAGCGGGCTGCAAAATGCGTGTGAGTTTGCTATCTCTATATGGAACATGACCCCTAGATCAAATTGAATAATAAAAACAGTTAAAGTGTATGATGTGATTAAAAAATAAAGATAGTCACACAGATATAGAAAATACCCTTGGCTTTCTGCACCCTCACTCAATTTCTTAATGACAGTGCCAAGTGTCATTAAGCTTTTATTTATGTGTGAACCCTCTTTGAGCCGAACACCTTCTGCTCCAGTTTTTGCCGCCCGTTCAGAACCAGCAAGGTCCACCAAATTCTAGAGAAAAAAAAAACATCCATACTAATTACCATAACGACAACAGAAAGAAGCATAACCACCATAAAGATAAAAGGAAACACAATACACTGAATCACATACCAAAACCGATACACGTACAGCATCACATGAGTTGCTACTATCCTCATCCCCAGTCCTATCTCTACTCTCAATAATCTGATCAATAATGAATATAAGGAAAATGATCGTACAAAACAAACAAAATCAGTGGGAGGAGAATTTGATCTTACCATACGGAAAATAGTGTGGGACCTACTACTATACAAGTTCATGTTTGTCTCTCCAATGTGCCTGTGAGCTAAAATTCGATGAAGAAAAAACAGAAACCAATTAATCATCAAAAAGCTAATGTAAAAAAATGGTGGTTTCTAACAAAAATCCAAAAAGATTAACATTAAGTCTAAAAATAACTTACATTCTCCAAACTGCATAAGGTCGAGAACTTGTTGGGGAGAGGCAACTATTTCTTCACGCAATCCAGCTACATATATTCCTCTCTACGTACACAAAACAAAAACAAATAGCTAGCAACAATCTTGGCAATATAGCACATAATCTCCAAGAAACAGAAATTTTGAATACCTCTGTACTTTCATGAATTTGCAACTTTCGATGTTCGGGAGCCAATAAGTCATTAATATCTTCATTATATATCTCCATGTAAGACATTCTCAACAAAAACTCCCGGTCCACATCCTAATTTACAAATTAAAGTCTCATCAAGTAAGAGTAATAAAAAAATTCCTTGCAAAATTAAAAATACATATCCAAACTTTTACTAAATTGTTAATTATAATTATTATCGAGGATGCCAAGGTCTCACTCTCTTGTGTTTCACTAATGACCTTTCCGTATCCTTGTGATTTCAACTCCACCAATACAATGCACAATCTTTTGCAGAGATTAAAAGGGTCGTCTAGTTTGGCATTGTTATGAGTCAAAGTAAAACTTAATTTTGGAGGGACATGTGGCATCGATTGAATGGTTGTGGGTAATGAAGATGATGTAACATGTGGCATTTGGTAAGATTAGGTAGCTGCGACAACAAAATTGGTAACCTTGTATAAATAACTAGCTCGTTTATCATTTTAATCGTCGAAGGAAATGTAAAGCAGAATCGTTTGTTTGTCTTCCTTTGTAAATTACAACTTCTCTTCTTCCCTATAAACACTTAATTCTTGTTTATATAAATTTTTACCATAAAAAAGGACCATAATCGCAGAAATCAAGAAACTGGAAGACTCGGTCCAGAATTTTAGAAAGGTAAATTCAGAATAGTCCTTGGTGTTACCACCCAAAATAACCAGTTCTTTGAGAATAGAGTAAATGGGTTGAATATTTGGAAGAAAAGTTAGTACTCGTTTGTAAGGGACTAATTTTGGGGTCTTACGGAATTCACAATCTTTTGTAGACGCTGTTAATCATTTGGGGGTAAATGGTGAAGGTTATGTGGTATTTCACAAAATCATTATTGTTGAATTTATGGAGTTAGAGTGCAAAAACAGTTTGGAGTACCAAATGATTCCACAATATTTTCAAGAAATTTGGGAAATAGTCTTGATTTTACCTAATCAAGCAGTTAATATGGGAACCGCAGCAAGCTATAAATCTTTTGTTAATGGTGTTAATAGAGTGAATCAAATGGAAACTTTTAATCAAGATGGAAGTTAGAACATTTATGGAGTTAGCAATAGTTTGTTGTCAAACCGCATGTCAAACTATTACTTTTGTTAATGGAAGTCAGAACATTTATGGAGTTAGAATAGAGAACCTTGTATACGTAGCTAGCTCGTTTATCATTTTAATCATCAAAGGCAATACAAAACAGAATTCTTTCTTTCTCTTCCTCTCCTCTCCAGAAACACTTAAATTCTTCTCTATAAACACCTAAAACATGTCCAAAAAGGAAAGGCTCACTGCCATCTAAAAGCTAATTAAAAATATCAACATTAAACAATAAAATAAAATAAACCCAGAAAATTGTGTATATCTCAATTAACATGCAACTAAAATTAGATTCAAATTAAAATTACCCGTTGTATTATATGAAACAAATCATGCACAGCAAGAGGAATCACGCCAGGCTCATTAGATGTCCCTCTCATTGTATGCGTCTTTCCACTGTTAGTTTGTCCATAAGCAAATACAGTCCCTAAAAACCATAATTACACTCTTGAGTTAATCCAATTCACTAATTAAAATCTTAATTACTTTTAAAATTTACCGTTGAATCCACGAACGGCAGCAGTAACGATTTCTTTAGTTTTGGATCTATAAACCTCTTCAGTCTTACACGCTTCACCAAAAACACGATCTAAGCAGCAAAAAAAATAGAAAAAATTAGCAAACCGGAGGTAAAACCTAAAAAAAAATTATTTAAAAAATTCAAAAAAGTGGAATGTGAACTTGACAGTACCGAATTCGAATTTATTGGAGTAATTAGGGATGAAAATGGAGCTTCCGGAGATTCTCCATGGAGTAGATTTTGCGTCTTCTGCTGATAATGGTCTTGCTCTGACGGCGACGTGGATTCTCTCCATTTTCGTTTTTTGGAGAGAGGGAGGGAGTCAAGAGTTGATGTTTGAAAATTTGAAAAGCCCTATTTTTGGTGTGCCTGGTTTTTTTTCCCGCCTACGAGGGAGTCGTTTTTATTAGATTGGTTAGTCGGGCCTGGTTATGGAAATGGGCTTCTTGATAGCTTACTTGATTTTATTTTATTGACTTTTTTTTTTAACTCTCTCTTAAAAACTATCAAGTTTATTTTTTATCAGGCGAGCTTGGTTGAATTTAGTTTAGATAAAAAAATATCCAATCAAATTAATTATTTTTAAAGAATTTCAGACCAAACTGAATCAAATTGAACCGATTGGTTCGATTCTATTTTATTTTATTTTTAAATTGTAAATATTAAATTAATTCATGACTCGTTTAATTAAAGCTTTTTTAGGTTTATTTAAGGATTTGATTCTCAGATAATATTTAGAAATGTAGTTGAAATCATGTTTTTTATAAATTTAAATTTTTTTATTAAAAGTTATTTTTTTATATTTTCAGATTGTTTGACTCGGATGTCAAAGATAATTTTTTAAAAATAAAAAAATATTATTTTAATACATTTTAAAATAAAAGACACTTTAAACCATAATCAATATGACATTTTCAAACACTCCACAATACGTTTGGGTCTTTAGCTTATATTGGACAACAATTATTTAATGGAACGTAGGGTTCTCTGCTAATTTTTTTCTTCTAGTTCATCAATCTAAAGAAAAGAGAAAAACAATACTGACAAATCTTACAATTGAAGCGCAGAACTCGATATCCCTGAAAAGGATCAGCAAATAGCACAGTAAATAATTTACTGTAAGATTTGTCAGGGATATGGAGTTCTGGGTTTTATTTTTTGGTTTTGTTTTTTTCTCTTTTCTTTAGATTGATGAACTAGAAGAAAAAAATTAGCAGAGAACCCTACGTTCCATGCAAATGGACCACTAAAAAGTACGAACAACCATAAAGAACATACCGTGTATTGTCTGCATACCATCAAAAAGAAAAGAAACAGGTTGTTTGCATAAGAAAACTTGCAATATATAAGCGAGATTTACAAGAGATGACCAATTACTTGACAAGGAAAAGGCTGTATTCTCATCTTACATTAGTTACTACCCTCACGGCCTCACTTGTCCTTCTACAAACTACAGCAGAAGAGAACACTATGCACAAACTCTTCTTAAAAGTCGAGGTAAGCCTTTACATATAGAGAGCCTCTTAAAGATTGTTACACAAGAAAAAATCTCTCAAACACGCACTCCTATCCTCTGCGCAACCTGCATCAGCGAAATCAAAGTGATCATTCTTACTTTTGGCAAGGGTAATTACAAACAATGATAATCATGACGGTGATAATTGTAATGTCTACAAGTCATGGTATATAGCGTGTAATCACTGTCTCGTGCATAAAACCATGGTAAACTGTAACCTGGATCCTATTTACAGTAAACTGAACCCATAATAGCTGGCTGACATGCTAACTACAGCCAGAAAATAGTCACCTCTAGAAACGAACATATACTTTGCATGTCAGGTCACAATCCCCGTAAAGATGTTGACATGTTATGTCAAATTTTAGCAAAATTAATTTGAGAATAAACAGGCTGGTTTCCAATTTCAATGCAAATACAACAATCCTAGCTGCAGTTTGTGAACACATCTCCATGCAAGTTTACAAGAGCTTTAGTGATCAAATACCGTCATGAGATTTGAAACATTAAGGATTCCAAGAAATATTAATGTGATCTCTTCCCCGCCCTCAGTTTTCACCTAGTTCTATATTGATTATTGAAGCCTACCTCCTCGAAGGAGTGGACGTCACTTCCCCAAAGCCAAGCATCACAGCCTGCATCCCTTGCACCCCATATATCATTCCTACGATCATCGCCTACATGCACAACATCTTCTGGTTTTACTTCCAACAACTCACAAGCTTTTAGAAATATTGTTGGATTTGGCTTCTCCGCTGCAACCTGATTAGAGAAAGAGAGCAGAATGATTGCCAATACCAAGGAACTTTATCCTTTTCTAATTTATTTTTGTCATATGAAAAGATTCTTAATATCATAAGAATATCACCAAATGCTATGCACTTCATGCATATGATCAATTCTGAATGCAACAAAAATGAAACAAAACTCAGTCATTTAAAGGTTGGACGTTAAATTTATCTTCCAACAAATCAAATTCTCTTTACTTTAGTTTGCATAATAATATCGAAAGAATCTTATGCAGACTAAAGACCTTTCAATTCTTTGAAAATAACTACGAGACAAGAAAGCAATTCTACAAATTTGGAGCAGCTTTAGTTTCTCTGTTTCCGAGTTTCTTAAGAACAAGAGTAATGACTACTGTCGAGCAACCTGTTCAGATCTACTAGTATTTGATATACAGATGAAAAATAAAAGCCCGTACACCATTTCATGTAATTCTTTTTTCTCATTTTAGATATATTTCAAAGAGAGAGGAAATGAGAATAATTCGATGCATGTCTCTGTGTATGCGATTTTCTTACTTCAGCTGAAACTGCCACGGCATCAAACCAGTGATCACAGTTTAAAGCCCGCAAGAGAGGTCTAAGACGAGTGTCAAAGTTTGACACAACAGCCAATTTTACACCCGCTTTTCTGATGGCCTCAAACACTTTCTCGGCATCTGGATCACAGAGGTGCCAGGCCTGAAAAAAACAGCATATGAAAGTTGTAGCCAGAATAACAAATGCATTACAAAGGTGAGAATTTTTCTATGCTCAAACAATCTAACGTACCTTTTCAGTGGTATAGTAGCTATAAAGCTCTTCAAAGTACCGAGCATCTGAGCAGCCAGTGGAAGAACTGACTATAAACTGCCAGAAGGGTCTCCCATCATTTACATATCTGCGATAAAATATTAAAAAAAAATTTCAAGCTGTTGACCACTAGAAAAACAAATTCTTGCCAAATATGGCATACAAGTGCAAGATAATTTTTGACAGACATATAATCCATGCGTGACCATTGGCCTTTTCTATGTAGACAATATGCCTTTGCACATTGTACCTAGGAAGTTTAGGACTAGAAGCCAAATTGTCATTAGTGGACCCTCAGAAGAAGAAAAAACTGATAATGTCAGAATAATGACAGGAAATTCAACAACTTTTACAAAGTAGCATGCTTGGAATGTGTGGGAATCTAGGAGATACAATATACAACCATGCTATACGTAAAGAACATTAAAATGGAACTGATTCTTTTCCATGTGCTAATATTTATATTCATGCTTTTAGTTTGTTTCCTGGAATCGCTGAGATTCCCTGGAGCACATTCTTAGAAATCATTCCAGCATCCATTTAAGGATTTTAAATTGTTTAACAGTCCAGTTTGTCCATATCGCATTAAATACTCTTATGAAACATGCCCTGCACACTGAAAAAGTGAATACAGGCCCATGCCTAATATGATAACATTACCAACCATACATCTAAGCAAATTTGCAAAAGATCTTAGCACAATTACCATGGTTTGTCTACTAGAATCATCTGTGGGGACATTATAAGCAGTTGCAGCTGCAGTTTCGAGCAACTTGCATGTAATAATTCTAGATTTGTTACACATGATGAATCTGGTATCACGTATCTGTCAAGCAGAAAGAAGTTTACTAAAGAAGCTAACTTGCTGGCGGCGTTATTTAACTCATTCCTAAGAAAAGGGATGAAGACACAGTACGAGCCATTATAGCAATACAACCTCACAAAACGACTCAAGAATTTCTTTGTTACCACTATTATTGCTACTCCAACAGTCCAGAAAGGCAATAGATGCAAGAATAGTAATCTTTTAAGAAAATACACAAGTTCTAGTACATGGATTCCAGCGAGGAAATCATAAATTAATTCCATCTAAATGCGAAAAGTAAAAAAGGGAGCAGACCTGAGACGAGATCGGCCCCAAGGCTGCCCATAAGCCCATCGGTATCTGTTTAATATCTCATCCTCAGAGTACTCCACTCCATACTTCTCCCCAATCTGTCTATATATCTACAACAACAAAACAACAATTTATCACTCCATTCATATCAAAATTAGTTTACAAATATACAAGAGAACCAAAAAAAGAAAACGTTAAATACCACCCGGCATAATCTATCCAGACATGTAAACAACCTATACAAAGCGAAAGGGATAAATTATTCACCGTACGTATTTATACAGGGAAGAGTTACATACAGAATCCATGAATGAAACAAACTCAGACTCCCCTAATCTACACACAGATCTTTCAGCTCTAATATAACGAGAGATGGGAGCTTTTGATTTAAGCTAGAAGCTGATTTCACTGATAACACAAGCTCTCGAAACACCACCCAAAATCTTCCTGAGAAATGTTGAGAATGACTTAACTAATCAACTACAAAATTCAGAGCCCAGCATATTAACAAAATCACTAGCAAAAAACAAAATTTAACACAAACATCACCACTTGGAAACCTCATAGCACAATCCACACAACCAAAACACCCTAAGCCCGGAAATCAAAACACGCAAAATCACAGTTTAGACACACACACACACACACGTTAGTACCTGAGCCATGGGCTGTGAGGGAACAACAAGAGTACCAACAGCATCAACAAGCAAAGCTCTATGTGAAATATCACCGTATAATGACTTCCTATAATCCTCATAATCCTTCACCGCTGTTGATGCAGCTGTTGAATACTTGGCCAACCCATTAAAAGAAGACCCGGATCCCATTACCCTCCAAGGTTTGTTGTTAACATTATTAATGAAGAATCTTGAAAGAACCCTTGTTAGTTTTGTTCCTGCTGTTGCCATTACTGTCTTATTTTTGTTAGCACTGTGATCCTTGTAGCTCCATTTATGTTGGCTTTGGTTCTTCTTGCTTTTGGTTTCTCAAGTGGCAAGAGCAGGCTTTTAGAAAGCAGGAACCGGGTACTTGAAGAAAGAGAGTGTAGGATAATTTGGGAGATTGTGATAGTGGGCTTGTAGTGACTGGTATATTACGGTTTTGCCATTTTATGGATATTGCACAGTAAACGTATTCATTGTGAATGTCAATAAGTTTAGGAATTAAATATTAAACACTCGATTATAATAAAAATATATAAGCTGGTACTCAAAATAAAATAGCAAGGAATAAATTTATTTTGAGTGATAAACTTGAATGTTTTCTTTTTAATTTATTCAAAAATATTTCCAATTTTTTATATATAATAAAGTGTCTAAGTGGATATATGTTGATTGCATAAATATTCTATGAAAAACAACATAATTTCTTGCACCTATTTGTTCACTCATTAAAAAAAAAATTAATATATTTTTAAATAAAAAATATTTTAAAAAATAACAGATAATACACTTCTAAACACCTTCCAGCAAATAAAGATAAAATAAAAGGAAGGTTCCTGCTTTTTCTCTCTCATGATGAACAGAGAGAAAAATCAAGGTTGTATGGATTTTTGCCTTCTTCTCTCTTTCTCTTTTTGAAAAGTATTTTTAACATACACACCATCTCGAATCATGAATCATGTGCGAGGATGCGAGCACTGGATCGTACGGTCAATAGAACCCTAGATAAAAATCATGATATCAACAGATGAAATAAATAACCAGACTAATAATATTCACGAATCAATCATTGAACTCAAAACCATTATCTAAATAAAAATCTATACTACGTGATAATTTGATACAAAGTAACTTTTACTAAAAAGTGATTTTTAATTTTTTTTAATTAAAAAAATTTTATTATTTTTTATATATTTTTCAATAATTTTAACATGTGGATACTAAAAATATTTTAAAAAAAATTAATATAGTTTTAATTAAAAGAAATTAAGAAATAACTACGTCATTATATTACCAAGCTGTTAAGCAAGCCCTACAGAAGCCATGATGTGGCATGCAATGCAGGCAGTTAAACGCCACGTCATCAAATCAAACTCCAGCATTGCCCATCTTCACACAAAGTGGGGCCACAAGTGGGCCCCCTTTTCCCATGTCATCACTCATATCCTTACCATCACAGTGGGCCCATTTTTGTTATCCTTCGGCTCCAGGTGACAAAGCGATCAATGCAAGCGACATGACAAGTCTAGTGATCTTTATGATCAATGTTTATATAATATATTTTTATTATTATTAAGATGCGTACAAGTTTAATTTTCATATATTTTAATTAATTCTACTAGCTTTAAAATTAATAATAATATAAATTTTTAGTGAATTTAAAATTTATAAGGTTAGAACTGATGATTTTTAAAAAACAAATCTAAAATCTGACCAGCTAAATTACACCCCTCAAAATTAATATTTATATAACGTTACATCCGATAAAGATATTTTTAACATTACCCTACTAGTCAAGAACACAAGTCTTTTTTTTAATAGATAATTAATATTTATATATTTATTTAAAATAATTTTCAACACAAATCTACAAGTCAATAAAAATATATCTGTTAATATTTGTTCATGTTTAACAAATGTTTATATATTTGTTAAAAAAATTGAATATATAGGTGGAAATACAGATAAAATTATTGGAGCAAAAAGCGACAGGGGATTTACAAAATATAGGAAATTCTCAAAAAGAAAAGTACAAGAACCCTTTCGTTGTAATTTTTTAAACACGTCATGGAACTGTTAACGTTGACAGAACGCTGGTCTTGTCGGTATGGACAACATTATTTATTAAATAATTAGTCATCTGCTTGACTTTCACATTACCATCTCAAATTCAAATCCAAGGAGAGATTAGGAAAAAAAAAATCCATCAATATATCGATTAATAAATAAATTATTTGTCAAAAACTCATCCAAAAAATTGATTTAATTTTTCACGCATAAAAAATAAATCAAGGATTCAAGCTCAGTAAAAAGTAAAAAGGAAATGAAGATAAATTTGATTATATAGGATTAAAAAAATTATTTTTTATTTAAAAATATATTAAAATAATTTTATTTTTTAAAATTTATTTTTGATATTAAGATATTAATATGATTTAAAATATTAAAAAATTAATTTTAAATAAAAAATTTAATTTTAAATAAAAAATTATTTTTTAAAAAACCATATTTCTGCTGCAAAAACAAACAATATGTTATTACAGTCGAGGTTACAGCGGCGGTGCAACCTCAACTCCTTTAAAAATATTTTGAAGTTGAGATTTCACCGCAGGTAATCTAAAACATGGTCTAAGAATAACGTCGTTAACCATTAAGAAAAAAGAATTCAAAGAATCTGCACCATTCCATCTTTCTTCTCTGCCTTGCATCAACCTAGCTAGTTCATTTTCGATCATACGAATCTGATTACAGGATCCAATGTCATTGTTTTTATTGAGATAAAACACTTAAATCTGTACTCACAAATGATAGGAAAAATCAAAATTACACCTCCAAGTGACCGTTTATGCAGAGCATTATTGTCAGCCACACGAGGGCAGCTTGAAGCACAAACCACAGGTTCTCAGTCGGTGGTAATATAGTTTTCGAAGGAAAAGCAAGAATCTGATGGAGGACCCATTTTCGACCACAAAAGGCCATGTTCAAGATTAGGTTTTGAAAGGAAGATAAACACCAGGACTGTATCAAGAGCCAAGAGTCCACAACCTTGAAATCGATGCCTGTCAAGAGACCGTATATACAGTGATGGGTGGGTGGGCTAGCTTAACTGTATGAGAGAAGTTGGATTCTAGACCACATATGTGTGTTTATGATCTTGACAGCTCCCATGATTGATGCAGTCGGTTTTCAGAGCGGATGACAGGACCAGGTATCGAGCAATATGTGGACGACAGAATCAGTGGTGGTTGAAAACAGGTTGCGCGGAGGTGTAGCTCAACCTTAATGATCTGGGCTCTTTTATTTTTTATTCAACGTAAAGATATTACTGAATTCATGTATTAATTAAGATTGGGATTTTTTAAAGTAATTATAAACACAAATCTCTCGTATAAATTTAGTACATTTAAATAAATCCAAATAAATCTCTCTAGCCTTAAAATTTATATTTAAAAAATCAATGACGAAACAAACCTCCTTAATCAGTAGATCAATCCATTGGAGTTTAAACTTTGCTCCACTTTGACAGATGAATTTGGTTTGTATGCTACTATTTCATATTCAAAATTAAAATAAATAAATAAATAAAGTATACATAGATACATATAATCACCTAAAACCATATCAAAATGTATCAGATATTTTTTGATGATGTTGGGAAAATTTCACCGAACTTGGGTTTTCTTCACGGATAATAATAGTCTGGGCGATAAATATTACCTGCAAAATAACCCTTCGAATCAGTTTAAGGTTTCTTCATAAAAAAATATAATGTAAGAAAAGCAGATAGAGAGATAACTAAAGTGTTTTTTTGGTCTTGTTGAGATGAGAATTTATTTTGTAGAGCAGGTTGTTGCTCAGTCATGTCTCAGGATAGCTTGCTCATGTTACGTGCAGCTTGTATTGTAAGTGGCTCACCATGAAAAGTGGTTGTTATAGTTGACGTTGTAGCTGGTGTAACTCAATATATGTGGTGGCAGCTAAAAAAATAAATAAATAAATTGACATGGCCAATACAAAAAGGAGAGAAATGAAGAAAATAAAAAATAGGGTGAGCTTGCTGGGCTGTAAATTGACCCAATTGAATTTCATTAGAGCCCTGTTGCTAGCCCGAGATAGCTTGGCAGGGCCAAGACTAAACCAAACTTTTTGTTTTTATTGTTGTTCTTCATGATCGACTACCAGTCTTGCATGTATGCGAGAATACATAGATCTGCAAACCAATTTTTATGTCTTGAAATTAAATTTCTTTCTAACTGTAAATTAATTAAATAAATTATCTGTACTCAGAGGTCATCTTCGAGAGTTGTTGTAACCAATGCAAATCAAGCAAGGAACTATGGAAGGACACAGCTGACAAATTGGTCTCTGCAGCCGATCGATCCCCTTTCACGACAAGACTTGCTCATGTGACTTTTTGTACATAGCAATCAGATTGTTTTTGGTGGTGTGAAAATTAAAAAAAAAAACAATTTTTGTCAGAAAAGCAATCGAAAACATGAAGTTCTGCGGTATGGCATTCCTAGTTTAATGATAGACGAAAAATGGACACCTTTTCTGATGAGAAGTTCGCATCATTTTCTATCAAAAGCTTTCTTTTTTGGAACTGCTGACAGAGCAATGTATTTATAAATAGGTCAAGGAGTCTTTTTCCATTGATGTTTTTTATTTTTACACAGTCAGTTTCCACCAGGAAGTTTATATATATGGCCCTGATAAGTGATCGATCACCTGTAATCCACTTAAGATTTTTAAACAATTCATTGCCATTTCCACATCTAATCCTCCTCCAGTCATACTCCAAAAACCCATTATGTTTGCCCAACTTTTCTAATCGGAGCTCAGCTCGGCCTTAATTTCTTCTCACGTGTATATATATATATATATGATGATGATGAAAAACCATATACATACTTGTATTGCCTAAATGTTAAAAAAAAAAAAAAAACTTTGCATGTAATTCTTAATTGTTTCATGAAAAATCCACACTAATTAATATATAGCTGCATGTTCATATCCTATACCTTCCAGCAAAAGGTAAAGCTACCGACCCTATCCATAATCTCCCATCTTTCTCCATTACCTCACTTATAGACTCCAACCTATCTCCGTCGTCGTCCTCGAACACTTCCAGTATGTCACCATTCTCACTCAACCTCACTGCCAAGCCACTCCCTCTATACTTGGACAGAGCTGATTGGAGCATCGCTATGTCGAGTGGAAGCTTAAGCAGAACATTCCCTATCCATGGATATGAAAATAACAACTCAGAAAGCTTCTCTCTCCTTGAATTCATACCAACCCAGTATCCTCCTCTAGGGCTCCTTTTTATGTTATCCGGGAAACCCTGTAGTTGAGCAAAGACTTCGACAGTTCCAGCTTTCGACGTTTTTATCCAATACCTTAAAATTCTACATCTGGTGGTCTCAGCTAATAAAATGAAGTTGCCATCTTTGCTTAGAGCTACTCCATTTGGAAACGTGAGGTTGCTGAGAAGAACCCTCACTTGTTTGTTTACTGGATCATATTTCATTAGTCTTCCTGATTTATCCCCGCTCAATACCACTGAGAGATATTGCCTGCAAGATTGCATCTATCATTCAGGCTGTTATAAACATTTATAAGAACATATGTGCAGGTTAAGGCTGCCTAGAGAACCGTTCAAAATTTGACCAATTAATAATATTTCAGTTGCATTTATTGCTTTGCTAACATATTCAAATGAAGGGGCATGCCATGCAAGAGTGCACGCCCTTGTCTGGCCTTTCTAGAATGTGCCAGAGTTTTTTCTAGTAGTTCAGTTAGATGGGCCTGGCTATACAGACCCATTAGCACCTGTTTTAAAAGGGGCACCTGTTTTTTCTCTCTCTTTTATATATATATATATATATATATACTTCAAAATGATATCACTTTAATTTAATGGAGCTAGTCAGTCAAGCCGTGATCTTAGTCTTGGTCGTGTCATGAGTTAATTTAAGTTAGTTTTAATATCTTTCTTAAAAACAAAAAACATTCTCCTAATATTATTATTATTTAATAAATAAGGAAAGATAAAGTGTTTCACATACCTTCTTTGATACTGTGAGCTACTATCGGTAAAATAAATGGCACCACTTGATTGGTCAATGTCCAAACCATTAGTGAATGTCAAGGGAATTCCTTGTGCATGTGTCACGATCTTGGTGGCCAAGCCACCTTGGGTCCCCACCCTAAGTAATCCCATGTAAGCATCAGCAATGTACAGATCACCGCGTGTTTCGTCGAAGCATAAACCCAATGGACGCCCGCAAATGTGCTCCGTCTGTTGGTGATCATGTGGCCCTCCACAGCCGTCCCTGTCGGCGTTGTCAATCATAACATGTTAAAATTAGTCCATGCAAAAATCCCATTAAAATAAGAAATTAAATTATTTTATTTTATATAATTTGGTCTCTACAAAAATCCCATTAAAATAAACAAGAAACTGTTCCATTTAATATAGGAATTTGCAATTGGATCTTGATAAATCATTATTATTCCATTTCTTCAACAATTTGGTACAATAACGACTTTCAATTGTTGTTTAACTCGTTTTAGCAGGAATATAAAATCTAAATAAATTCTAGTTAAAAAAAAACCTGATTAACTAGTAGCTTGATTTAGTAAAACTTAGTGAAAAACAATAATTTTTGTGTTAAAATAAAATATATTTTTTTAAAAAAATAATTAACTTGGATTAGCCCTGAACCATACTTGATCAGCTTATAAAATATGGTGCCATTGATGACCATATTTACCCTTCTTTAAGGAAAACATGAAAGGTAAGGTAAGGACAATAAATGCCTTACTAATTCCCTTCTATCTCCATCACCTACCTGTTTTTGTCCTTTCCTTTCCTTTTTTTTTTTAAAAAAAAATTTGGTGCTAAAGAGCAGAAAACAGAAAAAAAGAAGAAGATAAGGCTCAGCATATGCAAGACAATTGCAGGAATTAGCTCAGACCTTCAACGTGTTAATCTTGATGCTGATGAGTAATAACCACGACGTGACTTTCTAGCCTAGAAAACATCTAGCCATGAACTTCTTAAACTCGCACCAACGTGAGCAAAAGGCTGTTGCTTACATGCATACCTATTTGGAGAAGCCACAGCAAAATCTGTCCACCCCTTTCTATTTCCTTGCCATTTGACTATCCTGCCATCCGATAAACTGGCATAGGGACCCTTACCAAGCGAATCAAATGCAAAGCTTTCAGGCCCAAAAGCACCCACAATCGGAACCTTTTTGAGTTGTCTAGCTCTGGCAGTACTGGAAAGAGGTTCTATATTGGATGTTTCAGAGGAAAAAATAGCAATGGCTAAGGTGGAGAGAAGAAGAGCTATGGCCGTGAACAAGAGTTTGGAAGCCATAGTTATGGGAAAGGAGGAATTTTTGTCGTTGTTAAAGAGAGAAGAATTCATTTACATTTGAAATTGTTTTTTTTTGCGCAAAAAGAGGTACAAGGGTGTGTTCGCTTTATTATTTGTTGGTGGAATAGTTACAAGGATCGGCCAGGTTCAAGAACCTGGTGTATTTAAAACTAGGGTGAGGGTGAGGGTGAGGTTTAAAATTTTTTTATTTAAAAATATATTAAAATAATTTTTTTATTTTTTAAAAATTATTTTTAAAATTAATACATCAAAATAATTTAAAAATATAAAAAATTAATTTTTAATAAAAAAATATTAAAATTTAAAAGAATACGATTTATACCGTATTTCCAAATATACCTTAAACTCGTGAGTTTTACATATGAATTTATATATAAAAAGTTTATTGAGTTTTTTTTTTTGAAAAAAAGGGGAAAAAATATTATTTTAAACAAAATTTTTAAAACCAAAATGGCGAAAAAACCGTAAACAGAACAAAATATGATTAAAACCAGATTGGTCGACAAGTTATAGAGTTGATATTGTACAGAGATGAAGTGGGTTTGATAACAATAATATATATAAGGTTACACGTAATCTTTCTCTGCTGGAAATTAGAAGAATTTGGATAATATTTGAGAGAGTTGTGAAGGCTGGGGTAAGTGCCAAGGACAGGTGGCATATCGTGTGTTCTTAGGATTAACCCTCGCCCAACATTTCATGGTTGAGGAGAGGTGAAGTATCCAGCCAAATTTTTATTTTTTGGAATTTTCTTTTTAGACGTGCATGTCAATTAATATTCCGAGGTTTATTTGGTGTTTAAATTCTGATTTAATTGGCAAAGCTACTGTATATAGTTAATTCCAAGTAATAGATTAAACTAAGCAAGTCAAAATTATTAAATTTATTTTGTTATGGTAGGTTGATTTAAAACCTATTTGATTTAACCCTTAGTTCGGATCAGAATTTTTTAAAAATTAATCTTGATTTGGCCAAGTGAACCTAGTAAGTTAACCCAGTCAAAAATATATTTGATTTAATATTTTATGAAATAATATTATTTTAATTTATTTTAAAAAAACTATTCAATGCTGAATTAATGACCGGTTTAAGACCGGGTTTAATAACTTGGAGCAAACAAAACGACACCATACATGTGTACATTCTATTTGTACACGTGTGTGCAACTAGTCTACGTGTGCTGACGGTTTTCTGACTAGAATTTTCTCGGTTGAGGGCATTAATGGTCAGAGGCTCAGAGCTCACAAGAATTGAATATTTACAGCCGACCCGGCCTCGAGTTTTCTAGCACCATGCTTTATTTATTTATTTATTTATTATTATTATTATTATTATAACTTGAGATTCAATCTGATTATGAAAGGACAGCTCGTATAAAGTTCAAACAAGTCCGTGTTCTGACATTAAAAAAAACTAAGCCATGTGGAGATTTCAAAGTATACCTTGCACTGTACACAGATTATTCTCAATTCTTTTTTTATAATTTTTAATTTTGTCATCAGATTTTTTTCACAATTGAACATTTCTGAGTCTGAAGTAATAATCAACCACATTGTTTTTTTTTTTTTTTTGAAGAGATGATGAAATTGAAATATAAAGGATTAACATGAAAGACACAAATAAAATAAATAGTGATTAAAATTAATTTGGTCCTTATTTGTTTTAGTCAATAAGTGATTAATTCATTTGGTTGTTAGGATTTCAAATTTGTTATTAAACTTTATTTTTTTTATTTTTCAATTATTTTTTATGAAGGAGAGAGAGAGGTATTTGTTGACATTCAGCGTAGAGAGGAAAAATATCGTTAACACCTATATTGACCATCACAATGGTTAAAATTGGTGTTAACATGATCCTTTCGATGATGATTGTTTTATAATGGTTGTTTTGAGTCTTAATTTTGTTTAAAAACCATATCTAAGTTAAGAATAGAAAATTTTATTCAAGTTGATTTTGTGATTTATAACTTTTTTTTGGTTTATTAGGTTGATAAGTTGATTTATTGATGTTTTAAGAGTTTTTATAAGAAGTTTTCAGGTTAAAATGAGTTGAAAATTGACTTTTTAGATAAAAAAACATAGGGTTGATTTTCCAGCCACTATAATAATAGCTAAATTATAGATTGGAAAACTTCATTTGTTACAGTATATAACGTGTTGTCTGTCTATTTTTTTTTAAAAAAAAAAATTGGCTGCCCATTTAAATCATAAAAAAAACAACAAGACTAAGCACATTGGCTAGGGCTTAAAGGGCCACAAGCCCAGGCTCTTCCTTTCACAAGCATAGGGACTGAGCCACTAGTTCAATTACTATATATATATTATATTACTATATATATATATATATATATATATATATATATATATATATATATATATATATAATTTAAATATAAAAAAATAATTTATTTTTCTAATAACAGTAAGCAGTAGCTTCTCAAAAAAGGAAAAAGAAACATTTATTTTTCAGTGATTAGGAGTGGAAGAAGAATCATATCCTATTTCTACTGGACTATATATTCGGGAATAACAAAAAAACAGCTGTTAGGCCTCATCCAATCGTTCTAAAGTTTTTCTTTTTTTAAAAAAAAAAAACATTAAATCGTCATTTTCAAACAAGGCTTGTTGCCAGCAAATCGAAGGGAGGCATGAAATAGTATCATCTCCTTCACTAGTTTTCTTTTTCGTTCACCTTCCTTCGTTCTTTCATTATCCATTAAATCTCTCCACAAAAGAGGGAAAAACCATTGAAATAATCGGAAACACAACAAGCATAGACTTGAAAAGCTGACGCAAGAAAAAATATAGATGCCTTATATAAATAGTACGTACCTCTCTTTAGAAGCAAAGGAAAAATTGATCCAGCGCCTTTCATGTTCTTCCCACTTGACGACTCGACCGTCAGATATTCCGGCGTAGGGACCCCCGGCAAGCGGGTCGAATGCAAAACTTTCAGGCCCGATTGCACCCTCAAGTTGAAGAGCTTCCCATTCCCTACCACTAGAAATCTTTTCTACAACGGATGGACGGTGATACAAAAACTCATGATTAATTGCAATTAAGGAAGAGATTAGAGCTATGATAGTTGCTGTTAAGAATAGCTTTGAGCTCATGGCCATGGGGAAAATTAAGATGAGAGGATCAGGAAGGAGATATAGATAGAGTATGAAGGGGTTACTTAACGGTGAGAGATATATATATGTTCATTCTCTTGGAATTTGGAAACACCAATTAGATAGGACTACGTGCGGATGTAAAATATAATCTTTGATTTGTGGTTCAAATTCTTCAATAAAGTGCGAATCCCCAATTAATTATGCAAGATCGATCGATCGATCAAAGTGTTTTTTCGAGGTATTAATTTCTTTCTATATATATATGTTCACGAAATATTCATTTGTCTAGCTACGTAGACAACATAGGCATATTGGAGGCACTAGCAAGCAACATTTCTTCAATCTAGAGAGTAATTATTATTATTATTATTATTATTATTATTACTATTATTATTATTATTTGCCTGGAACAACTACAGGAGTACTAAATTCCATAAAAATAACTGTACGTAATTTTAGAATTTAAACCTCTTTGCGAACTAGACGTTGAACAATCGGGGAAAAATATCCCTTGTTTTTACTCGGCTTGGGTTTACAGGCAGAGCTAGAATTTTATGAAACGGGTTTTGATGTAAAGAATTTAAGGATAAACTTGAAAGTAAATTAAAACAAAATAAAATTAGGAAATAAAAGAAATTATTCTCTAATTAAGAGCTCAGTGTATACTTCTATATAAACAAGCTAAAAAGCCAATTGGATTGACACTAACACCGTCTATTTGCTGGAAAGTAGTTTTTTTTAGAAAGTGAATTCCGGAAAAGTGAATTATTTTCTGATGTTTGATAGAATGGTAGTGTAATGAAAAATAAATTGGAAAACACTTTCCAGTATTTAGTTATGTCAGGAAAAATGAGCTAAAAATCACTTATTAATGTTTTATTTTTCTCAAATTTATTAAAATAATGAGGACCAAATCTTACAAATTAAAAAGTTGAATGAGAATGAAATTGAAAAAAATATAGTTTCATAAATTATCTCAAATAAAATAAATAATAATCAAAATAATAGAGATCAAATCTAAAAAATAAAAAAATAAAATATGAAGAAATTAAAATAATAATAATAAACATTTCATAAATTATTTTATATAAAATAAGTAACAATCAAAAGAATGAGGACCAAATTTGATAAACAAAAAAATTCAATAAAAAAATGATAAGAAAAAAGCAAATAATAATTATAAAAATGAGGATCAAAGTTAATATAAAAATTAAATTTTAAGAGATGAAATTGAAAAATAAATATTCAAAATAATATATATATATATATATATAGCAATCAAAAGTTTGAGGACCAAATTTGATATAATCAGCAAATAATATGACATTTCTGAATTTTTCACAACTTCCGAAAAGCATTTTTCGTCCAAATTTTTCAGGAAAACACTTTCCTGAAAATCAAGCCAAATTTTTCTTTGACTGGAAAGTGTTTTTCGTTGACCAACTTTTTTAATGTCAAACAAACACAGAAAAATTTGAAAAATAATTTTTTAAAAATAAATTTCAAGAAACAAACATAGCATAAAAACAAATAACATTCACTCCCTAGCTAGGAAGAAAAAAACCAGAATATCATGCATATGATTTCATGATCGAACGCCTCTATTTTTTATCAACTCCATTCATTTAAGTTGTGAGTTATGATTTTATGCAATTTGACATGAAATTCAAAAGAAATTGATAAGACAATGACTTCTCCGACAGGACTATATTGACATACCTCGATGTAGAAAGTTAACCCTAAACTACATTTAAAGACATTTGAGCAACGAATCTTAAAGATGTGAGCCACCCCTTCTATTACATCCATGAACAACAATAGATTCTTATAGATACTTGATGTTTAATTTGCGCACGATATTTTTTTAAATAAAAAAAATTATAACATAGGTTTTTTAAACATGTTCTTGTAGTTAAATTTTTTTAAAATAAAAATTAAAAAGTTTTTATATACATGTAATCAAATAAATAAAAAAAATCATAAACGATAACTAAAAAAATAAAAATAAAAATTGAGAAACAAGTCGGGACATTTATATAGTTGTGTTTGCTAAATTTGTTTATTAAAATATTTTTGTTATTCAAGCAAACGATGATAAAAACATAAATTAAATTGATTGAATAAAATAAAAGGAGAGAAACAATATGTAAGACGACATGTATTAGAAATATTATTTGAAAATAATTTTTTTACTTACAAAAATAAAATTTATTTATACACAAGATAAAAAAAATATTATAGATTAATTATAAAAATTTAAATTAATTGGGGATTTCTTTGTCACCGAATCCTCCATGACATTGTATACAACCAATAATTTATTAAATTGTTGAAATCATGGATGTTCCATACTTGAATTTGTTTATCCAATGCGATGTCGTCGATGCATATTAGGACTAACAAAAGATATTAAAAACATTGTATATTGACGAATCTAAGACTATTAGAATTAAAAAAAAAAGACAAGAAAGATAAAATTTTGGACATATAGAATCTTTTTGAAAAAATAAAATTGATCCATTAATCATATAAAAAATTATAATACAGTATAAATACAATAAATTTGTATTCGATTCATCATAAATCAGAAGCTCATGCATCGGTATGCTCTCGTCCAGTTCATGCACTGTGATCTTCTTAGAGGATGTTGAAATTAATTCGACAATTCAGTGTGCTCGAATTCCACAAACTGGGTCCAAGCATGCAGAGAATTAAAGTAAGGATTTAAAGGAAGGGATGACAACCGTGCCAACATCAGAAAATATGGATGGCCATTGAATCATTAGATTTGACTACAGTGGAGCCCTTCATCATATTTTCAATGGCCAATCAGGGATGTGTGCATTTTGGGATGCAGTGGTGGCCTTCTGGGCACTGAAGAAAAGGCATGAGTGCTGAATAAATGTAGAGCTTCCCATCCTTCTCCTCCACTTCACTGATAAACCTTCAGAGTCTTCGAAAACCTCCACAATTCTCCCTTCATCGCTCAGCTTTATAGCAGTAGCATGTGCCTTTCCTCCCACTAACAGCGAGTGCAGCTGCTTGAGCCTGAGTGGAAGATTCGGATTGTGGTTTTGTTGGATGAACACGAGTCGATCTCAAGCAATATTATTTTGGTTTTTAAAGAAATTGCATTATTTTAGATAAAAATTTAAAAAACCCTTGAAGTTGATCTAGTCATTGTCGGCTGAATTTAACTAGGTCAATTTTCAAATCGGTTTGAAATAAAACCCATCTCAAACCTGGTTTTGAATCAATTAATTAACGGGGTGACCTATAAACCATGTTTTATAATTATGATTTTTGCAAATCACTCTTAACCATTGAAAAATCAATCATTTCTCCATGGATCTTGGGGCAAAACCAAGCCACCCCGGGAGTTTCTTGGTCTAGGCTGACCTCTACCTTCCTGCTAAGCTGAGCCCAACTCAAGTTGCACCTTCTCTCTAACTGGGCTGAATAATTGAAAATTTAATCAAAACCTTAAACGGATCTTTCTATCATGTTATTACCTCGGATTCGGATCTCGAAAGTTGCCGGAAATTTTTCTTAATACATTGATCCATGAAAGAAAGAATTCTCGGTATACAAAATTTGTCCTGAATGTCAAAATACACCAATAATAATCACAACCACAATCATCTTAATAGATATAAACAATAGACAATGGCATCACAAATCCACAGACAAAGAACAAAAAAGGCCCATAAAAATTTGAAGTTCCTCGTTAATGTCGTCTTCCTAAGAAGAATCATCCAAGTTTCCAATGCTTCTCTCTCCTTTTCTTACATGAAACAGTGAGCAGGGACGAAACTTATGCGAGTCTTTCATGTGATATAAACATAAAATACAAGAATCTCTATCATATTTTCTCTCTGGGGGTCAAATTTCTTGGTCTAGAGAGTACTCAAGTGAAATGGCCCCAAATTGCCTAATGTCCACTCCATAATCAAGTGCTAAATACATGGTTATTCTATGAAGGAGAGGGACAACTTAACCAAAAAGAAAAGAGCAGATAAAGCAAGCTAATCAAACTCTTACTCGAGGCATTAAGAAATATATCTTTTGATTACTTTAGTTCCTTCAATGTCAAACAATTCATTTTCTTGGTGGACTCAAGCTTGAGAGCTTCTTCAAGGCTCTGACTATTGATTCCAAAAGCTCACATATATACGTCTTTATTGATTGCTTTTGTTGGGTTAAACTTTCCTGTGAAGACAAAAATCAATCATTTTTTAAGTCGTGATGATGAAGTATTATGATTTTCAAACGTTTTAATTATTATATAGATTGCAAGGTTGATGTTATTAACGTTTTGTCTGTAGCATCTTTAAGCTTGATTGACTCAACTCAAATTATCAGAGGGAGAATTTTTTTTTTTTTTTTGTGTGTGTGTGTGTGTGTGTGTGTGTGATTGAAGAATTCTGTATAGGCTGGGGAGATTTTGGCAGTTGAATGTAGTTAAAGCCCAGGAACAAGTTCAAACTAAGGGAAACGGTGCTGGTTTTGGTCCAATCTACACAACCTCTAATTACTGCCCAAAAATGTTTTGAGACCCGCATACAATTATTAAACCAGACATGCTCGACAAGTTGATCTGAACTGATTCAACTCAGACTTCATTTGAATTGAATTTTAAAAGAAATATTAAAAGAAAAACATAAGAAGAGTTTGTCTAGTATGATCAAGTCGATCGTTGAAAATAGTCTAGATCAACTCATGCTAATCTTGTCAATTTATGATCATGATCAAGTTTAGACCCATTTATATATTTATATATATATAATAATTAAATCCATTCTTAATAATTAAGAAATAATTGAAATATGTTTAAACAGTTTTGAAATCATGAAGTTTCGTACATTCTTAATTATTCAAATGCCTCCTAGCAGGCAAGATATACATTTTTGACTCCCTATTTCTAAATAATTCACTAAGATAATTTTACCACGACTTGGATTTTTTTGGGTGCTTAATAGGTGCTCAAAAAATAAAAATTCCTGCACATGTAGAAAATAATTTTGCTTGAACTCGATTTAGCTCTTCGAATTAGACTTTGTTAAGCTTAATTAGACTCTAATTAACTAGTCTGCCAAAACACTTTCTGAAGAAACTTTACATTATCCAGTGTTAGATGTTGCTTGTGAAGAAGCTTTAGCACATATTATTTTCCTTCAAGAAATCTTTCTACAATCCATTCATGGACATCCAGAGCAAGAAAAGATCTGGAGAAAGATTCTGGGTGCCCCAAAGGGATGTCCTAGGGACACTTACAAATGCCCCAAGAGGCCATCTCAGGGGCACAATCCTTTCCTTGCGTGTGGGTGATCACTGCTTAAAAATACCCTAAAGATCTCAGCCAAAGAAGATTTTGTGTATAAAAACAATTATATAAAATAATACGACTATATATCATTACAGCAAATTAACACCAAATCCTACGTCCCAAGAATAATTGCACGATAAACTAAAGCACAACTGGTTTGATTATCTCTTTCTTATTCTATTAATGGCCACGGCCCACAGTCATATATTTTTATTTATTTTTTATTGAAACAAGCAGATAGTCATTCATCAAAATGTTTACTGATTTTATTGACTTAAGTGGTTTATTTATTTATTTATTCTATACTTTTGTAGCCTGAGGAAAACTGTTGAGATGGTGGGCAGATTTCATTTTATTGTTTTGTGGATTAAATCCTACAAGTGATAGATAAATATATATATTTTTAATATTTGTATCGATTTGAAAGAAAATGGCTCTATTAATATTCGAATATAAAGAACAATTATGATAAAAAAAAAACATAATTATTAAAAAATAGAGTATCCTTGCATTGGCACAACTGCTTTCAAGATTTTTTGGTTCAAGCAGTGGGATTTTTTTATATTTGAGTCTACGAGCCAATTTCTTTGTTTTTCAGCTTTAGATTATAGTCCTTGAACTTTGGTTTATTTTCAATGAAATCTCAAATCGGTTCCGTAAAAGTTAAGTGTCTATATCTCCACGGTTTGCCTTGTGTTATTTTAGTTTCAATATTATCCTATTTCTTTCATATAGGCCCCTCCACTTTTAAATTTCCTGTTGAGCTCTCTTGTTTGATTGACCTTTTGCATTCTCATCACTGCATTCGTTCCAAGTTTTTGTAAGGCTATATCCAAGAAAAGCAAGAAACAAGGGTCAGTCAATGATTTGATCACTGTTTGGATGAAGAAAAATAAAATTGCCATATCACCATGACAAAACATGCAAACGGATTAGGAATTCTTTCACAACAAGACGTTGACTTTGGGTGGAAATTGAAGATAACTACACAGTCCATGGGATACAGATTTGAATATAAAGCTGTTTTTTTTTTTAATAATGAAATTAAACTCATCCTAATGTTTGAATTAGATGGTTGGACCAGATCAATTAAAATAATATTATTTTAATTTTTAAAAAAAGTTAAATTTATATTGTTTTGAAAAGAAAATGTAAAAAGTTAAGTTGGGTTTTGAACAGGTCATGGGTTGACCCGTTAAATCACTTGAATTTGATCAAGTCAAATCCTACTCAGTTTTTTTCAGACTTAACCCGAGCCCAGTACTAGATTATTCGAGTCTTGAATTGACTTGCTAGACCGGATTTATTTTAATAACACTGCTAGAATAGAAAACAAGAAGAAAAACAAGGTTAAAACAAATATTTTTCACAAAATATACATGTAGAAATTCAAAATAAAAAATAATTATATCATTCTTTAATTTAATATATATTTTATTCAAGTCCAGTCACGTGGAGTTTATACAGCTAAACAATAAGGCATGTAAAAAAAATAAAATAAAATATTTGACCATGTTCTTCTTTGATTTAGAGGATAAAAATAATTTATTGATTGCCTTTATTTATGTAATTTCTTTATTTTATCTATTAGAAAAAATATTCATGCTGATCATGCTGATTATTTTTTTAATATATGTGTATATACTGGCCGTTTTGTTTCCTCAAAATTATTTTCCTACAGGGAAGAAAACATGACCCACAATACCTGGCAAGAATCATGATCCTTGAAAGCTCCCAATTTATAAAAAAAAGGATCTTTTGTTTTGGAATGGCAAAGCCTTTCTTGGAGTGCGAGATTGGGACCCTTCACCTTTACAAACAGTTTACAGCTCCGATTTCTATAAATCTCAAAGATGATTGCCGCTTGACTTGTGTTCAGTGGGCTGAGCATCTCCATTGCCTCATCTATTTTATTTTTATTATTTTTTAAATCCTATTTTTATTAAAATATATTAAAATAATTCAAACATATAAAAAAATAATTAATAAAGAATTAGTGTGTCAATTACTGCTATATTCTTGCAAGGATGAAAATATAAGTTAGAAGGGACATGCATAAATTCTAAATGAGATTAATTTTATTTTTTAAAAGGGTGTAAGGATATTTAAATAAAAATAAATAAATAATTAAAAAATTATATTTTAAAAAGCATCGTGTAAACAACTGGCTCTTAACGAGGGTTGCTTTTAATCCCACCATTCTCGAATAACCATTCTCCCTTTTGTTTTAGTTTGATACTTTTGTCCCTTTTTTTTTTTTCTAATGTCAATTCCAAAAGAATATTATATTGATTATATTTGTAGTAATTTACTATCTACCTTTTATTTATTTATTTTGAGCTCCCATCAACCAATTAAATTCTCATCCCATATTTCTGTTCCAACAATTAATTGATCCCCCCCCCCTGATATGGAAATCCAAGACTGGAATATTGAAGGCATAACACATGATGCTCGAGCTAAAAAGATATCAAATAATAATTAACTATTTTTAAAAAAATATTATGGTGATTCACTATTCATAAATAAGTACTTTAACTTCTTTTTTCTAATTAGACCCTTTCATAACCTAATTTTATGAAATTAATTTTTTTTCTCTCAATTTCATCCTTTAACTTCTTTCAACAATTATTTGGGTTGTTTTCTGACTGACCAAGTTGACTGAATTGATCACGTCGAGGAAACTCTCATATAAATTAATTTTAAACCCAAGACAAACAAGAAGTTGAGTCAAGAGTTTTTTTTCTTTCAATTTCATTGTTATTTTAAAAAAAGAAATTCACCCTAAAAAATTTATTACCGACTAGTCAAGTTATCTTTGGACCGGCCAATTCGACTGGATATGTTATGACAACTTTCACATGGTTTAATTTTAAACATGAGTGAGACAAGAAGTTGGACCAAGATGTTTTTTATATCAATTTCATCTTTTTTTTCCTCAAATTTATCCTTGAGATTTTTTTAACAGTTAGGTGGGTTGTCTTTGGATGAACTAAATAGATGGAATCACGTCAAGGTAACTCCCAAACGATTTAATTTTAAACCTAAGTCAGATAAGAATTTTAATAGAAAGATTTCAAGGTTGATTTGTTGGGCCGATTTTAATAATAATATCAAAAAGTTCTCTATTACTTAGGTAATTTTTTTTCGTCCAACAACATACCATGAGGCTATAAAGTTATAAACTAGTTACTAAACATTGTGCAAATGTGCATTGCACACCTTTTCACATTTTGTTATTGACTTGCTATTCAAAATTTTTGTTTTTTATTTATTTTTGTCCTCAAATTTTTATTTTATATGATTGCATCTTTTTTTAGCACAATTAAAAAACAATTTAATCAAATTTATCGAGGATAAAATTGAAAGATTAAAGTGGGAAAAAACACTACAAATGAGTGATGCTTTCAAAGTTATCACAAAAAAATTACTTTTGTCCTCAAATTTTACAAATTATACTTGGTCAATCCCCTAATAGTTTTTCAATTCAATTTTGGTATAAAAATATTTTTTTTATTTTTTTCGTTTCTAGTTTGAGAAAGGAGAGAGAAAAGATGTCAAATTCCAATAATAAAGAAAACAATTAGTATTAACACCGATTTCGACCATCAAAATAAACAATTTTAGTGTTAAAATGTTTCACTTGGTAAGGGAGTTTAACTTAGGTGTTTTTTCACCTTTAAATTGCTTTAAAAACTAGATCTAAGCTTGAGAAAAGTTTATGTTTCATGTTAATTTTGGGTTTTTGTATTTGTTTTTAATTTTCAAGGTTATTTATGAGTTTTTTAATGGCATTTAGCCTTTTTTTTTTCTAAGTGTTTTGGGTCAAAATTTAGTTGAAAAAAAACATATACCTTGTTTTTGCGTCCACCATGGTGACTAGAATCTTGGGAATAGAAGGCAACGCCTTGCTTGTAATTTTTTTTGACAAAATATTGGGGAGTTGTCGGCCCCAATTAAACTTTTTTTAAAAATTAGGCTCTTGCACGAGCCCTTTTTAAATGACGTATGTCCTTTTTTTTAATTTTATATTTTTAAAAAAAATCATGATTTTTTAATGTGTTTTTTTAAATAATCTTTTTAATTTATATTTAGATTAATGCGATTTCTCTTTGATTTTTGATTTTTTTTGTATTTAGAATTTTTAAAAAAAGTGGTTATTTTTTAATTATTTTTGCATGTATTTAATTTTAAAAAGATTATTCTAATTCATCTATAATTTTTCTTATGTTTTATATAACTAAACTTTATTTTTAAAAATAAAAAAATATTTATTTTTGGATAATATTTCTATAAATGCAACCTTGCGAGATATTGTTTTCTTTTGATTTTATTCAATCAATTTTATTTGCGTATCTATTTCTACTATTATTTGATTAAATAAAAAATAATTTCAATAAACAAAGTGATTGAACACATTGTGTGAATGAACTGTGTTGCGAGATTAGATATTTTGATTTACATCCGCCTCTTGATTTTTCTAGAAGTGTATTTGGTTATCGTTAATGATTTTTTTAATTTATTAGCATAAATAATTTTTAATTTATTTAATTAGATGTGTATACTAACTTCATGATTTACATTTAATATTATTTATATCAAAAAACATATTGCAAATTCCTCCATGTTTAATTTTTTTATTGAAAAAAAAATCCAGCTCACCATGGTTAATATCTAATAAAACAAAAGATCCACCACCACCATATCTACTCATGTGCTAAAAAAATCCAATAAATTATATTTTATCATTTCATTGAAGGTTGACCTACCCATGACTTGTTTGGGGCCCAGGCGACAATGATTTCCAATTACTATTTTGTTTGCTTAGGAATTTTATTCATATATGGCATCAATTGGTTCATCTAAACAAGCCAGAGAGGTTTCGAACTACCTTGTAAGTTGTAATCTTTCATATGGATCATGCACCATCTCTCAGTCAATCGGCCTAATCCAACCTTATTTGTCTAGTAGCTTTTTTAATTAGAAAAAGTAATTCCTAATTAACTATGATTCTCGAGGTCCAAATCCAGCGACTCTTACAATGGTTTAGGGTTTTGCTTGCAAAACAATTGTGGTATTTTATATTTCTTGATCAAATTTTCCAGCCTCGGCAGATGGGATTTAGCTTTAAATATTGAAACTTATTTTATTTCAAGTTTGTGTGCCCATGATTTGGCTATGATGCACACCTAAGACCTAATCTTGCATGTGTGTTTATTATAAGCCTTTAACTAATCTCTTATCTAATTGTGTATATTCTCCAAAGAGATCTGAAAAAGTACAACTATATCTTATAATTAAATCGATCTAATAGCTTTCCTGGAGGGTTCATTGAATCAATCACTTAATTGGTTGCAACTGCTCATTGAACATCATTAGGTATAACCCTCTTCTCTTCATTTTAATTAATCCCCCCTTTCCTCTTTGTTAATTTCTATCATAGTTTCATGTGATTTTTGAAAAAAAATTTCCCAAATCTTGTTGGGTAATTAGGACAAATTAATATAGAGACATGAGGACGAGGAGGTCTTAATTTTTTTTTTTGTCTTGTATGTATTGGTCCAAAGAAAAAAAAGAAGGGTTTTATTTTTACTATTGTATTATCTAGCTACCTTGTCTTAGTTTGATGATTAAGGAAAAAAAAAAGATTGAAATTCTCATAGAAGGATGATTTTTTTAGTTGAAAGGGCACATCTTAGGAGTATGTCATCACTCAAATGATGCATCACTGGGAGCAAAATTAGAGCCACCATGCCTAGTCACATGTTAAGAATTTTTAGCATGTCAACATTATCATTTCGTTGACACTGACCTTACAATATTCTCGTTATATAAGTCAAATAATAAAAATAAGTTGGTTAGTTTATAAATCACCTAGCTAATGTTTTGTTTGAGAAGGATAAATCATCTCATTTTGATATGAATAATATATGATATGTTTTTCATTCGACTAAAAAACCAAACATAAAAGTTATTTTACGAACCGTTTTTGTTATGAGCCTGTAAATACTAACTAAAATTTCATCAATAAAACTATTAAATTTGATAGTGGTAAACAAGTGATAGCTATCATTTTTATTAAATTTAGTTCAGTGAGAAAATCTGATAATTTATCAATCTAAGACATAATTGAAGTCGAGTTTCAAAATAAATTAGATGGGAGTTGGCTCAATCAACCTAATAAGTCAACCTGTGACTCAATCAAAATCTTTTAACTTTTAATAAAATTCAAAAAATTTTATTTTAACCTTTTATTTTTTAAAAAATTAAATAACATTATTTTAGAATAATCCAAGGTAAATACATTCAACTTGTGACTTGAACCTCCGATCAATTTGGGGTTAATGATGCTACCCTTGTCATAACTCGAGATTAAATAGGTTACTAGTTATCTAAAAAGAAAAATTAGAAAGGCAAATTTTGGGATTTGGTAGATTTACCATATCATCACCCCATGCATGCATTATGCAACAAATAAAAAGATTGTAAGACTAACACTGAAATTTAATTAATGACCTTGTGACTCAATAAAAAGATTTTGTTTTTGTTTATAATGCAATATTGTTTTATTGGTACATGATTAAAAAACCATGGAAGCCATATCTTACCGCCATTTTTTCACCATCCATATCTTACCATATTAATAATGATGATAATAGATCATGATTTTATTTTCTTTATAGAGTGATTATAATATATGATGATGAGTGTCCACTTATATGCCAATGTAACGTGGTACCCAAAATCAACTTTTAAATCTATTTTCTTTTTTCAGATTCGAGAGAAATGGAGGAGGAGAGGGGACCATGTATATATATATGGGGAGAAGCAAAAAGGCCCGAAGCAAAGGGCAAGAAGAGAGGGACCATGCATATATTTGGCACCCAAAAACCCTAATTTCTAACCCAGAAGATCTCTCTCTCTCTCTCTCTCTCTCTCTCTCTCTCTCTCTCTCTCTCTCTCTCTCTCTCTGTATATGTGTGTGTGTGTGTGTGTGAACAAGCCATGTGATGACGAGATGCCTCCCTCCACTCTTATAGTCTTAATAATTTCTACAAGATGATTTACATGTCATTATTACAAACCCTCCACTATGAACGTTTTCAAGTTTTTCTTTTCTTGATTTTGTACAATATATATTGCTCTCTCGGCAATGTGGCCACGCCAAAAATCCCTCGAGGTTTTAAATGGTAAACAATTTACAGGTGAAAAGTTGTATGAAGGACACAGATCGATAGTGTAATCTACACATATAACACGTTCTAATGGAAGGATTAGCAAATTAATTTACTTGTTAATCTGTTTATCATGAGGCTAGGGTTGAATGATCGGTAATCTTGAACTAATCTCTATATGTTAATGGAATGAGGAAATCAGTCTTTCTGAATTATTTAATGGAGCCTAGCTACACCATGGAACCTCTTAAAATTAGCATAACTGTGTTTGATTGAGCTGATTTTAATAATGTTGTGGTTTTTATATATATTATCGGATTAGTTAGCAGTTTTTTTGGTGCCATCAATTAGAGCAAAAAATCTAAAATTGATTTGCTCAGAGCCTCCAACCAGCAATGCATTTTACTGTTATTAATTCTAATGGACTAAATATTATTGCACAACCAAACAGATGCTTAATATATTGGTGTGAATATTTTTGCGTTATAACCTGTTTACTTGTTTTTTTGAAATGTTTTTAAAATTATTTTTCACTTAAAAAAACATTAAATTAATATTTTTTTAGATATTTTTAAATACTTTTGATATGATATTATTAAAAATAAAATATTTTTAAAAATATTATACGGCACAATAGATACTAAACACAAACAAAGCAAATTAGAAGATTGTTGAATGTTTTTTCTTGCCCTAATGGTTATTATCGCAAAACCGAACACATGCGTAGCATATTGGTATGAATCCTTTTGCGTTACATCCTGTTTTTAAAAATATTTTTCGCTTAAGAAACATCAAACTTTATGTTTTCTATGTATTTTTAGATAATTTTGATATGATAATATTAAAAATAAAATAACTTTTAAAAAATAATATACAACATAATATCAAATACAAACAAAACAAATTAAACCGTTGTTGAATGTTCGGTTAGAATCATATATACAAAGAAAGAGTAATTTTTTTTATTTTTAATGACATAGAACAATATAAATTGTGGTTTTTGTAAAAAAATATATAATAATAACTCCAATTTTTGACATCAAAACAAAAATCTGGGTCTCCAACCCTCAATGCTCAAAGACTATATAAACAAATTATAGTTCAAAGTCAATCTAATGTCCTTTGGGTGCATGTGTGTCCACTCAAACTCATTTCAAGAACTCAATTCACTAACGGTTAACTCTATAAAAAAAAAAAACAGAGAGAGAGAGAGACAAGATCCCGATACTGAAATATTTGGTCGATGGAAATACCAAATCCAAATGTCACTGAAACAAAGGTAGGGCCAAAGTGACCATGAAATCTGATGAGTGAACGTGTGGGGTTGGTTCTTAGGCAGACAAGCTCAGCTACAATCATCCTGTTACAATGTGGATGCCCTTGTCTAGAATGGTGCAGTCTTTATGGCCTCGTTGTGATTGTGTCTGTGTGTGCGCACCCATTCCATTTTAACTTTGTAAGTATCAAAGGGATGATCTTTGCCATTTCAATGGTGGCATGCTAGCGCACAGTAATCATTGGGAGGGGTTTGGTTTGGTAACTTTTTGGTTGATGTAATTCGTTTATATTTTGTGGTATTGGAGTTATATTTTTACCTTCTATATAAATGATCTTGATATTTTATGGATTTGATTATTTTTTGTTTTTAATAGCCTTGAATTGCCACTTTTTATATATATATATATATATATATATATATATATATATATATATATATATAAGCCCTTTAAGTTCAGTGAGTTCTCAAGAATAGTTTTATATTATTTTTTGATACACACTTTTTCGAATGAAAATCATTTGAATTTAAACTTTATACATGTCCATTTATTAAACTTGTACAAACCTATATTATTTTATACTTAATTAATTTATATCAAATAAAATAAGTATAAGGTGAAAAACAAAAAAGAGCATGGGGGCATTGTATTTTTATTGATCAATATAAACAGTAAAATCGTTGCTGAAACGTTTGGATAAATACAAGGCTTTTAACTGTTGTTGTGTTTTTTCCTGTAGTTTAAAAGTTACTAGTTATAACTTCATAAATTAATTGTAAAATAATAGAAAGAGTTATGATATTAACTTTTAATTATTATCAAACACTTTTAAATTCTAATTTTGAATGAAAAGCCATAAAAAAAACCTGGTAATTCCCAAATCGGCACCAAGTTTAGACAGCTAAATACAGCAAAAGGTTTTTCCTGTTTATTTTTATGTTTTAAAAATATTTTTGAAAAAAATTAAAAAATTTTTATTTTTTTATATCAAATTAAAATTTTTTTTGATATTTTTAAATCATTTTTATTTTGATGTACTGATATTAAAAATATATTTCAAAAAATAAAAAAAATATTATTTTAATATATTTATAAATAAAAAATACTTTAAAAAGTAACAATAATTACATTTTCAAACACAAACTGAGCGGTGAAAATCTGCAGGTTGAGATATTAGTAAATATTTATTGTATATTTTTTTCAAACTGAAAGTAATAGATTTGGTGGCTCCTTATCAGCTGCTCCTAGCAGAAAAAAATAAAAAATAAAAAATAAACAATAAACGAGAGGGAGTGCTTTCAAAAGGTGAAGTATTAAGCTTCTGTTTGGCATTGTGTTTGTAACTGCGTTTCGTTAAATTTTAAATTTTTTTTTCTAAAATTGAGTGCGGTTTATATTTTTTAAATTGTTTTGATGTGCTGATATCAAAAATAATTTTTAAAAAATAAAAAATATCATTGACATGTATTTCGACACAAAAAACTATTTAAAAAGCAACCGCAACTACATTTACAAACTACTTTTTAAGAAATGTTTTACTAAAAACTTAACAAGGTAAGAAGAAGGTTTTGAATTCAAATAAAAAAGATTCATCTACTCGTATAAAAAAAAGAGATCCTGATACTATGGGGATTGATGGAGCTCAGTCGAAGAGATCGTGTCATATGTAATGTCTGGCAATTGCTTACGTGGCTCCACTAGACAAGCTTTTGTAATCTTGCAGGATCGGATTGTGTGTGACTGGTTGTACAGTGAATTAAAGTGTGTCGGGGAATCTTTCTCCTTTTTTTCTATAATGTTAGTACGTGGCTAGCCATGTAGTGATGCCCTTCCGGTAAGGGTATTTTCTTCATATTTTATTCTTTTATGGCAAATAATCAATCGACTTAAAATTAAATTTTCTAAAGGATTGGGGTTTTCCCACTGTATATTATTTCCTAGGGTATAGGGTAGATTTGAAAAGTAAAATAAAATAAAATAAAATAATTAATGAATAAGATAAATTTTTGACTTTAATATTTTTCTATTTTTAGCTGCTGGTCAAGGGTTGAATTTGCTCATAATAATTCATGTTCATGTCTTCTTGGCAAGTGCTGGAGCAGATCATTTCTTGGAAAAAGTCCATGGAATTATGTCTTCTTGGCAGGTGCTGGAGATCATTTCTTGGAAAAGTCCATGGAATTAAGATCATCAGTTGATTTTTTTTCTTTCTAGATAATCACTCAATGTGGAGTCGTTTTTCAGTACTCGGATTTTTTTTTAATGAATTTGCCGGTCTTTTTTCATCGCGCATGTTTAATTAGTGTTTTAAAATTAAAAAAATAAAAATATGCTTGGTTAAAAAATTAAAAATATAAAATAAATTTATCAAAAAATCTCTTATATCCAAACCATTCTCATCTTTCCACTGTCAAATCAGTAACCAGACAACATCGTAGAATCAAAAAATGAAACCATTTTACATGAATCTTTTAATTTTCTTGGATAATTTTCCTGTTACCTTCAAGGCAACATCCGAACGATCCCAAAAGAACAACACCCGCTCTCAAGAATTGAATTCAATCAGTGAGATATTTACAAGCTCCATTGGTGATCCCTTCAACGGGAATGAGTTATTGCATGTAAAATGCAGGCAGGAATTCAATGTAATCTAAACTATCATTAATCGAGTCAAGATCAACGGATATAACGAGTTATTACGTGGCCATGCATGTCTGGACTTTTCGCAAGATTTCTTCCTTCGAGCGAGTTACTGTCATAACTAGAAAAGTTTGCTTTCGGTGTGAAATCAAAACCATGCTCAATCGTTCACATGGATGTAGAATGTTTCCTCCATTAATATCTGTAGAAAGGACCTCACAGATACACACCAACGCAATACATGCGTCATATACAGGTTATGTTGAGCATTGCCCAAAATTTAATCGAGATAATACGTTGTTAAGCATCACCCAAAATTTATCTGGGTATTCTTTTTCCACATGGAAAAAACAAAAAAAAACAGAAACTAGAACTAGTGTTATTAAACTCAGCTTGACATGTCAACCCAACTCCTAGTATACGTCAAGTTTTAAATTAAACCACGTGAGAGTTTACTTGATGTGATTCGATCAACTCGACAGGTTAACCCGCAACTTAATATCGATTTGATTTTTTTTCAAAACAATATTGTTTTAACTTCAAAAAAATCTTGAAACACCGTAGTTTTAAATTGAATTGGATTAATCCGCCCAACCTATAACCTGACCGAACATGATAACTTTGTCTGGAATAATAAAACAAAGAGTCAAACTGAATACTCTTTAAGTATTGCTATGAAATCCAGACCAGCCTGTCGAGTCAACTCGAAGTATAAACCGGTTTGGGTTTCATATAAAATAAAAAAAGAAATTGACTTGAATAACTAGGAAAAAATCTGAGCTGAAATGCGACTCGGGTTTCTGTTCCGTGACTGGGGATTTATACTAACTTGATCCTAGTTTAATAACTAGGTATTTAAGTTGAATTCAACTCAAGGAGCACCTCGTAATTGTAAAGCTTCTAGTTGGAGAATAGTATTCATTCATGTGTGCAAGTTCTCACGCGTATTTATCCATGTATGCATAATATTTTCTCGAGTGACTTCCGGGTGCAGATTTCTTCGATATAGATACAACACAATGTGACAATTTAAAATTCAAAAGCAGGTGCGTGATTCTTGATTCACTTAGGTCCCCTGGCAAGATCATGAGAACGGAAATATGGCCTTTTCAAAAGGCAGGGGAGAAAAATCATAGCAGCTGCAATGATCAAGAAAGTTAACGCGGATTATCAAAATGATGACCACTTTTCCTCATCATTTACAGAGGGAGCGAGAGAGAGAGAGAGAGAGAGGGAGAGAGAGAAGGGCAGGGAACTTGAAGATCTTTCAAAAAACACTGGCCCACTAGAAGCTCTCTCTCTCACCTCTAATTAATCACTTCACTAATTGCAGGTCTCTTGGTTAATGGGTCTAGACTTTATTTACTAATAGCAGTGGAAATTCAAGAGCATGGTAGACAAAAGATTGAGGGTCTAATCACAAAGATATGATATTTGACGTAGAATTTGGTGACCTGTTTCTGATAACAATCTTGAAGAAATTTGATGGCTTTCTAGAAAGTGAGAAAGGAATCAATCAGCCTCGACGTGTCTTTCGTTCAACAAGCAAATCTTGAATGTTGCGAGAAAAATCCCTCTAAGATCTAGAAAAAATCTACTACAATTCAAACTTCCGAAATTTCAAGGAAAAATAGTCATCAGTTTCCATGTGAGTATCCGTGTTTTATTTATCGTACGAAAAGTTATTTATTATTGTTATACAGCATATATTTTTTTAAAAAAATATATATTAAAATATTTTTTTATATAATCTTTTCATGTTGGTACGATAACATCATTAAAAAAATATTAATTAATATTTTTTTAAAATAAATACACTTTTAAAAATATATCCAAATACACTATTAGAAACTCACTCCCACTCAGTTTTGAGGACCAACTTGTAGTCTACTGGTAAAGCTACATGTTCTTGTTCTTCCTTGGGTCAGCAATTCGGGTCCCTCTATTTTCATAAAAAATTTAATGTGGGTCCTCATCAATTAATTTTCTTAATACAGTCCTTCTACTTGTCATTCGTTGCTTAAATAAGTTCTTCTTTTTAAATTCATTCGCCAGTCCCTGAGTTGTTACGGCAAATGAGACCCACTGTTCACCTTGTTTTAATGCTTGAATTCTCTATCTATACTACAATTTAATTATAAAATCATGATAAAGTCTCGTTAATTGATCATCAAAATTGCTAGTCAATATTGATCATAGTTTTATAATTGAGTTGTAGTGTGGATATGCAATTCATAAGAAACTTAATCCTAGATTAAAAGAAAAAAAAGTAAGATTTGCACGAAAATAATTTATTTAGACAATGTGAGATAAGTAGAAGGACCACATTAAAGAAAAACTATGAAAGTAGGGATTTGTTTGATATTATCAACCCACTTCAATTAACATAAAAATCTCACATCAGCAATCCAACAATTATGGGGTGTCACAAATAATAATAATAATTAATCAACCCAGATAAAATGAATTAAAAAAACCTTCCAAGATGAACTAAAAAAATTGCCTTAAAATGGGACAAACAAGAATATCTCTTAGTCTCGAGCTTAAAATGGGACAAACAAGAATATCTCTTAGTCTCGAGCTTGGTATCCCAAACTCAAAATACAGCATGGGGCCAAAATAAATGGTTTCGAGCATAGTAAACCCAAACCCAACACTCAAGAAGCCTGAGCTCAGGCAAGAAGCTTGAGCCCATGTAGGGTACAAGCCCAACATGGGTGTGACAGGCCCACTACCCTTGGTGGTGGGCGTGCACTCCAGCATCCCCGTGAGCTCGAGCTTCCACGCTCGAGCTCAACATGCTTAGGTCCAGATAGCGCATCTAAAACCGTTTTCATCTCTATTGGCTCCAAGCCCAACACTCATTGGATTGTTTTGGGACTTCATACGAATCCCTTAATATTTTATATTGATACAATACGTATTATTTTGAGTATAATATACTATAAAATATCACAAAGGTAAAATTACACTCCATCCTCTCCTTTCCATAAAAAAAAAGATTCGTGAGTTATGAATACACCCTTAATCATTTAGGTTAAAGGTTCACAACCAGAATATCTCTCTCTATAATATAATTGTATTTTATCTCTAAAAAAAATATTTATTCAAGCATAGAAGAGTTTTTACCTCCGTTAAAGAAGATGTTTTGCAGGTACTAGCCACAAATCAAACACCAAGTATAAACTATCAACTACTTTAACTATAAATAATAAGCGAGGTTGTTAAGATAAAATAATTAACTGATTATTTAACATGAGAATCATATTCCTAGATTAATTGGATTTTTTTTACATTATTCATAATAACAAGATGAAAATCTCTGACTACCCTCCTTGCCCTACTTCTTCTCCATTATAATATTGTTAAGTTTCAATGTGATAAACACTTAAATTCAAGTGATAAAAAAAAAAAATCCAAAAATACACTAGTTGTTAAAACCAGAAAAAAGTGGATAATCCAGGGACCTGTTACTTTACTCGGTATCCCAAAGGGTTACAGTCCTTCTCCAAGCTAAAAAAAAAAAAAGTTTGACAGGAATCCTGTGATAAATTTTACCAATACCAATTTATCTGCTGCCTCGATCCCCATGTGCTGCGACATGTTTTCTCCAAAATACAGCCCCTTGTTTTCCTTCGAGGGACCCCGACTCACCTTACCTTCTTGAAACACAACGCCAACGAAACTGTTTAAATATTTTAGTAAGGTGACCGGTCTGAATTTTAAAAATATATATTTTTAATTGAATATATATATATATATACACTTTTCATTTTATATACCAGCACATAGCTCATTAAGATCATCAAAAAAATACTTAAAATAACATTAAATTAATATTTTTTCAAACAAAAAACAATTTAGAAAACAGATTGAACCGTGGTACTCAATGCATTCTAAGAATCCGTTTAGTAGCCCGGCAACTTTCACTTTGGGATGGTTTTGAAATGTATATTTCTCTTGTAAAAACATTAAATTAATTTTTTAATATTTTTTAAATGATTTTAATGACTTGAAATTAAAAATAAAAATATTATTTTAATATATTTTTGAATAAAAAAATACCCTGCTCACGATATCAAAATCACATTAAATATTTAATTTTCATGTGCCAAGAAGACCGATGAATTGCCAGCTCTCCACCTCCAAAGCGTGGTTAGATGCATGAACGAATTGAACTGAACATGAATACATGAATGGGAAGCAAGGATGGATATAAAGAAACGAGGAGTCAGTGAGCTTTTATGATTATCTTATGAGCTTGCAAGTGTGTGTGTGTGTGGGCATGGGAAGCAAATCTTAAAAGGGAATCAAGGCAGAAAAATGGCCTCCCTTCGCCCTCCCCACCTGCTCAAGATATGGTAAGAGCCACATGATTTCACATTAGGGAGAAAAAGGCAACTATGCTTACATCACCAGTATCTCTGGGGAGGATTTTGATGGGTCCCACTTCCACCCCTTGAGGGGTTTTTTTTTTCTTTTTTTTCAATCCAAAACTTCCTTACCATTCTCCCCATTTTCTCTCTTCCCCCTCTTTATTTATTTGTGTAGTCCTACTCCTCCTCCTCCCATTCTCCCATGTTCTACGCGCTGGTTGGTTCCATATGTAATTTGAGCCGACCTCCCCATCTTCCCATCTCCTTCAACATTTCCCATAAAGATTTTATTTGTTTATTTTATTCTTTTATTTTTATTTCTATTGGGTCGTAGTGCATTTCTTTAATGCATTGCTTACCCTGTAATTCAATTCTAAAATCTACTTGGAAATTTTGCAAGATTTGAAAAGAAATCTGGTCGGATCTTGCTTTGTGGGGTGTGTGGATTTTGTTGGGAAGGTATCGTTTCATTACTACAAAATAGGCCTCTCTCCTCCCCTCCTATTTCTTATTCCATTATAGAAACAACACCGCAAAAACCAACCCACCACAACAGAAACAAAAACAAAGCAAAAACCAAAAATTCTCTTCTATATTTTTTCTCTACTGAGGTGATAATATTGGATCTGGAATTTGATGCAATGGCAATAACGGGAGATTCACACTCACAGTTTCATGTTTTAGCTGTTGATGACAGCATGATAGATAGAAAGCTGATTGAGAGGCTCCTCAAGACATCATCATATCAAGGTACTAAATTTACTTTCTTGGTTAAAAAAGGAATGATTTTTATGACACGGGTTGTAACTGTTTTTTTTTTTTGTTTTAATGTTTTGTAAGGTTTCTTTCTTTTTTTTTCCTGGGTTCTGATTGTTATGACTGCCGTTATGTCATGGCAGTTACTGCAGTTGATTCTGGTAGTAAAGCTTTAAAATTTCTGGGATTACATGAAGAAGATGACCAGAGCAACCCAGATACAGTACCTTCTGTTTGTCCTAACGATCATCGGGTAAAATTTTTCTCTCTCTCTCTCTCTCTCTCTCTCTCTCTTTTCTCCGTGTTTTCCTGTTTTTCCTTTCTCAATGCCAGAGATTCCTCTCCTTTCTTGATAATTTTCCATCTTTTCTAGGTTTCTGATTTTTTTCTCTCCGTTTTTTTGTGCTTTTGCAGGAAGTGGAAGTGAATCTTATCATTACAGATTACTGTATGCCCGGCATGACAGGCTATGATTTGCTCAAGAAAGTAAAGGTAAGCTTTTGGATCTCTATTCTCTTGTCTTCATTTTGAGTAATCATATATTCCCTCTTCTTTTTCTCAATTTTTTCCCATTTCTATTTCTAGCAAAATGGGTACCTTGAAAATTCTTTCCCAGCCTGAAAACTTTCAGTGTCCAAAATGATGGGCGTTAGTTTAGTTGTTGTCAACATGTGCCCTATTATTGCCCACTTGCTTGAGAATCTCAAAGAAAATCTTATTGGAACACTTTGCCACCTATTTTGTACCTAAACAAATTTAGCTCAAGATATTCAGAGATTCTCTTTGTTTCTTATGTGGTACCTTCTTCTGTCATGCCACCCATCGAAGATTTTTAGTGCACATTTATTTTATTTTCCATGAAAACAAATAGTAGTTAAAGAGATATATGTATTTTATTTTTCTTTTTCTTCTGATCTTGCAGGAATCGTCATCTCTCAGGGACATACCTGTGGTCATCATGTCATCTGAAAATGTCCCTTCAAGGATCACCAGGTGAAGAGATATAATCAAAAGCTAGAATTGGGTTCTTTCTTCTTTCCTTTTTGTGGAAAAAATTTGAGGAATATACCATTGATTTTTTGATGTCATGGAACTGACTATTGCGTATAATTTCATTACAGATGTTTAGAGGAAGGAGCAGAGGAATTTTTCTTGAAGCCAGTACGACTAGCTGATTTGAATAGGCTTAAACCTCACATGATGAAAACCAAAATTAAGAACGAAAAACAAGAAGATCAAGAAAAGCTTGAAAAATCAGAAATTCAGTCAGAACAGCAGCAACAACCACTACAGCCACAGCCACAGCCACAGCCAGAGTCACAATCACAACCGCAACCATCACCACTACTACAACAACCCAACAATAACAAAAGGAAAGCAATGGAAGAAGGGCTTTCACCAGATAGAACTAGACCTAGATACAATGGCATTACTACCATGGTCTGATAAATCATGGGGAGATTTTTCGTACAATGTAATTCAGATAATCCCCCCCCCCAAAATCTAGATATTAATGCTGGTTAATACAGGCTCAATAGAATTGTAGAATAGAGTTGCTCCATGTATACAGTTATCACATGAAAATATTTCCTTCCAATTTTTCTTTTTGCCAATTAAACTACAAGAAAATGAAACTTAAAAAGAGTTTTGGGGTTGATCCAAGGAGTATTATAAAATGTTAAACGCCTGTAATCCTAACTCCTGGTAATAAGATAAGATTAAAAACGATTACACAGTCCAAAATATATCAAAAAAAAGAAGATTATGCAGTTCAAAAAGTGAAATCATTCTGTTTGCTGTTGAATCAAGCATTTGCATGGACGATGGACGATGTTGTTATGAATGGTTACTGGTTAGACTATTTCTCTATGAATGAAAGGGCGTGGTCATTGTTTTTGTTATGAACTGTCTTCTTCTTTCATCAATGCATTTACATGTGACTTGACTCTGAGTTTCATGGTGGAACTGATTGGCAGAATAGGCTCATATTGGTTGCTGAAACATGTGGCTTCCCTTTCTCTCTGTCTGTTTCAATTTCTATCTTACCAAACTGATACGTTAAACACATTTATCATTTCGATGTCCCAAATCCCATGTTTTCAGACTCTGTTCCCATTGAAATTTCATTAGAAGCTAGAGCTCACCCTCTCAGATACCATGTTCACATTCAAATACACTACAAAAGGATGTTTGATGTAATTGGAGAAGAGGGTTTCCTGTATCATTTTCAGGTTCCTTAACTAGGTTTATGATTTTCCAAGTTCATCTCCCTTGAACAGATTCACATTTCTCTATTTCATTCCTTCCACGAATCTATCAAATACTAAAATATCTAATCAGCTTTACTGGGTAGATATCATGTAGGTAAGGGAGTAATCTGTACAGTTGCAACTTCAGCCTTAGGAACCTACTGTTACTCTTGACACAACTTGCATTACTTGATGGATAACAAATCTATTAGAGTAACTTAATCCTTGTAGTTTAGCAAAAACAATTAATTTATTAATAATAATTATATTAAAAACTATATATTTGATCCCTACATTTTTAAATTCATTGTTATCTCAATCTTTTGTCCATTTCGTAAATAAAAAAAGAAAATTCTTAAGAAAAAAATGTATTATTTTAATGAAAAAACACATTAAAATATGCTTGATCAACACCAGTAAGAAAATTAATTATTTCTTATATTACAAGAATCAATTATTTTGTTTCAGTACAAAAATAAATAAATTCTGATGTCAAGCCACAGAGAGAAGAATTATATCAAATTCAGAATCTAATTAAAAAAATAAAAACACAATTTTATTTAATGCAAAAGACCAATCAACAAGAGCAACCACACCAGAGCGCAAATAAATGCTTCTACAAACACCTAGATATAGTATAAATTATCACCATGAATTCCCATGGTGCTTGAAAAGGTAATCTGTTGCATTCTTCTGAACTTTTTTTTCACCCTAAAGAATCCTAATGTCAAGAGTCATCACTACATACTGCAGTCAGCGAAATCTTACACACGCCAATCAATCTCCTGCTGGTCTCCTTCTGAAGCTTCTCCCATGCTAAATTGCTATTTACAAACCTGTTCTATGGATGAGTTGGATCTGCAATCACAAAACTGAAAAAGGGAAAAAAATGAAAAAACAAAGTAAATGCTATAACAAATTCAACAGGGAAGGCAAAGTTGCGACTCCATGCATGATTCCATGTTTGTGGAAAAAAGCCAGTGTGAATTCCTTTTTCTTTCAGAAAATTATAAAAACTAAAGTTAGAAGCAAACACAGATCAATCCAAACATATATGACATGAAGACAGAACCATTTCTAGCAGTCTTAGGTATATAGAGACGGCGTGGAGACAGAACTTAACTCTGATGCAGCAAAGATGTATCACAGTATACTTAGCTGATTGGTAAATGGTACAGATAACTATCCAGTAAACAATAGCAGCACAAGCAACTCAACAAATTAAAAAAAAATTAGCACAAAGAACTCACCACGGAAATTCTATGGTTATTCACTTCCAAAATCATCATAACTCATGCCTTCTGATATAGTGTCCAGCCTTCTGTTGTCTC
Organism: Populus deltoides; assembly: GCA_015852605.2. Lineage (NCBI taxonomy): Eukaryota > Viridiplantae > Streptophyta > Magnoliopsida > Malpighiales > Salicaceae > Populus > Populus deltoides. The sequence goes on along the minus strand of CM027575.2, from coordinate 24,083,058 downwards.
CTGCAGAATCATGGCACCAAATTAGTTTCCTCCTTTCTGATGTACCAAATATTACAAAGCCTTAAAATAAACTAAAATAAAATAACCTGGATGTTCTCTTTCTTGAGAATCTGGGAAGTTATCATTGTCTGCTGCTAGATAGGGTGATCTTGGGTAGTTCTCCAATATTTCTGAAAACAGAAAATGTAAACGTAAAATTTGTAAATTGTCTACTAAATGTTCCATTACATGCACATAGGACCAAAATTAAGAAATGACTCCACCAACTTACTTAATCACCCAAACTGAGTACTCACCTAAACAGATTATAATTGAGTCCACTGAAAAGCATGTTGCCTAACTTTTCAGTTGACCAACAAACAGATAAAATAGCAATCTTGTGCGAAAGAAGTGTGCTAGAGAAGAAGTCAGGGGCTGGTAAATAAAGAGATGGAGAGAAGAGGGCGGGATGGTAGGGAGACAAACCTGAACTCTGGGTAAAATCAGCTGTCAGATCTGAAAGACTGAAATTTCGAGGAATCTGACTCAAAAATCCAAATGAAGAGATGTCTGCATCCAGAATAGACTCATTCAAGGCTTGTGAACTGGACTCTACACTACTGAATGATGCAACAGATGCATCCGCAATCGATGGGCGTGCTTCTAGGACATTTCCATCAGCACCAAACATGTAGGGAGAAGTACCCGAATAACCAGCTTCTGATTTGATCATTCCCCCATTCATTCCTTGCAGCAGACCTATGTTTGAGCTCTGCATTGAAAGCATGTTTGGTGGTGCATCGATTCTACTGGAACGGGCAGCTATTTCAACAGCAGCATGCATGCTTGAGTGCAATGATGATCCACCATTAGTGTATGCATTAGTCAAACTGGAGCCAATGGGGTGATGCATGCTCTCTGGCTTCAAGGCTGGTCCTGTATGATCTGGACCATAGCATGCAGTATTCTGGTGCACTGTCAAAGTAACCAAAATCAGTTGCCAAAAAAGTACGAATCATATGAAGCATAAAAGGGTTTGGAGAAAGCATGCTCTACCAAGAAACTACAGAAAAGACTCAACCAAATTATCCTTGTAAATGCACAATGGTATCATTTTGATCGGGACATTCAGATAACATACATTCAGCAATCAATTAGTCACATGTCAAAAAACCACCTACACAAGCAAACTTAAAGCAAATATCCAAAAATGACTTCCAAAAAGTTCAAATTCAAATCCAAAAAAGAGAAGGACATTGTGTTATTATCACGTTATATTAAGCAAACCTTTATAAAATAGTGGATTCTGCAAATACTGATTGATTGAGAGTTTTCTGAAGTCTATTTTTAAGGCAAGAATCAAGGAAATCACCTTAAGATCTTTACACTACAATAAAAATCCAATTCCTCCAACTCTTCCCACAAGTGGACGGGTATGTTCTACAAAATCATTTAAACGAGGGGGAAATAGCTAGCATGAAGTCTGATAAAGAGAGTTAATTTGCTGCCTACCAGTTATTACTATACTGTAATCACTATTACTCGGGAAACTTTGAAATATGCATCACGAACTTGGTATTAGGTGTGGATTTAATACAAAACCCCACAGAGGCCCACTGTTTCTCCTTTCCTTTAAACTCTCACTTATAGAACCTTGCTTTCTTTCCAACCAAACAGTCTGTTTGGAAGATATATAATGATTGTGAAATCAAATCACAACAATTAGGAAGCACAACAGCAAAGCTGATTTCCAATTATGTGGAAAGTTATATATTGTAATTTTCTAGATATGCCAATAAGAACAGAAAAAATGTTCACGGGAAGAAAAACAGTCTTACTTGATGGGATATGAGATCCATTAGAAGTAGGCATTGAAACAACTCCAGTTGAATTCAGGTCACGCATCAAGTGTGCCTGCTGCACAAGCAGCTTGTTGAATTCCTCTATTTGTTGCTTTACCTTCAACCTCAGATAATAAGCCCTGAAGAATTCCCGATTCTCTTCTTCAAGCTTTTGCCAAACTGGAAAACAAATTTACAAGTTGTGAATAAAATAAGATCACCAAACTTGAAGTTGTTCCTATGATACAAAATATTGGTTTTAGAAGAATGTGACAATGGACAAAAGGGGAAAAGAAAAGGAATCATATTTGATGGGCCTTTGCAAGTTTAATTTTTGAGGAAAGAACAGATTTGACCACCTATTTACAATGAAAGCTGGAGTTAGCTCTAGGAATTTTTATTTAACACCAATAATTCCTATATCTAATAACTTTCTGTGAGTATTCATATCTGGACAGAGAGACTAATGATGCCTGAAATGTTCCTTTCACTAACTGATAGACTCTTGAAAAATCTTGAGAAAAGCAAAGAAGAATCTTGTGGTTTGACTATTTTCCATTTCAGTGATTGTTTCACCTTTTTTTATTCCCATCATTTGTGTTTTTTTGCTCCATTAGCATTGTACTACATACTGTTTTATCAAATAATTACACAAAAAACAAATCATTTAGGGACACTAAAAAAGGTTGGGAAAACTCAGCCAATACATCCTAACACTCCTTTAATCAGCACTCTCAACAGATCAGGGAAACAATTAGCAACCCTCAAAGGTGCCACCATAGGAAAATAGCATGAGTAGAATCTAATCATCAAACATTCTGCAACACGTAAAAAAGGAGTTCTAGTATTAATTACCAAGTTCAGTGAAACCAGGCTCAATCTTTGCTTGAGCTAACAATGTTTCAACAACTTCATTCTGGTTCATGTACAGTTGAAGACACCGCTCAATGAGATTTTGCACCTGGAAACAAACATCAATAAGCCAAAGGAGAATTATGAAGATAGCATGGTTATGTCACAGTTTTAAAGATTATTTAATAATCCCTCAACTCCAAGAAAAGAGAATTCTGATGCAGAAACCCATTTTTTCAAGGAAAAAGGTACAGGAGAGAAACAATCTCTAATTAGCAGCTCTTCATAAAGGTATTTTATTGGACACACTGGATTGTGCATAGCAGATATCCAAACTATCTTATCCTCAGTTATTTAAGCTATCTTTTGCTGGAGAAAATAATGTTAAATGGCTAACATTGACAAAGTGCTGATGAGTTGCCAACACACACACACACACACACACACACACAAAAAGCAAAGCTATCAGCCACGTATTTAGACTTGTCTTTTTGTCAATAAATTGTTTTCCTTATACATTCTTAGTGGTGGATCAGTATCCAAAAGACACTAAATCACATGCGGTTTGAACCGACAATAGCAAACAGGCAATTGCAGACAGGGAATTTCCATGATATAAAAAGTAGAAATTCTATCTCTTTTTTTTTCCCACTTGACTCGCATATGCAGGCAAACAATATTTAATGGAACCTAGGGCAAAACAAGAGCAATATGTTCATCTTTGATTCACAGTCTCCTCCAGATACTATGATCCAATCAGTATTCAAAACACCAGATTTGTACAAGAAATTTTTAAAAATTATTACAAATCTTTTTCCTCGACAACAGCATTTGACATGGAAAAATGGAAAGTTTTCAACCAATAATTATTGTCCATTAGTTTTATAAAATCTTTTAACACAAATTTGAGGATATTAGGAGCTTATGTATAACATGAATGGTTAGAATTGTGTTAAGAAAAAGGCCAATGGACCTGTGATGCTTTGAACTCCCAAGGATCTATAGACAAGATTTATTCCCAATGGGTATCATTAGTTGTGACCTTTGCATGGAGAGACAATGTAAATATTGTATGTTATTTGACAGAAGACTCCACTAACTTAAGAACCTGAGATGTAAGCTCGTATGTGGGTGATTATCAACTGCTACTACTTCAAAATTTACAGTTTATGAATTTTTTTTTAATTATTTAAGGACCTAGATTTCCTTATTAAAACTCCAACTATCCATTTCAGAAATTATCAGGGCAAGGCCTGGCCTGAGTAAAAAATTAAGAAACTGCCCTCTAGCAATGAAGAAATGTAATCAGTTCAAGAATTTCAGCATCTATCTCCTCCAAAGTCAGCTAGATCAATTCCAACAGAGGAGCAACTAAAGAAAACGTTATGGAATTACAGCTGTTATACAAGATGCTCGAGGAAGCCAAAGGTCAAAACTAATTCAGGACACAGTTTTTTGTCAAAAAAAAATCAGCAATTTCAACTAAATAATCCCCATTGGCTGCTTACCTTATACAGAATAATTCTACTGCTAACATTAGAATAACAAGATTGAACACGATGAAAGTTCATCAACTCTAAAATTCAAAGATCAACAGCTTACCACTTGTATGTCTTTTGGCGAGACCCTTCTCGCCGGTCCACTTGACATCTCTTGATATTTGAAATGAAAAAGAGAACGAGCAGAATAACTTTCTATGTCACAATATCCTTCAAAAGTTTATTTTATTTCACAGGCTAATGCCTTGAGATTTGATGAGAAAGGGTCTAACCTGAAAGAAGCATACACAAGAATCAATATCCACGAATTAGTCCTCGAATGTTATCAGATGTAAACAAAAAACCAAAGATAATTTCCATCAAAATCAGCTATGTCAATAATGCCAAAAACAAATTGATTAACCATGTCACAGAGCATCAGAGGGTAGCACTCAAGCAACCCAAAAGCAAAAGGAAAAAGGTGTTAGTGCGTGCGCAAAAAACTGTCCCTTACAGAGAATTAAGTTGGACTCGAAAAATCAATAACAATCAAAACCAGCAACTAAACCTCAGAAAAATCAAACGACAGATTCCAGAATTAACAGTGAAGAAACAGTTCACGATTAAGATTTGAATTCCACTAAATCCAGCCATAATTCTCCTTACTAACATAGATTAATGCTTGATTACCTAAATCCCCGATTACAACACAACCAAAAAAAGGTCTTTAATCCTTATTTCACCGAAGTTCATGCCTTTTCAAGCTTAACAACACAAATTAAAACTCAATTTGCCCTCTTATCTCTCAATTTTGAAACTTTCACTAACATTGGAAAAACAGTTTACAAATGATTTGTAATCCAATTCATACAGCCCTGAGTCTCCTTAATAACGCAGATTAATACTTAAACCTCCCAGGTCTCTAATTACAAAAACTAATAAAACACCATTCCCGCTCAATTTTCTCAGAAACCTTACACTATCCCTCTCTTTATGTCTCAATTTTCTCAGAAACCAAACACTATCCCTCTCTTATCACCCAATTTTCTCAGAAACCAAACACACCCTGTCATAATTCAACAAAACCACAAGAAAAGTACAGTTGATCACCATAATTCATTAAAAGAACCAAAACCCTAGAATCTCAACGACAAAAACAATATCAGATCAGACAAATTATAAAAAAAACACTTGCACACACATTAATTTCGACAAAAAAAACTAAATTCAGAATAAAAAATTAAAATTTAATTAATAAACTACAAAATAATAAAAATAATTGGACAAAATACAACGTTTTACCTTAAAAAATAAAACTTGTTAGAGAGAGAAGAAGAGAGAGGGAGAGGGAGTTTTCTCTTTGTTTTTGATCCGGAACAGGAATATTATTTTATTTTTATTTTTATGGGTGTGATCTGTGAAGAAGCATGGAATCATGCCGCGTGGATTTTGCGGAGATGTGGGGACCAGAGAAGAGATCAGGTGGTGGTGATTGATTGGGACTTTCTAGTTTTGTTCGTGTACTAGTTGCTCAGATGTCGGTCAACGTTTTTGGATTCTTTCTTTCATTTTTCTTATCTTTTTTTCGGATGTGAATTTAATTTTTGAAGGGAAAATAATAAGTAAGAATTTGTAGTTATGAGTTGCCTCTAAAGAAAATCTTTGGATATGATCCCTTTGGTCTTAAAGAGCTTGTTTTATTAAAAAATTTTAATATTAAAAATAATTTCCATATTCAATAATTTTAACTTGAAAGAATATTTAAAAAAAACACTTTCTTTATTTAAAAAGAAAATATGAGATAAAAATTATAGAGGATGCGATATTCAATATGAATTTTAATGAAGGAAATAAGGTGATAAAGTAATTCAATTTTGTTAAATTCATGGGATTTTATTTATTTTTTAAATGATTATAAAATGATGAAGATTGTGGCTGGTTTTATAAAAACTGGAGTTGATGGTGTACAGAAAAAGGAGTAAATAATTAAAGATTTTAGGTGGACAAGACCATCCGTAATTCCGATTGCATGATCGCTCCAAGTACTGTACTTTCTAAGTTGACCCGTAGGAGCTTCGAGGCCTGTGACCTGGGAAGAAGATGACAGTGATTGATTGCTCACCCTGATTGAAAATAACTCAGCTAATGTCCAAATAGATTTAAAAAAACCCTAAATTTACTCTTTTTATAATATTATTTTGGGTTTGAGTTTAATGATTTTTTTATATATATATATATATATATATATATATATATATATAAAATAAGAAAAAATGGATAATGCTTCTTAAAATGCTTGACACATCCCAGCTTCAAAATCTTTTTCTAGCTGCCATGATATACCCCAGGAAAACTTCAGGGGCAGTCATAAAGCAATGCTACTTGCCTCGTCCTTTGTTACTTAGCAAAACACTAAGCATATTGTAGTTTTGATTTGTTTATGATTGTTATGGTGATGTGCCGAGTGTTTTTAAAAATTAATATATATATTTTTTTGATATTAGGATATTAAAATTATTACAAAAGTATTTTTTAATATTTTTTTAAAATAAAAAATCAGAAACTACGTACCGCAGACACCCACTCAGCTGATTGCATATGCCATTTATAGAAATGGACAGAAGAATTTACACGAAAGCAGCTGCTCCGCTCACTTTTATTGTGGTGAATGCATACTAAAGAACATCCTTCAAATATTTCAAACAACCAAGGTAGCAAAAAAACTATGCTCTAGAAGTTTTGAACATGTCATCTTCTTTTTGGACTTCGTTTGCCTGTTAAAGACAAAGGGCAAGGGCAGGCCATGGTTTAATCTAGGGAAAATTTTGGACACGCTCGAGCACCTATAACGGTCCAGTTCTGAGTGCATGGTCTAAATCAGCAATCAGATCACTGACATCCTCTATCCCCACTGAGACACGAATAAGATCTTCAGTGAGACCTCTGGCATCTTGTACCGCAGCTGGTGTGCTTGCATGGGACATGAAGCAGGGCAAGCTCATAAGGGACTTCACACTTCCTACAACAGGCAATCACATAGTAAGAGTACAGCTTGCAACCAAGCGTGAGCTACGAATATCATTTCTCAAAATATTCACAGTAATCACACTCCATTTTGATTAGACAGGGCTTGGAACAAGATATTTCGCACCTATATATATAGGGTTAGAAGATAGGATACACAAGTAGATCTATCAAAGTTTAAAATTGGAATTTATGCAACACGAGGCATTAAGTCTGCAAGTTTTAAGTTACAAGCATATATTGGTGCAAATGAATCCTCCTCTCTCAAGGAACTTTCAAGAGATTTGCAGCCTTAGCTCTAAGGAAATATGGGAGGGATAGGTTGCGGGGATCTTGAATGCCAGTGATCTCCCATGACATAAGATTTCAATACCATGCATGGAGTAACCAGCTGATTCCAAAATCCCTCTGGCGTTCCTTTTTACCTGAGCTTCATTCTCTCTCTCATTGAACACTCATTCAAATTCTAATGTGCAAAGATAATAGTTATGCAGGAACGAACCCGTATCTCCAACATCATCTTTCACCATGCAGATATCTCAGGGGTTTAATCAATTGGATTTTAAATTACCCCCACAAAAATATTTTCAAGTCATGATCAGCTTTGAGCAGGAAAAATGATTACCAAAACTGATTATGCTGAATACTTGGTAGTCTTAAGACTCTTAACAACGTGCTTTGAGAGTGCCGGTGACCCGTTAAAAAGCTAAGCACAGATCCTGCACCCTTTGCCTGCAAGAGCTGTAACAAAAGGGCTTTCTTATATAAGAGGTTTCACACACTGCAAGAACAAAGGTTCATATCTAAGCTACAATTAAATTCAGGCACATCTGAGAACAGTGCAAATCACGTCCAGGATGAACAGGAAGACCAGCATAATTTAATTTCTTCACCCGTGGATGTGATGAAAGGAACTCCGCAATTTTCTGTCCATTCTCCTGCCGGAGGTAAACAGGATGAACTGTTTGCAAATGCAATAAATTGTTAGGCATTAAGGTTTTCTCACAAGCTCTCCACTCAAAAGATCAACATAATATTTTCAACAAGTACACAATTATTAGAAAAAGACTTCAAGATAGCAAAGGAAACAAAGGACATCCCTTACAAATGCACTAAGAAATACACAAGTTAGAGCCCCAACCTTTCCCCTTTTACCACAAGCACGCCTGCCATGACATCACTATGTCCAGCTTTAAATTCTGTCGCTGAGTGCATCAAAGTGTCTGCAAGGACAAGAAAAATTCAAAACTAAGCACTAGGAAGAACTGCAGTTCCTAAAATGTTAGGACCATGCACAAAACATCGACCAGACCTGTTCCAAGTTCCAACGGCTGTGATAATACTATTATTTACCAATACAGGTGCACCATATGCATCTTTGCAATTTTCTGAAACCTCGACAAGACCAGCAAACCATCGTAAAAAAACACAGATATAAAAACACAAGAACAATTGACAGCACTTAAAAACAGATAATAAAAAAGAGAAAGAGGGAGAATATATAGTTATGGACAATATATCACAGCATCACGGGTCACAATTGCTCAACCTTTTTAATTATGGAAAAGATATACCAACCATAACTCTCTTTTTTCACAGTATCAAGCACGATTGCCAAATTGCATTTATTCATACATGCATAATATAAATAACATAAACCATTAACAGCAAACACTTCCATATGAAAAACTCACAAATAGTCAAATAAGGACACTTATTGACAAATAAATTTCTTAACTTTGAGAAAGTAAGACTCTTACACGAATAACAGAAATTTGTTGATGAGGGCTAGTTGGGCTCTCTAGCCACACATGAGCTTTGTTCGGGGACCAATTGCAGATGCAACTTCATGAGATCACTTGTATCTATCCGTCTGCACATTGCTAAGCATAAGGATCTCAGATTTCAGATACAGCAGGACCATGATAAACAAGAAATAAAGAAATCATACTAACTTCACCACGATTCCAGTTTTTGGAGTTACTTTTGACAACAATCGGTCAGAACCACCATAAATGTCTTCTCCAACAACAATTTCCTGGCCTTAGATGGCATTCGAACAGGTTATAATTAACATAAGAATTTACGCGCAACTTCAGGATTAACTATCTCTGGCCATATTAAGAATGAAGTAGACATTCTACAGACACAAGTTTGCATAAACATGTGCTGAGTATGGACCTCATAACCTTGAATTAACCTGTAGCAAAATGTTTAGAGCCAGGTACAGATCTCCAGACCATAACAGGCAGGGGATATTTTGAAACACAGGTAATAGTGTGGCATGGTGGATAAAATACTGGTTGTATATGGAAAGAAGAGACAGCAAAAGGAGTGAAAAGCACCCGTTCCAACAAGATGAGTGACAGCAGTCAAAGCAGCCATTCCACTTGTGAAGCAGAATGCTCGATCTCCTTTATCTAGCTTTGCCAGGAGGCTAAAAATAAGAGTAAGAACAGAAATAAGCTTACAAAAAAGGAGGTGGAAGGAGAAACAATCAAGTTGGTCCTATAAATACTTGTGGAGACTGCTTTCCAGCATTATATATATAGACCAACAAACAAAACGTATACCTTTCTAAGGCACCCCTTCTAGGATTTCCACTCCTAGTATGATCATAGTGACCATTTTCTATAGCTGATGGCTGCAATATAAAGCATGAAAAACAAATTCATTAAAACCCAAAAAATGAAATGATGTTAAGCATGTGTTATGTATGAAATACGAACAAGAAAATAGTAGATAAAAAGGGGAATTACGTCCATGTCGAAAGCATACGAACTTGCACAAGCTTCTTGTACTAATGTCCATGATTAATTGAGCTCTCTATCCCTATTCTCATCACATGCAGTTCAAACTTGATACTTTCTAGCCCCATTTTCGTTATAAATATGGCATGACAAAAACATCAAAATTTTACCAACATTACATATACACTTTTCACATACCCCGTCATCTATAACACACAATGTATAAAGATAACTCTTGAATTTCTATTAAAAAAGAGAGATTAACTGGTATTTTGGAGTATGGTAGCTGTTGTTTTTTAAAGAATTTTTCATTTCAAAACACATTAAAATAATAGTTTTTTATTTTTTTAAAATTATTTTTGACATCAGCACATCAAAATGATATGAAAACATCAAAAACATATTAATTTAAACAAAAAAAATTAACTTTTTTCAAAAATACTTCTAAAATGCAATGTCAAACACTGCCTTAGTATTTATATTTTTAACATGTCTACAATTTTACTTGTATATAAAAAAATCTATTCTAATAATAACAGTCTTAATTTTTTTTTAATTTTTGGTATTGCTATATCTTTAATACAGGATTTTAAAAATAATATAAGACAATTAAATTTGAATTTGACCTTATATTATAATTTTTAATCCTATCGGTCCTTGCAGCATTACCTGCTTAAATGTAATTGTGTGGTAAAGTGGTGTACTCATTGCACCATATGGATCAACTCGTTCTCAAAGTTCATCAATTTTGTCGAAATACTAAGTTTCTTAATCTCAATTTCTGCAAAAAGAAGCATACTTTTCATTATACCCGTAAATTCAAATAACAATAACAATAACAATAACAAAAAAAGGCTTACCATTTAAACACTCTGCTACACCATCACCCAAAGCTGGATTCCTAACATGAATATCTCCATCCTTCAAGCAATTGACTTCGAAATTCTTTGATAACATCAAATTCTTTCCCTTCAAATTATTTTCCTTTTTAAACCAAATACTTGCAGGCAAAAACCCACATGAAAAACCCTGCAAAAGCACCCACAGAAGAAAAGGAAATTCAGAATTGCTAACCCATTGAATTTTAAAACAAACCCACAAAAAAAATAAAAAGAATAATAAGAAGAGATTATCAGTTACGTAAGAAGGAAGTTACAATGTTTGCTCAATCACAGCAGCAGTCAACAAGCATTTAACATGCGATGAATAGTGATGGGCCTGTGGATTTGTCAAAGATTTGTTTTTTTTATATATACATATGGACCATCTTTGAGAAGCATGACACTCGACCCATTTACTAAAGGGCTTATTAAAGGACTAAGAAGCGAGAGCTAATAGCGATGGACCTGTGGATTTGTCAGAAAGCAGCGGGGCCCTGTTTTTTTGTGAGCTCAGGTGGGCCTATCACTTTCTCAAAAAAAAAAAAAAACATTATATACCAAAAGAGGGCGGTGTTGCTATCGTTTTGCAGCGAACTCTCAAATCCCTCTAATGGCATCATCTCGCTTCCAGATTCAACCTGACGAGGCAGTGCTCTTACGAGTCACTCACTCCAATATCAAGTCTTTCTCTGCTGAAATTCGCTTCTCACTTCAGGTACAAAACCCACAAACACTTTTAGCTGAATCACAAGTTTCATTCACTGAAACTTGGATAAACTTGTATTATTTTTAGTCTTCAGTGGAAGCTGTTAAAGATAAGCTATGGAGAAAATGTGGGACTTCAGTGAATTCAATGCAACTTGAGCTTTATGATGATGCAAACTCAAAAGTCTCTAATTTAACTGATGATTCTAGACCTCTTGGTTTCTACTCTCCTTTTGATGGGTTAGTGTTTTTTTCAAAAAATGGGTTTGATTATTGGAAATGTAGGTTTTTTGGGTTTCTCGAATTGAGTGATTAATGGGTTTTTATTTGTTGGGTTAAAAGGTATCGGTTGCATATAATAGATCTGGATCCTTCATCAGTAACAGCTGGTGGGTGGCTGGAAGATATTTCATCGGTGGAGAAATATTCAATTTCTGAAGAAGCTTATGATAAACGTGATGGTAAGTAATTGGATTTTATTTGATTGGATTAATTTCTTAATAATTATTTTATGAATGTAAAAAGTTTTTTTTTTTTAGTAGATGTTGTGCCTGCAGACCACATTTTGGGTTTTACTGGTTAAGGAATTTATGTCTTCTTTTGCGCTTTTCAGGCACTTTTAGAAAATTTAAAGAAAAAATGGCAGCCCAAAATCCATCTGCTTTTGCGCCTAAGGTAATCTTCAATGATTTGAGGTTCTTTACCCCTTGTTTGTTCTTTAATTTTTCTTTTTGTTTTGGCAATAATATGAGTGGAAAATTTTGAGGAGGAACAACCCAAGTGAGAGTAATTAATTATTCAGTAATTTCGGTGTGTGTACGTACACCCTTTCTCACGTTCACTTGTAGTCCATTTGTGGTAATTATGAGTTCAAGTGAGAAAGCACCATGCCATGTAGTAAGGTGCTCTACTTTCAAATTTGCGCCTGAAAATTTGAGTGTGCTATTTTATTCATGATTTTTGCTTCGATAATGTAGCGTGGAAATATATACAATGGCCTCTTTCAGCGTGTTTGTTTATCTTGATTCAAAAAGTGATATTTTTTGTCAGCATTCTATGAGCTAGTGAGGGGAAATTTAGTTCTCTCATTCGTGTTACATTCACAGATAACAGATGACTACATGGCAGACCTGTGTGCAAATATCAAGGTCAGTTATTCCCTTCACAATTTTTTTCTTGGTTTTGGTGGTTTCAAAGATGGTTTAGAATTTGGGTTAAATCTTGTATCCACTTTTAGGTACACGGCGTGAATGGATTCTTAACTTATTTCTCCATTGCATTTTGAGTTTTTCCTTGCAGCAAATCTGTTGACCATTTTTGTCCTATCCACTTCCTTATTCAACAATTTTCTTTTTTATATATATTTTCCAATTCTCCAAATGATTAGGTGGGTGATAGATGTGAAATTGATCCGGGGGAGAAAAGAGGGGTTGTCAAATATGTTGGTCGAGCGGAATCTCTCGCACCAGGTTTTTGGGTAGGAGTTCAGTTTGACGAACCATTCGGGAAACATGATGGCATGTATGTGTACTAATCTCTCTCTCTCTCTGTTATTCATAGGAACTTCGAAGTGCGGTGCTTTTGGATCTGTCTTGCATTTCAGTAGGAAAACAGGATAAAATTTGTCTCCCTTTTTTTTGGTCAAATCGTGCTGACATACTCTGTTTCAGAATATCAATGATGTTGTGTAGGAATAGATAGGCAGTCATAAATGTTATATTGATTCAATGTTGGAATTTCTTGCAAAAGTCAGTATTACCAAATTCTGGTGGTAAATGGTGTCTGAATTGAATGTACATGAGTATGTTGGGCATTTCACCAATTCCTTTTTACATATGCAGTTGGCCTGCCTTTTACAGAATTATTGTTCTTTGATTAGCCTGTTGGACTGAAAATTTGAATCACACAGCCTTGGGTATGTTTAGGTATATGTATAGTTCATGAACCAAAACCTCTTGAGCGATTTTGACCAAGTTAGCTGTCTTCATTTTTGGTACCCTGGTTTACATTGTTGGTGTTGTGCTATGCTAATAGGCATTTAAAATCTTTCTCATAGATCATTCTGTGCTGCGTCCAATTATTTATCTCTTTCTCGAACATTTTCAGGGTAAAAGGAGTGCGCTACTTTGACTCTCCTCCACTTCATGGTGCTATGATTAGGCCAGACAAAGTAAAGGTTTGTATAGAACTATGTTCTCACGATGCTTCTGTGCTGGATCTGTCCATCACTGGTGATCCAATGAAAATACACATCATATTACTATTTGAGACATGGAATAGATATAATTTCATGCACATGAAATCTAGATCATTCTAATGTTAAATGTCTGATATCAAACTGCTCATTTTGTTCGTGGATTTGATGAACAGAGCCTTCTCTATATGATTTCAGGTTGGTGACTATCCAGAAAGAGATCCTTTCGAAGAGGAAGAAATATAACCCCTTTGGAGAAGCGAGAATTATCCCTCGAACTTTTAAGTTTTATCTTCAACGTAATCGATTTATTTTTGGTTTGAAGAATGTAAACACATCCAGTTATTCAGGTAACTCTGAGAGCTTGATTGTACAACAAAGAGCAGGTTACTATGCTTCCTCGGTTGGTAGGAAGTGAAGATATCTTGTAACTGATGGAAAATAGATCAATTTCTGAAATAGTTTGACCTGTTTTTTGCCAGTCTGATAACCTGCAAAGTGCCCGACATTGCTGCAAATTGACATCGTTTTTGTTATCATACTTGAATGCAATCAGAGTCTTGCCAGTTGCCAGAGCTTATCTTTGCTCTTCGCAAACTACCCCTTAGTTTTTCCTAATTCTCTAGTCAGGGACATTAATGCATTTTAACACCACGTTCACACACGAAGATAATAGTATCATGTTGATTTATCTCACTGAACGAGCTTCATAATCGTAGCTTTTATAGAGAGATGGTATCATGCATGGTTATCAGACCTTACAAAGCTTGGGTTATTGAGCTGTCATATCATTTCGAGTAAACAATATTATTTTAATTTTATTAAAAAACTTCCTTTGCTTTAACCCATCTAGGTTTATTCAGGCTTAGCAGGTTGCGAGTTAATCTATTATTAAGTAATCTAGTATCAATGTTAAAATGGTTCATGATAAAACATGGTCCAGATTAAGCTCTAAATTGCCGAGTTACCGTATCAACTTTTAGGTCAAATTGAGTTTAATCGTTTTCAACAGTTATTTATTGAACTTTATTATTCTAATACTTAATCTTGTAATTAATTCCAACATATATCAAACATTTCCTATAATCTATTGTTAATTTCTCACCTTAGAATTACTGTGTGGATATGTTTGCAAAGTCATGTGGGTTATGTTTGCTCATTTTGATGGTGTATGAATTCTATGGAATCATCTATGATATTTACCCCCTTTAATTTTATGAATTCTATCAAATTATTTTCAAAAGCTTGTTTTCTTCTGATTGCATTCATGGCGTTTCATTGCCAATGACAGCATCCTTCTGCCTGTCTGCCTTCCTTGGAAAACTAACAGGAGTTGTGTTTTTATACAGACAAGGGAGAAAGAATTGAAAAATTATAATAACATGGTTTTATGAGATATTTAAGAAAAAAAAGATTGACCACCCTAAAATTATATTTTGAAAATCCCACTATTACGAGGGCATGATCAATTATTTCAAATCAAAACTGAGTATTTTTCTCAAGTTTAAGTTATATTTTTTCTCAATTTAAGTTATATTATTATCGGCAGACCAAACTAGATTTGACTAAAAATAGAGTTCAGATTACAAAGTCATTGGGCTAACATACCTGCTCATAAAATCAACCCAAATCTATCATTTTTTTTTCTACAACATACTTTTAACTAAAAAAATCATTGATATTGACCTATTTAAGTCTACACCAAGATTAGTTGGGTAAATCAAATCACGAGTCAATCTGGTTATATCAGTATTAAAATCGGTTCAACTTGAAGCCTATCCTAGATTCTGTTGTATCGGGTTATAAAAATTCAGACCACCGGTGTTTAACCCTTAAACAGTAGTAAGATGCTCAAACCTTTTACCAGAGGGCTTATTGAATGACACTAAGAACAGAAGCGAGGGCTGATAGTAATGAACCTTGTTGGAAAGCATCCGAGCCCTGTTTTTTTCTTTGTTTTCTCAGGCCGGCCTTCAATGCTCAATTTCTCAAAAAACAAATCAAGAAATCAATTTTATATTCCTCTAATGGCGTCCTCTACGACGAGTCACTTACTCCAATCTCAAGTCTTTCTATGAACTAAATGTGATTTCAGGTTTGTTCCCATCCAGATAGAGATGCTTTCTAAGAGTAAGAAATATACTATAAACCTTTGGAGATGCGAGAATCATTCCTCGCCTTTAAAATTCAACATCATCGTAACTTTTTTTTTTTTTGGCTGGAAGATTGATGCATGTCAGTACATGCAGTGAAAATACTCAGGAGCAAAGAACTGAAACAGAGCTTGATTGCACAATCAATGGCAGGTGATGATGCTTACTCTGTTGGTTGACATGATAGTTGAAATTGGAAGAGAAGATATATCAATTTCTGAAATAATTCGTTTAAGACCTGTTTTTGTTGGATCATTTTTCACAAACAAATACCAATGTTGAGAGGTAATAAAATTGGCTGAGATAATCTAAATCAAATAGAATCTTTACAGTGAAAACAGTGGACGTAAGTTTTTAATTCATCAAGCAAAAAATGGTAAAAAGTAAAACCTTAGTTCCAGAACTGTGTGGTGCATTTTTTCATTACACAAATGCATACAGGCTGCGATACATCTTTGTAGCCATTCTTTAAGTAAAAGAAGCAATATGATACAAATACCTTCTCAAAAACTTAAAACTTTACTTTTCTTCATTTATGGAAAAGCAAAGACTGGTCTGCAAGCTACCCCTACTTCTCTCTTTTTTTCTATCTGCATGATCACATAAAAAAATTGTCACTCTTTTATAGACCTGATACGGTGAGCTAGAACCAAAAGGTACTGGACAACAGCAACAGCTCTGAAAATCATGGGTAAGGCCAAATTCTCGTGGATTTTTTTTTCTTGTGGAAATTTGTACACAATAGCAGGCGGCACATACATACGCATGGAGATAATATTTAGAAACCTACCTTTGCTTTGACCTGGTGGATCTTCTAGATGATGCAGAAATATCACCACTCTCACCCTTCACTTTGCTTTCCGTAGCTCTAGATTTGGAGGCCACTGTAAAAGATAACAGATTATAGCAACAGTAGAATACAGTTGACTGTAGTTACAAAAGAGTCAGAGAACTTGAATGACCTTTTGACTGCACTTCAGTGCCATCTGACTCCATGCCTGTCACCTCACTTGAAGTACCTGAATATTCACCTGACCTGTTGACCTCAGAATCCGATGATTGAACCATTTCTTCCATGGATGGATCATCGATTTCACCATCTGCTTCATTGGTTACCAAGCGTAGGCAGAAAGTATCATTTATAAGCACAGATCTTGCAAACAGGAACACAATTCTTAAAAGGCTAGTTGAACCGAACATTCTTTCCTTAAAGGCCTATACCATATCCACAAACAATGCAGTGCGTCCAGGTAATATGGCCCTAAAAGGCTACACCTTCACTAAGGTTCCATCGATTATTTAACCCTTTAGAACGAATGAAGCCTATTCAAGATGGAACTAAATTTTAGAAAACAAAATGTTTGCATTGAAAAGATGAGATGTATTTGACATTAGTAGGAACCAAGGTACTGAAAGAGAAATTAAAATCAGTAAATAGTTCACCACATTTGCGTTCCACACTAAAAAACAAGATATTGATAACCGAAAAAAAAAACAGAGAAATCCTGAAAAAGACATCCGAGTCAACAAGTTGTATCTTGAACAGGCACACAATAAGCAAGAGTACGATGCCTGGCAATAGATCCTAGCACAATCCAAGGCTTAAGTACATCTAATCACCTAAAGGGAGGAAGATTTGATCAGACCTATAAAGCATGTTGTGGAAAGGCTGAATCTACAAAATATCCTATTGATACTTCTTACCTTTTAGGGGTGTATTCATCAGTAGAAAAAGATATCAAGGATTCAAGAGTGTCATCTGACATGTACATTGTTTTAACTAGGTAATTCAAAAGCTTCCAAAATATAGCGATGAATGTCTTAGGAAAATCTGGAAGCACGGGGAAAGTTCCAAGACATTAAACATTGCAACTAGCACCCCCTTCCAAAATAATAATAATAATAATAATAATAATAATATATATTACTGTACCAACCTTCAATAACATCTGATCCTTCACTCACTTCTCCTTCATTTCTAGCCACCGCACAACCTTCCATGCCACCGATTTTCTGCTGATGAATTTGGGCATTTCTTGCTGTCACTTCCTGTTCTTTCTTTTCCATGTGGAACTTAGTAAGCTTCTCCTCAAATTCCTCGATGCACAATTTAAGTTCTGGTTTTGCAAACTTCTTAGCCTGTTTGCACATAAGGAAAATGGAAAGCATACCATTAAATCATTACAAATGATGGGATGGAAGAGGAACAGGATTACAGAAATCCAATACCTTAATGATTATGCTTTTAAAATTGTCCATGACAGAATCCTCAGACAGGACATGTTCAAACGTCTTAAATGAATCAATGAGTTTTTTCATTCCCTTTTCAGTAAATGCCAGCTGGGAGAGGCAATACGAGATGTATTCCCACTGCCTAGTATCTGCAGCAATAAAGCAGTCTACACAGTAAGGAAAAAATCATCTTTGAAGAACTATATATATATATATTAACAAGCATGGGGGAAAATCATGTGCTACACGTAAAAAAAAAGAAACATCTCCATCCATGCATGTTTTTCTTTTTTTTTCCTCTGTTTTGTCCTAAAAGCAGGCAGTGTAAGATTAGAGACCAAGTAGTCCAGGAAAAGTCTGCATGTACTTGTAAATAATAATTAAAAATGAAAAAGCAATAAGCATCTCCATCTATGCACAAGGAAATGAGAGTACATTTACAATCTCATGCTTATAAAAGAGACATGGTTTCATGCATCTACGTGAGTGATGGTTTTTAGAACAAGTTTTAACAATAATTGAAATAGCTGAATTTGCAAGTATGGTGTAGCACATGCAGCATACAAAAGTCATAAATCACTTAAACATTAAAATCAATGCTATCAAACAAGTTTGAATAAGATCATATTTTCTCAGCCAGTAAGTTCGTACTCAGTGTACTATTGCATAACACAGCAGACTTGTATGATCTGACACCATACGATCACATCAGCTTGGTAAACACTATGTACAGAAGCATAATGAATAAAGACATACCTGTCACTCCACTGAACCTGTTGCAAAGCTTTTCAACAAGAGACTCCATTTGTTTGTCCTGGGGAGAATCAGGGAAGTATAATGTTCAAGTCATTGTTAAGGGCAAATACTTGCTAAATCAACTCAGTTGAGCAGTCTATAGTCTATACCTTTTTAATGGACCCAATTAAAAACTGCATGATGTTGAAGAAAGTCTCCCTTTTCAGCTCCTGGTTGGATAATTTGCCAAGTATATCTGGAAGTAAGTTATATATAGGATTGCTTCCTGCATTATAGTTACGAAAACAATTCAGCATCCATTTTCCAAGAGAAATGACCAAATGACTTAGCATGGCATTACTAGTTAAGTATCAATATTTACCTTTCTTTGACAGCTCATGAAAGAAAAGTTTAGCGAGATTTGAAATCCTCTCCTGTTCATCTTCTAATCGTATAGCCATCTCATTTATATAACCTTTAACCTGATAAGCAAATGCCCAGAATCAGATCTTGTATCATTAAAATAGCAGAGAAAGAACGGTGAGAGAGATTAGCTGGTTCTCTGACCTTCATCATATCATTTAATATGAGATGTGAAAGCACCAGCACAGCATTTTTCCTAACAGAAACTGAAGGATCTCGTAAGCGAGCATACATGTTTTCAGTCCATGGTTCTAACAGATTAGGAAACCGAACTGCCAAATCTCCAAGAGCAATAGTGCAGTTTGAACGAACAGTTTCTGATGGTGCACTTTCCACAACTGTGAAGAGAAGCTGGAGATTTGCATCACTGAGAACACATTCACCCCGAAGTTAGGCATAAGCTTTTCATGAGCGTGAGTGAGAGAAAGAGGACGGGGGAGGTCTCACCAAAAATCTGGATCAATAATCATAAATCGACAAAGAGCGAGCATTCCAGATGCCTGTAGTTCAGGATACTGAAAAACATAAAGTCCTGTTAGTTTCACTGAAAAATTGGAGGATATTCAATTATTCATGGAAAACAAAAGATGATGATTGCATCATGTCATACACAAATCTCTTAAAGAAGAAAGCAAACGCGAAGGCTTTGTAAAGCCAGAAAAGCTAATAGAATCACCTTTTGCATCAAACTAAAATTTCTACAAAGCTTCGACAGGAAAGGTGCACAAAGCCCTATCAAATATTTCTCTTTGGAACCACCAGCAACAATCTCTTTCTCTGCTCTCTCAGAGAGTGTATCCAGAATTGCATCTTCAGAGGCAGAAACACCTAGCTCCGCATTGATGTTATCCTGCAACAAATAGTCAAAGAGATATTCCAAATTAAAAGCTGGAGTTTGTTGTACATGACAATGATGTATAGTACGAAATTTTCAACCTACCTTTGGTGTATCATCTTGTTTTATACCATTATTATGACCATTCTGTCCATCAGCTCCCAATTTATCCCTCTTCAGCTTCTGTTTTTGGATCTTCCGAACACAGGTTTCTATGTATAGTAACTGATTCATGGCAACGTGACTTGTGACAAATAAATATCTACTAATTTTTGCTACTTGAACTGTTGTAAGAATATCAGCGCTGCCACTTTCAATATCATTCTGCAAGTCATCTCCTCCACTACAAATGAAAACAGAACTAAGAGACTTCTTTACAAGATCAGCAGCTAGGGTTTCCGGAGTGGGATGAATTGTATATATGACACCTATTGCTTTATCAGCAGCAGCATACCATGTGTTTTCTGGAAGCCAAGAGCCACTAATCAAGTTCTCTAAGAAACCAAACACACGGCTACCATTACTAGCCAACAGCTTTTTCTTGTCCTCTTCTGACAATCTCTGAATGGCAATGCATGCTGTCCTGGCAAGCAAAGGGTCCACTTTAGCCCAACGGCCAAAGCCAATATCAATAATATCTTGCAAGTGTGAGCCAAGAACTCCAGGGGACGCTTTTGCAGCCATGCAAAGCACTGATAAAGCTCCACGACTTTGCTCTGGGGTTGTACCACTAATGTTAAAGCAAAAGAAATCCCATAATGCTGATATCTGCAAAAACAAATGCTTTATGAGAGATCTAAATGTGGCATGAACAGATGAATCTTAAGTAAAAGAATATAAAGTAACACCTTTTAACTTTGAATTAATTACTAACAGCATCTAAAACCTCCAAAATCATATGATAAGAGGGACTCACTGTGCTTGTGGAGATATCACCTTTGGAAACCAATGCATTGACAATAAATTCCAGAGCTGCAAGATCTCCTATATTTGAATCTATGGCAAGATCCAAAAGATTCTTAGCAGTATCTACTGGATTTTTCCGGACATAAATTGTAATGAAGGCATTCTCCACAGCTTCATAGATGGATTTATCTTGAGAGAATACCTGCAGAATCCAGCATTGATGACAGCATTAATTTCAACAGTTTACAATATAAGTACAGAGTAGACAACCTTAAAATTAAGAATACATCATCTTTGCTTCCTAACTTGCAGTGTCACTATTTCCCAGGCATGACCAAATTAAAAACCTACCAATGGCAACATCTTACGGAGGCAAGCCTCTGCACCATCAATTTGGAACTGTTTGCACCTCATCAGCAACAAAATAGTGTTCTCAACATCTGTGGCTGAAGATGAAGCCATCAACTGGACAAGCGTAGGCATTGTGGCAGATACGCACTTAGAAAATATCAAGCCAGCCTCCAGAGATGCAACCAAAGCCCTGGTTTGCTCCAAATTCCCAATATCTGGCACTGAGCTGTCCTTCTGAGGAATCCCTTCTTCCAGATTAGGCACACTGTCAGTTAAACTCTCCTGCTGTTCCTTAACTGGTTCTTCCATATTCACATCATCCACCTCACCTCCATCATAGGTCTCATTATCAGATTGCAATCCATCCAAAACACTTTCTGCACTTTTATCTGGTTCAAGCTCATTCAACTTCTTATTGTATTGTTCTAATGTTGCTTGAAATGAAGCTATTCGAAGCTGGGGACCGAAAGGGTTATGCTGCAGCATCATGATAAGCAAATTTAATGCAGCTTTTCTAACTATTGCAGATTTATCCTCCAATCTCCCAGCAGCAACTGCAGCAACCTCATTCCACAGACCAATTGAAACAGAATGCTGTTCACATAGTTCAGCCCAAACTTGAAGAACCCGACTCCTGGTATAAGCAGAAACATCTCGGCAGCGCTCAAGCAAGATTTCCAACATGGCTTGCTTTGTGCGGAGACGAACAGATTTAGAACTGACATCACCCTCAACATCCTTAAATGCCTTTGCCACCAACTTCCCCAGAACAGCAACAAGAGCATTCCTTATCTTATAAGATTCTCCTCCAAAATGTGGGACCAAGACCCCAATGTTAGTTGAAATCAACTTTGGTAGCCGATCAGCAAGCTCTACAAGAAAACGCCCAACATTTTCAGCCCCAACAGTGTCTTTCACATAAGCTTTTGGATTAGTCCTCCCAACCTCTCTGATCAAAGAACTGGCAAGGGTGCCATCAGCATACTTCTTCTCAGCCCCAGCAACCGCATCAGCCATGTGGGTAACAACATAGTCATATTTGTGAACTAGGTGCATGATTGAAGCACATGACTGTGCTGTATAGTGGTATTTCGTAGCACAAGCCCCAATTATTCGGCAAAGAGCATCTTTTGTCTCAGAGTCCTTTATAAGTGTTGCGTTCTCAAACAAACCAAATGCATTTCTGTAAAACCCCAAATCAAAAAATTTTCAAACACTGCACCAAAACATAATTATGGCAAGTCAAAGCAGAACAACATTACTAAGTAAGCTTACTTTGTAATAAAAGAAAGATAATTTTCATCAGGGTCTGTCGATCCAAAGAGCAACGCAAGGTTGATCTCTAGTGAATTAGCAATCAAATTAAGTATCCGACCCCTCTGTGGTTCCCAATTCCATGAATGTACCGACTGTTTCTTCCTATTTGGCCCTGTCATCTAAACCAATCCAACAACAATATCACACCCAACAAGTCACACAGGCACAGGCACGGGCACACACAAAATTCAAAAAAAATATAACAGCAAACCCAATATCACTCTCACACCTAAAACTCCCTTCAGGTAGCATAATGGCAAATAGATTACCTTAGTTTTGTTATTTGAACTAGCACTTGACTCCTCAGACAGAACAATACTGACGAGGAAAAATGTGTAAATTTTAAGAGCATTTCGATAAGAAGAAACTCGATCAAGGACCGGAGGAGTCTCATTCCCATTGTCATTATCATCATCCTGACCTTGAAAAACGCGCAAGAGAGAATCCACATTTGGGAGCAAAACACTTAGATTCGACCGAAGACTCTCCACAAGATTGACTTTACCGGATGGAGTTAGACTAGAAAACCCTTTAACTAACGAATATACGTGATCAAACACTTCTTGCTCCTCAATGCAGAATATCTCTTTATCCGACAAGTCAAAGGATACTCCTAATCCAACAAAAAAAAAATCAGAGTCTAAAAAACCATTAAAAATGAGCACTTAAAAATTGAATTTTCCATCAGTAATTCAAGATTACATTCACAATTAAAATTATTTCTGATTCCTTTAAAATTAATTGCTAAAAAGCGTCGAAATTGAGCACTTTAATTACATTTTTAAAACACCTAATCCTATAAAAATTCAAAATTTTTAAAATTTTTTTTTAAAAAAAACTAAACCTTTCTGTTTCACTCTATTATGATTCATAAGAACAACTAATTTTAAGAGTTTATTTTCCCTATTATTAACAGTTCACAAAAATATAAAAAATTCTTTTATTTTCCCGCACCTTCTCGAGAAACAAACAAAACCGAACCCTTACCTTCTCAAGAAACAAACAAAAACAACAAGAAATCTCAATTTGAAAAGAAGTAAAACCTGAGGGAATGAATTTAATTAGTGGAATTGAGTAAGGATAGAGCTGACCTTTGACAAATTCTTCGAGTTCAGGAAGACGGAGAGAAGCGACGTCGGTTGGGTTCAGAACATGGAGACGATTGTCTTCGTTTTCTTCTTCTAAGGATTTTAGATTTTGTGGAAACATAAAATAAGGAGCCATTTTTAGAGAGATAGAGGGGGGGTGTTGTTCTCTGCGTCTCTTTTAGGATCTTCTTTCTTTGCTTGAGGTGGGGGATGAAATTTGAATCGGACACTGAAAAGGGAAGGGAGCGGGAATTTGAGTGAAGTTATGGGCTAAGCCCATTATATTACAGGCCTTTGTATGGGATAATCGGGCCTGGTCATATAAGGCCCGATACAAATGGCCCTGTGTGGAATCCGTAAGATAGTCGTAAGCAGGTATTAGGGCTTTCATCTAAACCAATAAGCATGACCTTACCTCTTTTTTAAACTGTTTTTCATTTAAAAAAAATATTAAATTAATATTTTTTATATTATTTCAATGAATTTAACTTGCAAAATCATTTTACACCACATTAATAAGCACGCACTAATTAAACAATATCTTTATTGATTACTAAAAATATTTAAGAAAAAACTCAAATAGGTTTAAAATTCAAGAATAACTGAGATTTAATTGGATTTTTAAAAAAATAATTATCTCAACCTATCTGAATTAAAAAAACTTGGACACCATGTTTTAATTAAATTTAAAATTTATAATCCGAAACTAGCTTGGTTCAAAGTACAGGAGAGATAAAAACAACATTCATCAATACATACCATACCTTTTATTTAAGAACAAGCAAAAAACTCAAAAAATCAAGAAAATCATAAAAAAATAATAAAAAAAAATTAAATTGTAAAAAAAACTAATTAAAATGTTGAAAAAACCAACAGGTTTAGTTCGGTTTTATAAACCCGAAACCGAAAAACAGAACCGAATCCAAACCGGAAAAAAACCGAGCTAAATCGAGCAAAACTAAAAAATTCGAGTCAACCAAAAACTGGTCGGTTTGAACTAGTTCGGTTTTAGTTTTTTTTTTAAATTCAGTTTGATTATTTTTTTATAAAAATCAAACCAAAAATGATTACCCTTACCTTTACTTCTCCTTAATCATAATTAGATAAGAGACAAGATAATAAATACTTATTTTTTAATATCATATAATTTAAATTAAATTAATTTTAACATGTAAATCTCGAGATGTAACCCCATCTTTATTTTATTAAAAAAAAAAAAAGTAGGTGCGTGACCTCTCGCCCAAATGAACATATGTCTGGCAACTTTATTAGAGATGTTACGTGTATAACTTATGGGTTACAGCTTTTCTTTATTTAATGCTTTTAACAATCAATGCTTTTATTGACATGGGTCTCCAGTGTCTCTCTCCACAAGAATTGAATCCTTGGGCACCATGCCACGTGTCCTTCATTTGCCAATCAGGTTTTTGTCCAGAAGGGCTCCACCGAGCTTCCATTGTAACATCAAAGATTACCCCTTTTTTTGGGCGTAATTTTCCACAAAACCCATGTCCCAAGACAGAGCACTGTCCTTGCTTGCAAGGCTATCAACCCCAGCCCCAGCAAAGAAAGAAAGAAAGAAATCATTAAAAAATAAACTCCTAACCGGCTAATATTATTTTATTCTCAAATATAATCCTTTTAAGATTCAATGGAATTTCTCAACTTATTTGATAATTATGATAATTATAAATTAAAATTCATCGGTGTTACTTAATAAACTAATTATAGTCAAATCAAATTTTAATTGCATTTTTAACTTGGTAGAACAAAATTTTAAGAATAAAATCACTTTCACACATCAGGTGTTTTCACAAATAAAATTTTTGGAAATTCTTTCATGATGGATGACTAATTAAGAAATAGATAAAACAATTATATATATATATATTGAATTTTTATTCATGATTTTCTCCAAAAACTTTAGTTATCGAACTAACTCATTTTATTTTTAAAACTTTATTTATTGATTAATCTACTTAATTAAGAAATATTATTGAAATCTAAACCTACAACAACTAATCTATTAAGAAATTCTATTGAATTTAAATAGACTACAATTTATTATTTTCATCGATAATTATTTAACTAATAAGTTAAAGAATCTTATTAAAATTTAAATAAATTATTATTAAGAATAAAATGATGTTAATCATTTTAGAAAAAAAAAAACCTTTATATTAAAAAAGAATTTTTTTATTTTTAAGGAAGTGTTGTTTCTAAAAATACATCTGGAGGTGTGCTAGCTTCTCAAAAATTTTGTCGGGAGGTTATATTTTCAAAAAAAAACACTCAAAAGTCTTTCCAAATCTTTGACTTCACCATCTGTAACTAGCAACTTTAGACAACAGGTTGTTGATCCTGAAATGGGGTTATCTTTCTCTCTTGAAAGCTGAAAACACAAGAGTGGACTTGGTGTCTTAAAAGGGAGAGGAAAGGAAAGAAAGCAACAGAGAGAGTGAGAGAGGAGAAATGGCAATGCCATGGAGCATGGCTATATGGATTGCAAATATGGTGTGGGTGGGACTTATAGGATTGGTTTCTACTTGCTTGACTGTTGCTGATGAGCTTGCTAGTTCTCTTAGAACTGGAGATATTGGTCCTTTTCATGTTGGCTGATCCTCTTCCTTCAAAACTAGGTGATTCTCTCTCTTTGCCTTGTCTATTGCCTTATCTTTTGTGTACCTGCAATTTTTTCTCTTTTGTAATTCAATCAGGCAATTGCTGCTTCTTTATTGGTCATCCCAAATATCTTTCTTTTTCTTTATTGGGTTTCTGTTTGATACTTTGGTTTTAATTATTTAATCAATCTGATGTCTTGTGGTTCTTGTTTAATTCCACCACAGCTGCTTAACTTTTGGAATTTAAAATATCAAAATATTTTGGTGGTTTTGTGTTATTTTCTTTTATTAGTCTTGAAAGGCATATGATTTTTCATGTAATTCAATTGCTTCTTTAGCTCCTGCTTCTGCTAATAAATAACAGTTGGATGCATGATGGTCTTCATCTTGTCGGCAGCATGGCTTTCTGTCCATGTCTGTGTTTGTGTCTTTTGAAGTATATGTGTTGTCTAGCAAATTATTGGTGATAAGGATAAAGGAGACTACTTTTACAGTTCATGTAGTTTTCAGTACTTGCTTGGTGTAGAACTTCCTTTGAATGTGACATAGGAAAGAGCTGATCTTGACAAAAATTTGAAACTAGAATGGAATTGTAAGTTAAACTGATTTGTTCCTTGACCCATTGGACTTGTGGGGGTGGGGGTGGTCCTGCAGCACAAAGATGGGGTTATTCATGATTTTGTTGTTACCAGGTTTCTCTGGCAAGGTTTTGGGAAACTTTGCTTTCTCATCCCATAATGTCCTCGTTCTAAACAGAACCTGATGGTGTCTCATCTGACACATAATTTTGTTATGTGTGCTTTGCATCTCCTTTTATATGCCTTAATATGAACTTCAAAATTTGGCAGATTGATCCGTCTTGTAATTGTTTCTGGTTTTCATGTATCATGGTGGTGGTGGTAGCAATCGAGAAAAGTTTTCACAGAATGTTTGTGGTCTCATTCTGATCCTCTTAAGCTCAGTTGAGATATGGTTTTAGTATGTAGCTCAGTTGTTGCTTTCCATATTGCAAAATTTTGGGGAATCTTAGTCCTAGTTCTCTAGTTAGTTTATTGACAAAGGACTTTTACCCTTTTCCCTTTTCAATGGATTGCTAGCGTTGCATATCAAGTGTGAATGAAGCTAGGTTCTTATAACTTGGTTGGTCTCATAGGTGGTTTTATGGTTCTTCCATTGCTTCAGGTTTTTGTTGGTTTCAATAGAGGACCTTTGCATCCTTGAGACATATATTCCATGTTGGTCTCTATGGTTTGTTTGACCCTATCCAATGTTTTTTCTGATCCTCATAATCGGGTTATAGCTTCTTTTCAAATATCTTTGCAGCATATGGCCTTGTCTTTTTAAGGCAATCTTAACAAAAGCGAGAAATTGTTTGGTTTTTGGTTCTTGTGGTAGTCTAATTTACTCATGCACTTGACAGTAATGATACAGGTAGAAAAAAATTTAAAAAAAACCATGTTGAAGTTCACCTGCAAAATAGCTTGCCTGAAGCCTTAATTGGCTATTCTTCTGGCCATCTTTTTCAGTGTCAATCTTTCAAATTTGTGCAGAGAACAAAATACAATCATAAACAGAGTGGCATTCATCACCTTGACAAATTATGTAAATAAACTGAAAGGTGTTCATATGCCAGAGATGTGATTCTTTGAGTTCCTACATTCTAGTTGCTTAGTCGCATCTGTATCCTGCTTACACTTGAACCTTTGTTTCTCACTTCATCCACAAAACAATTGGTGACTGTCTGAAGTATTTTACTTCACAGATTAATTTGACTTCAAGGATACTAGAAATAAAGTGATGTGTATATTGAAACTAGGAATTCTTCAAAGATGCTTCGAGTTTTAATTCAAACATACTGGAATTGTATGTCTCATTTAATTTGACTTTCGAAGATCATATCCACAGAAAGTGTAAGAAGATCAAGAGGAGATGATTCTGCAGAAGTTGGAGCTCTTAATCTTTTGTAGCTCAGACAGTGAATAACACTAGCAGAATTTTGGTGAACAGAATTCTGTCTGACAGCAATTGTATTACAAATGTTTGCAAGGCATGAGATATGAAAAAAAGGTTTATGTTTCAGTTGTTTTTTCTATTGCCCTGATGGTTGAACTGTGGCGATTATGAACTGTATATAGATTGTGGGGCACTGTAAATATACCAACGAACGTACATTAGATTTAGTTTGTTCTTGGCAGTACTGCAAGGGTGAATGATTTAGTGATCCTTGCTCCTGCAAAGCATCAGAGATATGAAATGAAATATCGAGTTCAGTTCTGCCTATGTCACTTTATGAGAAATGGAATTTAAAGCACGCCTATCTCTAACTCTTTTGTTTGTGCCACAAATTTACGCAAAAACCATCAAATGGCCAACTCTATTGTTGTCCTTCCACATCTCCACTGGGTAGAGGTCTCTTCTTCGAGTACATATGTGGGCGGGACTAATTAGACATGGAAATACAACTTTACTAAGAATCTAGTTAAGAGATTCAAATTAAAGACCTTAACTACATGAGCCTGAACTAATCCTTCGAAGCAGCCATCGTGTTGTTGGCTAACACGAGCTCCTTAGCTAAATGAGCCTGACCCGAACCAATTCGTGGGAGCAGCCGCTGTCCTGTTGGCTGTAACGTGCTTAATCAAGTAAATATATGTAGCAAACTTGGTCCATCCAATTATTTGTTTAGCAAGGAAAAAGCAGCATAGCAGCTAGCTGTATTGTACGAATGGTAAAACCCCTGTCTTCCTGTTCTCTTCAAATTTGCTTCACTTGTTCCATTGCTATTTATCTCTAAAACCTCCATTAAACCTTCCAAAACATACTCGTTCCTTTATATCTTACAAACACAGTACTCCCCAGATTTTCTTGTATGAGTTACTATTGAAGTAGAGGAACAAACACAGCAAAATCTGATAGATAGGAGAAGATGCCATTAGCAAGCACCACTAGATTGCTTTGGCCTTTCGGATTTCTTAAATCTTGTAGTGGGTGTAACTATTTTCGGTACTGCTAATCCAACTTATTTTGTTCTACGTACAATCCTGTACTTGGACAAGAATCAAACCAAAACCACTACATCTTGGTGGTCTCTGATCTTTAACGATCAAAGATTCTTGTATTTCCGGCATATAGATCTTGTTACCCCAACAAGACTGTGGCTCAATCGAGGTTTGTCCAAATGCATGAATCCTAGCAACAGTTTATCCAACAAAGTCTTTTGGTAACGAGAGAGAACATTAATAGGTTTAACTGCTAATGTTTCTGTGGGTGTGGGGTGCTTGTTGGAACCAGAACATGTCCATTCACAAGGTATTCCTTATGGTGCTATAAGGATTTGCCAAGAAAATCCTCACACTCTCTTTCCTGGCCAATGCCCAGAGACGTGGTGGCTAGGGCCTTGCCTTTGTGGCTAAAATGGTGGAAATACTATTATCCAATTATGCTATTATTTATAATTAATATTGATATATTTTATGGTAATATTAATAGCTTTTTGAATTATTTTTAATTTTTTATCATAAGAAATTAATACGAAATGTTAAATTTAGCATGCATAACTTCTTAAGTATATATGAAATATTTGTTTCTAATTTTTAATTTTTTTAATTTATTGTAATAAACAGTATAAACAAATTATGAAATTCAATTCTCAGTTAATCTAATGTTGAAGGATGAGATTGACTAAAAAAACCAATTAAAAAAAGGATATCAAAAAACCACCCGAGTTAATCAACAAAACTCATGATTTAAGTCATGATGCAACATAACTTCATAGAAAAAAAATAAAAATAAATTATGAAGTTTAATTCCTTGTCAACATAATATTGAATGATGAAATTAAAAAAAAAAGAACAAAGAAACTTAAGGCAATCGAGCTAACCCGTGATCCAGGTCATAAAACCATGATAACCCCATAAAAAAATAACTAGGCACAATTCCTAATTAACTCAATGTTGAAGGATTAAATTGAAAAAAAAAACAATTAAAAAAATATCTCGAGTCAACCCGAGTTAACTTATCAAACTTGGATTATAAAACCTAGATAACTCCATGGAGAGGGAAAAAAAAGAGAGTTATGAAGTCAAATTCACGATTAATCCAATGTTATAAGATCAATTAAAAAGGAACCCAAAAAACCCGAGCTAACCTGGCTAACCCAAAAAATTCATGTTCATGTAATGAAACCGTGATAACCTCATATAAAATAAATAAAAAAATATATGAAGTTCAATTCTCAATCAACTCAATGTTGAATGATAAATCTAAAAAAAAAATAATTAAAATAAAAGAACAAAAAAAAAAACTTAAGTCAACCTGAATTAACTTGTCAAACTCGAGTCATAAAACTAAGATAACTCTATAAAAAGTAAATTAAAATAAATTATAAAATCCAATATCTATTAAACCCAACATTCAAAAATAAGGTTGTAAAAACAAAATTTAAGGATTAAATTACAAAAAACCAAAATATTTAATTGTTTATTGAAATGCCGAAATCTTTTAGTATATATTAATAATCTGTTAAATTTAATTATATTAAGAGTTGGATTTGTAGAGAGATAGTTATCTATTAAATAAAAAAAAAATATATATATTTTTGCTTATCAGGTGTTCATATATATATATATATATATATATATATATATATATATATATATATATTTCGAATATGATAATTAAATTAAATTAAATTATCATAGCTACTTGTACTCGTGATTTGTAAATCAAGCTTGAAGTTTTTGTCGTAAAATTCCACGTTTTATTAACCGTGTGGGATCACTGCAAAGATGATTTTGTTAAAATAATAATTGTGAGTGTAATATAGTTGTTTTTTTAAGTATTTTTTATTTGAAAAAAAATTTAAATAATATATTTTTTATAAATTATTTTTGATATCAATAAATTATAATAATATAAAATATAAAAAAATAATATTACACAAAAAAAAAATTTAAAATATGGCAAAATAGTAGTTGTAATGCCCAGCCAAACACCTCTAAGTGGGCCTGTATACTTGGGGGCCCCTCCCACGCCCCCATCGAGCTCTGGGCATGTTCTGTTAATAACCAGTGATTATCCTATGCATTGCCCTAAAAAAATGTGAAGGAAAATTTCTTAATGAAAATCACATGATATATGATAAATTGATATTATTTTGAGATAAATATAGTTATCAACCTGTTAAATTAATGATAATTAGGTTAATTATTTTTATTAAAATAATATAATTTATTTTTTCATTATTTTCTTTAATGCTGACCAAACAATCAAATTTAGATTGAGTCAACCAAGACACTTAAATATTTGACTAGAAGAACTGAGTTTAAAAAAATCAATTTTATATTTGATTTAATTAAAAATATAATTCTAATCAGATTTTTAAGTTTTATTTTTTTAGAAATTAAATTAAATTTAATAACTATACTTAAAAAAAAAATGATGCCCACTGTGTGATGTCCCATAAATTGCCACAATGCTGGTGTGACGTCCTGACAAAATTTGTCTAAAAGTACCCTTAAAGAAAAAAGAAAAAAGAAAAAAGAAAAAAGAAAAAAGAAAAAAGAAAAGTGAAAATCAGCGTACCTATGCTATATGAGGTGTATAATAGAGGTCAGGCCATTCTTTTGGACAGCATCATTCAAGGGTACAATTAGCTTAGATTTCGTTTGTTGAAATTAAATTTCTTTTTTTATTTATTTAGTAGGTAATTTGTGTCTAAATTGATATATTTGTGGAGAAATCTATTTCTTATAGGCCTTTGAATTGGAAGAAGGGTCTTGCGAGAGTAATTGTTTTTTAAAGTAGTTTTTGTTTTTAAAAAATTAAATTTAATGTTTTTTATATGTGTATTTTTTTTTAATTATGACAAGTTAATGTAAAAAAAAACTAAAAAAATATATTTTTGAAAACCACGCTACAAACGCATGCATTACTAAAAAAGTATTAATGCATTGAAAATGGAGAATTTCTAATTTCTTGTCCATTTATTATGGGTTGAATGGATAAGAAATAGTATAATTTTCCTGTAAAAAAAGGGAGATTTGGATTCTAACCAATCATAAATCCTTTGGTGTTCATTCTTGCCCTATATCTAGTTGAATTACCCAAAAAGCGTTACAGAACCATATCCATCACCGATCTCAACTACCATTGTCGTTGAAATTTCAGTATTGTGTCAACTCGGAGCAGTTTCTTCACGACAAGTTACGAAGGTTTAAAGCAAGCGGATGTGATGGATATGTTCAATTCCATTGTCGACTCTTATCATCCATTGCTTTTTGTTCCTCTTCCTTTCCCTTTATTTATTCTAACATTCATGATCAGTTCAATCTGATTCACGATAACATGACCTTTGCAGTCCTAGTTGAATCTTAGCCATGGAACAAGTTGACAACATGTGATCGGTTGAAAGCATTCTTAGGCTTTAGCCATACTGATTGGCAAGCTGGATTGAACATTCCCACTGGGTCACGGCTCATGTACTGCATATAGCTGTGATCACATGTTTTATACCAAACTGTAGCAAGCAGGAATAGAATCCTTGGACAGCATGTTTGTGTAACAGTACCATCTATGATGCTGTCAAAGATTCCACTTTGTAACATTCAAGATGCTTCTTTTTTGGTTCATCATTCCTGCATTTCTGGATTTTGAAGATTGAATGAATTTTTGATGGCAGTTGCAGCCCTCACTCAAAATCTAGATAAAGTTCAAACACTGGGCATACCTGTATCAGTTGCGTTGGTTAATGGTCCAGGACAAAAATGATAGGTATAGAAGAAACAAAAACGTGTTTAGTTGAAGAGATAGAGATTGATTGAGATATGAAATAAATTCATTTCTGAACATTTCTAGAATGAATTTCAGTACTTTCAAAACAACCAAATAATACATGGAAACATGCTATCTTCATCTCTCTTGTCCAAGATAGCAACTAAAATGGACACCATGGGGAAATTTTATTATAGTTTCTCACAAATTATTTCATCTCACTGATATTATCGCAGCTACCAAAGCTGGCTAATCAGAGATTGGTTCATCATATGCAATTCTGAAATATGGCCATTTCCCTTTTGTTTTAAAGACTTTGTTGAGATATTAGCAGAGCAGAATCCATGCTTCATGTTTTCCAGGCATTCAATTTGCACGTGCTAGCATTAATTTTGTGGACCAGCAAACTTAATGAGAGTTTCTCATCACCAAACAGTATCAACCATCACCCACCTATGATATTTACTCTTTAATTGTTCAGTATATTACTCAAAGTGGAGATTGATAATGAAGAAACCAATTATAGTAATGAGTAGATTGACCAAACAAATTTGATGAAACAAAAAAGGGTAAGCTGGAAATTCCACGAAGGAGAGAAGAGGGATTACAATAACTTGAATAAACAAGAAAAAGCACAAAAAATGTTGATTCTTATTGCATCCTCATTAAAGAGATGAGGAGGAATTATAGCCAACAGCTTAACAAATATGGCAAGAAAATATAAAGATCATGAAGATAAATAATTTCCAATGGCATTCGTAATCACAATAGTAAGATGAAGTTGCAATGTTGTCGGCAAGCACAAAAAGAAAGCATTAATTACAAGCATCGTCTATGAGCAGCAACCAGGGCAACGAATCAAGCCATTCTCATTGCAATCTGCGCACCTTCTCAGTTGCTCTTCTTCTTCATCAAACACTTTTCTACTTCCATTACAATTTGGACATGGCACAAACCTTGCGTCCCCACAACCCTCGCAAACCAACCTTGGATCTTGAACAGGAAAACCTTCGAACAGCTTTGCCAATTCACCAGCTTCATTTAGCTGCCTGATTTCCTCCACACCACCAATATGATTTCCTCTAACAAAAACTCGTGGCAAGATCATTGCTTTCCCTTTAAGCAAACTTTGCAGCTCCTTTCTATATGTGGAATCCATTGAAATATCTCTTTCATCAACTGCAACTCTGAAACCTCTGAATATCATTCTAACTGCACAACAATCCTCATAAGTCTTTCTGATTCCTCTCAAACTTGTAAAATACAGAACAATTTTTCCATCTTTATCGTTCAAAAAGGCCCCCTTTTTACTTGATAAAGTATCACTCATGGAACTAGAATTCACTGGTGTTGCATCCTTGGACTCTTTGTCACACCCCAATTGCCTTGATGACAATGCACGCATGTAACTTGAAGCCACATTAGGATCCATCTTTGAAAGCAATGATTCCTCAGACAAATGCTTCCATAATGGCTTTGACAATGAAACAGGCTTTTCAGCAACTATTTCTTCAAACTTCAGTGAGTCAAAAGAATCATGCAGCTTTTTAACACACTTATCAGAACCCGGATGATGAAAAGAACTAGCTTTTGAGACGAACTCGATAGAATGACCAGAAAGTGAAGATCTTGGCTTAAAAGAGTTGTTCATTTCAAATTCAAGCTCATCATTCTCGTCAAGACCATCCATGAGCTCCCAAGTGTTAATGACAGAGTCAGGGGATAGAGACTCACAAGGGTCTTGATTATTTTGTGTTTTATGTGTCTTTTTGGTAGATTTTCTTGGTGCTTGTGGCTGATCAAAGGATTTTTGGGTGTTCGCGTTGGGGTCAATGAGGACAAGAGAGCCATAAGTGGTGGAAGTTAGAGACACAAGGTGATGAGAGTCACCTTTTCTTGAAGGTGGGTGGTGGACTAACGGGGTTTGAAGAGAGAGAGCTCTAGCGACAGTTGGTGAAGAATACTGTGGAGAAAACATGGAGTTATCTTTAGAAGGAGAAGCATAAGATAACGTCTCTTCAGGATGGTGATTCTTTGTGAGGAGGGTATTTGGTCTTGAAGCAGAACAGCCCATGAATGAAGAGAAATGGATGTCTCTGTCTCTCTATAAGCTGCTTCTCGCTTGCTCAACTTTTTTGGTTTGGTTTTGCTTGTTGGAGAGCTTTTGCTTTCTCCAGGCTTTCTCTTGCTTTTTTGGTTCGAGTTTTAGGCCTGTGGCTTTGTCGGTTTGAGAGGGTGATGGAGAGAGCTCTAGAGGCAAGTTCGGAGAAAGAAGAGTGTGCGTGCTGGTGACAGAGAGCTTTCATGGGGGTTGGAAGTGGAAGATAGATGTCATTAAAGCTGTTGGAAAGTAGATTTGGAGGTTTTTTTTTTTTTTTTTTGTGAATTGATTAAGGATAAAATGTTTGGTGTTTTCAAAGTTGGGTTTTATCAGATTAGGTGCTAAATTGGGAAATAAAATTTTAACCAAAGGATAAGATTTATCTTGGGCAGTCATGTTGATAATCCGTAGTGTTTAAGATCTATCTCTTTGTCTTCTAAATAAGTTCTTGTTCGATTTTGAAATAAAATTACTTTATTTATTAATCTCAGTTCAAAAAGATATTTAATTGATTTATTTTTATATAAATTTTAAAAAAATTAATTTGAAGTTGGCTTTGCTTATGATTTTCTTAAATGATATATTTTTAAATTTTAAAAATTTAAAAATATATCGTTTTAATTTATCAAAATCAATCAAAATTAACTTATTTAAAAGTTAGTCGGGCTTAATTAACTTTAGAAATTACTACCAGTATTAATTTTGATAGAAAAATTTAAATGTTAATCTAAATCTTTTATTATTATTTTTATTATCTAACATTATTTTAAAAAATACTTTCCATACTGAAATATATTTAAATAATATTTTTTATTTTTAAAATCAACGTATGAAAATAATTTAAAATATATAAAAATTAATTTTTAATAAAAAGTAATTTAAAAATTAAATGTAAATCTAAATCTTTTATTATTATCGTTATCTTCTAATATTATTTTGATGCATTTCGACATAAAAAACATTTTCAAAAATAACCACAACCACAACCACAACACAATTACAACTATAATCACATTCTCATATAGAAAAGCATTTTTAAAAACAATTACAAACATACAATCTATATCTATATGATCATAATTTAAAATATTTTTTTAAATATTTTAAAATAATATATATTTTATTTTTAAAAATTTAAAGAAACATAATTTATATCGGTCATCACGCTTAATTTATAAGGCGGCAGATGCTAAGAGAATGATCGCCCATACATAGTTTATAAAATAAAGAAAAAAACATTATGATAAATAATGAAGATTAGAAGCAAAGCAAGTACAATCACCGAATGATCGTGCCTGCATCTTATTTTGCTTGTTCGTTAATCAAGCATCGAGACAACTTATCCATACTCGTGTGCCTTTTAGAGGGGCCACAATAACTTCCGGTTTTAATCGAAATTATTACACCGATTTTGATCGATGGATATGAATTTAATTTGATTTTTTTAAAAAAATATTAAACTAAATTCTAACTAGGTTGAACGAGTAACAAACAATCGACTCACCATGTTAGCTCTAGATTGATATTATTACATATCTATGTCGAGATCAAATCTTAAATACCTTCCTATCTTGTTTTAATTCATTTTTTCCTTATCAATTCCACACCGGAACCAATTTCTTTAGGGTTTTCAAATCATATTATTTCAATTAACTTGATTGATCACATGTATTTGTAGTTCAATTTAGCGTGTCTATTGATCTCTGTTTTATTTGTTTTAATCATTATTTTTTTAGATTAATATAGGTGTTCGGGTCAGCTTGTATGAACCTCGACTAATTTTACAGGCCCTGAAATTAACGACCATATAAACCTCCAGTGGCCCTGAGGTTCGTGGAACTCAAACTTGTGACTTCTAGGGAACAAATCCAGGACCTGACTAGTTAAGCTACACCCTTCATAGTTATTTCTTTTAATGGCATGAGCATCATAGAAAATAAAATAAAATAAAAAGCTTTCTAGATGGACATAAGATAAAGGTGTGTTTCACATTGTGTTTCAGAAGCGTTTTAAAAATTTTATTATTTTTTTATTTTTTTCGTTGCTTCAAATTAATATTTTTTTGATGTTTTTATATCATTTTGATGTGATGATGTCAAAAATAAATTTTTTAAAATAAAAAAACATTATTTTGATGTGTTTTGAAATGAAAAATACTTTAAAAAACAACCATTACTACACTTTTAAACATACTCGAAATGTAAGGATTGAAATAATAATTGCTTTTTAAATTTTTTTAACTAGAAAATACTTAAAAAATAATATTTTTTATTTTTATAAACTTATTTTTAATATCAAACGAAAAGGTGCGTGGCGGGACATCTTAAAATTAACTTTCTATGATTGGTTCTTAGTTCCAAGATGAAGATGGATTGAAGGGCTTTTCAGGGAGCTTCAAATGCAGGATCCCAGCTCGAAATAGTGCTTCCAACCAGGAAGAAAAGGAAAGAAAGTCGTGATCCGAGGTCGAACCTAAACCTGTGCTCATAACGATGACAAGGGATGTATGGATGGATTTTTGCTGGGAATTTGAGTTCCCACGCTTTTTTCTCCTCTGTCTCCAACTCTCTACTATTCACACCATCCACTCTGAGCATCCGTTACCAGACATAACACAACTTGATTGCTAGGGCATCGGCAATTTCAGTCACTAGTTTTTTTGTGAAATTTCAAGAGTCAGGAACCCTGGCAAGTATTGGTCAGGAGGCTTTAGCAGAAGAAAATCATGAGCAGCAGCAGCAGCAGCATTTGCCCAGAAAATCATGATGGATCCAAATTAATCCGTGTCTCTGTGTGTGTACACTAGTCACGACAGGCACCCTAACAAACAAGCTGAAATGGACACATGACAAATTTGCTGGGCCACCATAGCCAGTAAACATAATTGCCCAGAACAGACCACGATTCATTATTTTGCAAAGGTCGAGGTCGAGGTGGTTGAGTCATTGTCATGCAATGCCCACTTTATTGCTCTTTAACCCTTTAAACTTTGAAAAAAGAAAAAGAAAACCTTAAGAACCTAGCAGCACTCGTGCAGTCTGTAAATTGTGTCTCATCTTAGTTTGCTGGAAAAACCAGGAATGATTCCATGCTTGATTCCTCTACTTGTTACCTTTGATCATATCAAGCCCCCTACTTTAAATTGGATCAAATAAACTCCTTTGCTTCCATTAAAGGTGATACGAGCCCCTTAATCCAACTTTATTACCACATAAGTGGCCAGTTGGATGCCATGGGTTATAATATAATTGGAAAAAGGGTACCATACCATATTTAATTGAATGAAAAGGGGTTGATTTGGAACAAGTTAAAGTGAAGGACTTGATTTGAAGAAAACCACAGAGTAGAAGGACCAAATGTGATTTCAGCCCGTCTAGTGTTTTTGCCCTTTTTTCAGAATCTAGCCAATCTAGTTTTGGTGATCTATAAAATTATTGACTTGCAGGCTTGCAGCACATGCAATAATTATTTTTGTACCGTGGACCAAAATTAGTTCGTACAATAATTTCTTTGTCCTTGGCTAAAGCTGCAAGACAGGAATTAATGAGCCTCGTTAATATAAAACTCTGGGGTCTTTTTTACTTTTTTTTTTTTGCAGCAACCCAGCCACATTCATGGTAGATCCGGGCAACGCCAATGGCTAGAAGGAAGATTGCACCTACAGAACAACTAATTGATGATTATTTAGTCCCTCGGTTTGAATGCATTTATAATGCAGCCCTTCATGTTTGAAAATATGGATTTTGTTTCCTTGACTCCTGGTCACCTAGCCTTATGAGAGCATTTGTTGGTGTTTTTCTTTATCTGAGAATTTTATTTCTTAGAGAAAAACCTCCATGGTCAGGGTTCGGAGGAAAATCAGTAGACTCTTCAAGAAGACAGCAGTCAGCAAGAGTAAACGGACTGTTATATATTTTCAAATATAAAGATTAGATTATAAATGCATTCCAAACTCAAGAGTCTAAACTCTAAAGTGTAATTTATTCTTTCTCAAACTGCAATATCTTCAAGTTTGGCATCGTCCACCACCTGGTTCAAGTCTTCTGAATAAGACAATGCTGGCCCTGCATACCGACATAGACAAGAAACAATCCTTGCACTATATGAAGATCAATAGAGATTTATTCCATCTTGCTCTCGTTGTCTGCTACTCGAAAGGCATTCTTGATATTATAATAATAGTTGCTTTTTAAATGTTTAATATTTAAAAATATATCAAATAATATTTTTTATTTTTTTAAAATTCATTCTTGATATCTAACATCAAAACAGTTTAAAAACTTTACCGCAAAAACAAACTGGATTAAACTGGCGCTCTCACACACACTTGGCAAATTCAAAATTGTCAAAGGCTGCTGCTATAGCAAATACTAGAATCTAGTTACAAAGAGTTGATGATTCAAAGATTGGCCATATGGTACAACCACCTCATAGCTCAAGCCCCTCCTATTTTGGTAACTACAAACGAACGATATAGCATTTGTAACATAGAAAAAACTGAGAGATGCTATAGTTTTTTTATATATGTTTTTTTATGAGCATTGTAGGGGTTGAGAGTTTTCATTTCTTGCGAGCCAATGCTGCAGCAATTCCACCAGCTATCAGTCCCACGGCAGTAGCAGCGATGCCTATTCCAATAACACCATCTGCATTTTGACAGACACATTTCGGTATTGTTTAGATAAATCCCTGTGAAATTTATTCAGATAGATGTTATCAGCTCTAATGAGAGTAAAAAAATTCAACGTATGAGCATGCCTTTAGCAACTCGATCTTCAAGTGTCTTCTTCAGGACCAAAGCCTGCCTCCAATCAGGTGCAATCTACAACAAGTTGAAATTCAGAATAAAGAACCAAAAATGAAAAGAAAACAGTATGCATGCACACACAAACAGAAGAGACCTCCAAACACTGGTCCACCAGCTGCCTGCTCCTTGAATATTCACCACTTCTGTAATATCCCACGGCCAGAAGATAAATCTTCTCTCTCTGTAGCAAAGGGGGGCTACTATTTGCCAATGATGCTGCAAATAACAGGGTTTTTAGTTCAAGAAAGAGCATGCAATTATAAATAAAGATATAGAAGTTAGAATCAAAGAGTGTAAGCACAACTTAAAAAGGAATTTGCTGACAAGAAGAAGCAATTACATGAAAGAGGTGATGATTTATCGATGAATATTGACAGATCAAGGACTGTCAGTTCCTCAACTACATAGAACTCATTAGGGGTTCACTGTCATGCCCACAATTTTCTTTACCTTTTCTTCTTAAAATACTTCCTTCTTTTTAAGAAAAGATTTCTCCAATATTCCTGCTATGGGTAGCTAGTTCATAAAGATAACATTTTCATTTGCTTACAATGAGATACCAAATGAAGTAAGAAGATACTGAAAATATTCCATCATCTGCAAAACTGTAGTAGTAGCAAGCAATGGACTTCCTAAATGATTTTAAAACTTTCAGTAGGAACATTATCACTTAAGACTCCAAATCTAAATTCTTACAACAACGGGGATTATGGGTGAAGCAGAATAACAACTACTGACATAATCATGGTGGCTGACAAGGCAATCTGTCCTCACAAACTAATGAGGATTTTGCCTAAAAATACATACCCCAGATAAACTGCAAGAAAATTTGAAGAAAATGAGAACCCTAAAATTATGCAGCAGAATGCCATCCATTTTCTCCAATTACCATGCATGCCTATACACTGCTTTCCTCATCAATAAAGCCTTTCAAAGTGAACCACACATTTCAATATTTAGCCGCTGTACCTAAAAACCTGAAGCTTAAAATCTGTTTCAAATCATCAACTCCTTGCCACCAGCTTCACTATTCTCCAAACATGTTC
Organism: Populus deltoides; assembly: GCA_015852605.2. Taxonomy (NCBI): domain Eukaryota; kingdom Viridiplantae; phylum Streptophyta; class Magnoliopsida; order Malpighiales; family Salicaceae; genus Populus; species Populus deltoides. The sequence continues at coordinate 24,041,968 of CM027575.2, read as the reverse complement.
AGATCTTGAACAATTTACACATTTTGCACCAATTAACCCTAAAATCCCCACTTACTCCGTTTTCAAACACAATGGGCAACTTTATCTAATTTGTCCTACGTGATGGCATCGAATGATGAAGTTGGAAGAGAACACAATTTAAGTCGCTCACCTTCAAGCATAGCTATCCCACGCTGCACATCTTCTGGTTGTTTAGAGTGAACAAGAGCCCATGACAATCGCATTATGGTATCCCTTTTAAGTTCCTCTGAGTCACCCTCAGCAGCTTCTGCAACCTCCCTCTCACAGCCCTGGCATCAAAAGAACAGTGATAGCCAAAATACGAAATTATGGAAAAGTGAAATAACCTATAAATTCATTGCTTGCAAAAACTTAAAGGTCCACCAGTATTTTCTAAACAGCAAAGCTGACATAAAAGCTAAGACTTGAGAGAAAATGAAACACACATCACATCCAGAGAAAAAGCATTCCCACCTCCTTTCCGTTTTCTATTAAAACTATTCGCGTTTCTCATGCTAAATGTAGCTGTTACATAACTCCTTTAGCAAACTAAAACACTGAAGTTATTGAATCTAAATTCAGGTGAACATGTAGCAGTGGGGCATAACAAGAGCAACACGTAAAATATCCAAAAGCAAAAAACAGTATGACATAATTCCATTCCCCAAAAAAAAAAAAAATGACACTAACACAAACTTTCAATCACACAAAATTGGATGATTTACAAGACTCGATAGGAAATGTCTCCAAAATAAATAAGAAGAATGAATTGAGGATCTTAAAGGGATACAAAGACCATACATTAAAGAAAAGCGAATCAGCTCCCGTGGATCTTTATTTTAGCAAAATTGATTTCCATTGCACCTTACTTAAAAACAAAAAACCTGTATTCTCTATCATGATTTTTTCACTCTTTCCTCGCATTCCTCTCATATTCAACATCAATCACCAATCCATGAATAACCCAGAAGAAAAATCTTCAAAAAGCATCACCAAGTTTTAATCTCTCTCTCATAACAATATTAAAAACCCCCAAAATTTCTTGAAGTACAGCATGATTAAGCAGTCTAACATGTGTAGAGCATGAAATCTGAGTCTACATATCTTAAAATTAACAACTTTTACTAAATTTTCAAGCCCAAAATGACAAATAACAAAATTCTGGAAAACCCACAATTGTACTTACAGTAATGATGTCACGGTCGCACCATGGGATATGATCGCCGCCGGTGAAGAAGGAACCGACGGACTCGAAGGCCCCTCTGATCTTCGCTTCCATTAAATGATGATTTGAAGAGGTTTTGGTGTGTTTGTTTAAGGTATGTTTTTATATTCAAGGTTTGCGTTGGGTTTAGTTTGGATTATGTATGTTGTTTTGTAGGCAAGAAAGCTTGCAAGAGAGGATGAGGATGGAGAGGAGAGACCAAGGATTAAGTAACTGACTTTTGTTTCTGTGTGTGTTTTTTTCTCTAATTTCAATTTTATGAAAAATATGGAAAGTGACAGTTGTTAATTCCTTTTTTTTTTTAAAGTTCCATTAAAAATAAAAAAATCTAGTTAATTCCTTAAAAAAATGGTTTGATTCATTGACCTACAAAACTTGATCTATAATTCATTGATTTTTTATTTTTTTAGATTAAATCTTCTAATTTTTTATATCGCTATATATTATACATAAATCTGTAGTAGAGTTTTAAATTCAAAGCATTGAGTTTTATTTAGATCCCGTATTGTGGTTTAATATTTTTTAAAATTTTAATTCTTTTTTAAGCTTTAAATTAATTTATTTTTATGTTTTTAGATAGTTTTAATATATTTTTTATAAAAAAATTAAAAAATAAAAAATATATATTATTTTGATATGTTTTTTTTTTTTTAATGTAAAACATATATCCATTACTGTATTTTTTTTTTCTCCGTTGCTTATTGGGTTGTTTTGCTCCAGCTGAATTTTAATAGTATTCGGTTATTATTTTGAAATAAAAAAATAAAAATAATTAGGCATAAAAATATTTGATTATAAAGATAAAGAAAAAATAGCTAGAGCATAGATATTTATCATATTTATTCTGTCTATTATACTACTATTCATCTCGTCTGGTCTCCTTTACCTCAGTTGTCTGTCTTTCAAAACCATTTTCTCCAGTAACGTATGAATCTATTCTGCTTTCAGATTTTTAAGTGGATTGGGCCGTGCATCAACTGGAGCAAGTGATCTTGTTTTATCCACTGAAAAGGTAGCTAGGAAGCGAATGGCGTGGCCAAATGGGAACTATTGCTGGAATTTCTTTTGTTTCATGAGGGCTATTGTCGTTGCCAGGTATCGCTTACATCAACATAAATTCTTCAAGGAGAACTATCTATGTATGGGCATCAGTTCCATCAATCTTGTATTGAGTGTTAGTACATCTTTTCGTACGCGAATCTCCCTGCTGGCTGCAAAGAAGAAGCTATGCCAGCATTAAAAAGACTTGATCCAACAAGCCTGAATTTATGCAAACCCTAAAAACGAAGCCCCAAAGGCCAACCTCTGCTCATCAATCAAGATCTTACTTGTAATGGGCAATTCAAAGGTCGTTAATCGTGATGCTAACAGGTTTTGGCATTGGAATTATGTACTGCAGCATGCCGCCTTTAGCAGTAGGAAACTTGGACTAAAACATGTAATGAAGTGTTGTATTCAATGCTCTAGCTGAGATACCATCCTGTATAAATTTCCATTATCATAAGCAGATGGAACAGTAAAGGATCTCTTCTTGCATTCACTACATTAAGTGGAATATGCAGCACAATGTGTATCATGAACTGGAAGGGAGGGATACCAATTGGATTGGATCTGGTATCCTACTTCAGTGCCTTTACAGCTTTTATCATGCTAATGATCTGCACCTTGAAATTGTTTCCAACATTTATTAGGAACACAGCATCGTCGATGGTAAGACAAGAACTTGTACTTGGAGCTGTGTTTAGTCCAGTTTTGATTTCTGCTTGGAGGAGTACCAAGGTTTTGTCATATGGAGTGTCTGGCTTGGTGATTTTGTATTATAGAGTGTTTGTTTTCTGTTTGCCAGAGATAAGAGGTGTGACGCTGTGTGTACCATAGATGAACAAGAAGAAAAAGACCAAGTAGCTATGTGATGGCTACAGAGAAAATTAATACCATTGACTTGGGCAAAAAGATCCGAGCAGAAATTCTGGGCTGTATGAGGTTGCCACATCTTTGGTCCGGACCCCTGTGAACGGGTCACCATTCATCATAAAAGAAACGGAAATCACGGACTACTTCTTCAGTTTGGTGCGCCATGGAAAGAACTCGAAAATCAAACCAACAAAAGCTGAACAGAGAGATTTTCATTAAGGAAAACTGAACAACTGTGTTCAAAGAAATGGAAACATATCAACTTTCAGTCTGAATTGAACGGGTCATCATTCATCATAAAATAAACGGAAATCATGGACTACTTCTTCAGTTTGGTGCCTTGAATAGAACTCAAGAATCAAACCAACAAAAGCTGAGCAGAGAGCTTTTCATTGAGGAAAACTGAACAATTGTGTTCAAAGAAATGGAAACATATCAACTTTCAGTCTGAATTTATTTTTCAGCTACCTCGTTAACCATTTGATTTGCTATCTCATACATTTCCCACCTTGCCAATCTTCAGGTAAACAGGGAACTTGACCACTTTTTGGTGATGCCCATCTTCATTCCAGGCACGCTTGAAACTTTCAATCACATCATCTCTCAGTAGCTCCACACCCTTTGTCTTAGCTGTTTGATATGCAGACCATGACCTTATGTACGTAAAATACTCATCTAAACCCATCATCTTCTCTGTTACAAACTTGAATGGTCCGGTATTGTCAGTTCCTTCAATTGGTTCAAATGGAAAATCAATGCTCATATACTTGTTGTCGACCAATTTACGCTGCGGTTCCCAATAAGGATCAGAATCAATGGAGTAAAATGGATTGAAGACCGAGTCTACAGAGTCATTGACTTCAGGAATTGTGTAGCACCATGCAGCAATGACTCCATGAGGTTTTTTGAGCACCCATTTTACTTGTTGGTAAAATGAAGGAAGATTAAACCAATGCATGGCTTGGGCAATAGCCACTAGATCAACACTAGATTGTGTTGACACAGTCTGTTCAAGCTCACCCATTGACATCACAGGAGGAGTCTGTTGGTATCTCACATTGGGAAGTTTTGGTGCAAATTCTAGTTGTTTTAGGCTCGTGTCTGTGCCTATTACGTTCTTGTAAATCCCAGCTAGCTGAAAGAAACTTGTATAAGAAGTTTACAAGTCTAAACAAAAAATACAATAAACATAAAATGTCATCCTAATGGCTTGTAATAATCACTTCCATGCCCTTAATTTTCATAAAAAAACAAAACCTGCTGTCAACAGAGAAATAAACAGAAGAGGGAGGATAAGAGAACTCACAGATCGAGCAGCTTGTCCACTTCCAGTGCCAGCATCCCATACAAGGTCACGAGAGGGTGTTTTTGAGGCAATGAATTCGAACAATTCTTGTGGATAACTTGGCCTTGTCTCTGCGTATTGCTTTGCTTGCTCAACGAACAATTCTGCCATTTCTTCCTTTTTTTTGTGGGTTTGTTTTGCTCTTAAAAATACATGTGATTTGCTCGTCCTACTTCTACTCTTTATATAGCTTTCATTTTTCAAGTGTGGAATAATAAATAAATAAAATATTAGACTGCCGGAAGTCTAGGACGGAAGGAACGGGGGAGTAGCTGGGGGTGTGCTATCTATTTTTAACAGGCAGCCAATTTTGATGCTTCAATTGGGTTTGACGACGTTGATAAAAAAGGAAACAAAAATTGGTTTGGCTACTTATTTTCTCACTATAAAGAAAAAGAAATAGAGGTTTCTTACTGGATTTCAATAATGAAAATTTTGGAATTTATTCTTCAAATTTTTATTTTACATAATCGAGTTATTTTCAGCCCAAATTAAAATCCATTTCCATATTGTTTTTTTTAGAAGAAAGGGTTAAATTAAAAAATAAAAAATTACAGTGAAAGAAAGAGAGTAAAACAGACAGCATCTTTTAAATTGGTGTGTAAAATTCATTTTAATTCCTTATATTTTATGAAATTCATTGGCAAAATTGGTAAAATTCTTGTTGCAATGCCCTTCTTTTTGTAACAAATAAGTATATCTGAAATTTAAATGAGATTAATTCGGAGAGTTCTAAATGTTAAATGAGGAATGTTGCTGACATATATGGTGACGAAGGCAAATAGGTGTTCAATTTTGTTCATGCAAGTAATTGTCATCTTATCTATCACGGTGTGGTCTCGTCCTTTTGCCTCTACCTATCACGACAATTGCTTGGAAAACTCGTAGCAACACAGTCCCCAATAAAGGCCCTCCCTCCACAAAGGAGCAACATCTAGATGCAAAATCTAAAAATTATTTTTTATTTAAAAATATATTAAGTTAATATTTTTTTTATTTTTTACAATTTATTTTTAATATAGCATATTAAACAATTAAAAAATTAATTTGAAAAAAAATCCAATTTTTTTTTTATAAATACAAACCACAAAAACAAATACAGTATAATGAAATGATAGCTTTGTCAATAGTTGCCAAGTCAACGTTTTAGTGTTTTTATGCTAGTTTTGATTTAGATAGCATAGAACATATAATTGACTTATATCATTTTTCTTTGTAAATACATGAGAATATGGTCTAAAGCAATGATTTGGAGATTATATATTCGTCCATAGACTTTTCTGCTGTGAATTGTTTCAAATATAAATAAATAAATAAATATTATACTTCTCTTTAAAGTAAATAAAAATGAGCAAAATTTATTTTTAATAAATCTTGTGTTATATTGAGATTTGAGAATGATATATTATTGGGCCTGTTTACATGCTAGCCTAATATTGTGAAGCCAAAACCCATAATGGGTCATATGATGCTAGTCTGAGTGCTATAATCATAGCCCGGCCTAATACAATTTATTGATTTTCTTGGGAAGCGCTCGACCCATGTAATCGGGTTGCTTATATTGAATCATACGGTAGATGACTTAGTGATAAAAATTTGAGATTAAAGAGTTTATTTCTCCTGTAGTTTCAGATTCGAGTCATGTAGTTGCTAATATTGATGATTACAGGAGATTTACCTAATTATTAACTTTAAAATCTATGAAGATTAGTTGAGATATATACAAACTGACCCGAACACCCCACATGAATAATAAAAAAAAGGTTGCTTATAGTGTCCACGGACCAACTTGAATATTTTATATATTGTTATTAAATTTAGCTGGACAACCAATAATAAGCCTACTGGTTCTTGACCTAGGTTTGAATTTAAATTAAAATTTGTGGGATTCATTGAAATTTACAAATCAACTTAATATCTTATTTTTTTAAAAAAAATTATAAAATAACATCGAATTGAATCAACTTGTACAATCCATAAAATTGAAACAATTTTATTATCCTGTGCACATAAATGAGAAAGTAATCATGGGTATATCCACCAAAATAGTCTGGTAGATCGAGATGAACAAACCACCAAGTCCAGGGGTGTTTTCAAGTTATGAACTTTTATTTGATGTTATTCTTAAAAATCCTTGTCCATTTTTTTATTTTTTCGAAGAATAATACCCAAAATAAGGTCTCATTGTCGAGAGCATATACATACCAAATCAACCCTAAAGTAAGAATCATGAAAAACATTAACATGTTAATCTTTGATTACAATCCTAATTTAATATATTTATCTATTTTCTACTTTTTTTAATGAAAACAAAAATTATATATTACAACGGTTCATGATTATTTTGATGCATTAAGTGCTAACAACATAAAAAGATATGTGAAAAAGCTAAAAGCCTTAAAACGGAAAACTTTAAGCAACGATAATAAAGAACAAGTATCTTAGTGTCTACTTAGTATTATATTTATGATATTTTTTAAAAGTTAAGAATATTCAAAAATATATTTTTATATTTGATTTTAACATATTAAAATCATTAAAAGATATTAAAAAAATATTAATTTGATAGATTTTCAAAATAAATATACTTTTGAAAAGCTAAATATACTTTTGAAAAGCACAAAATAAATAAATTAAAGAAACTATCACACTCTTAAATAATTTCTTGTACAGGCAATCAAATCATGACACAAAAGCTCTAAATTTTTGCACGATACCAATAAAATTAACATACACCAATCGCACTTGATAAATCATAATTTACCAATTAGTCTGTCATAATGTTTTAAGTTGAAAAAAAGGCTTTGATGTGAAATTGAACATATATATTTTTTTATTAATAAGGATGTTAGGACTACTTGCCTCCTTGCATGTATTTTAATAAATTTTATAAATTTTAAAATTAATAATTATATAAATTTTTATTAATTTTAAAATTTATAAAACTTAAACTGATAATTTTTAAAAATAAAAATCTTAAATTTAACAACTTGAACTATACATATCGGGATTGGGACTGAAAATATTTGAACCAACAGATCGTACAGATCGAAGAGAAGTAGCATCTCTTTTACCAAACAGCAACAACACGTTTTTTTTTTTTTTTTTTGTAAAATCAAAGGTCAGAGAATCAATTGACCTAGCTAGGAATCAAGACTGCTACCTTTTGACCCGCTCATAATGGGCATCTCCCGTTGCTCTTGGCTCTTTCACATCCAATAAGTGGTTTAGAACCCGTTTGTTAACCAACCTGTTTGGTTAATAAAAAAACATAATTTATTGTATACGAAGAAGAAGCAGCAAAATGCTGCTTCTTGCGCACTGCTCATACTAATTATTTAGCGTGAACAGTGTAGCATACATTGTTCACGTAGTGTAGTATACACTGTTCCGGTCTGACCGGTTCTGGCCGGACCGCTTCCAGTTCAAAACTTTAAATGCATTGAACCAAGCCCGACCCAGTAAAATAAAAAATAAAAATTATTTTTTATTTTTTAATTGTGTTTTATTTAAAAAACTAGTATTTAACATTATTCAATGAATTGTGTTTTATTTTAAAAACTAGTATTTAACATTATTCAATGACTCATTGTCAGATGTATTTCATACATGATGAAATTATAGATAGTTTAATGGAACAATAAAAAAATATTTTATATAGAGTATTATTTATTTCATGATGAAATAATAATAGTTAAATCTACAATATTTAAATTAAAAACCATCAATATTAATATATATATTTTTAAAATTATTTTATAACCTCAATTTCAAAAACATTATTAACCAAACACATTAAACTACTTTTTGTTCAAACTCAATTTCAATTACAGTTTTAACCAAACACCTATTTTTTCAAACCAACCTCAACTAAAAGTACTTTTTATAAAACAACTTTTTTCAAACCACAACCACAACAGCTACCGCAATACCAAACACACTCTTAAAGAAAAAAAAAGAAAAAAAGAAAAGAAGCCATAATGTGTAAACGTAACTTGATCACCAGAATCAAATCTAAGAAATATTTAGGGTACCTAAATGAATTTGTTGATAAGAACATGCATAATTTTTAATTTTTAAATATTAGATTGCACTAAAATTTTACGAGCATATTTTACATGCTTGGTTTTATATGATATCAACTCTCTAAAACTAGTTGAGATTGTTTTTATATTTATATTTATCATTAAATTAGACTAAATTACTCATTCTAGATTTGAGTTATATAGTGTCAATCAAAGTGGTAGGAAAGTTGTAGCTTAAAACAAAAATAAATATCTCACACCCTAAAACGAAAATAACTGAACGAAGACAACAAAATAATTATGGATATATAAATACTATCTCATTTTGTTTTTCATAAGAAATAATTTTTTTAATAATATTTGATGTGGTGTGATGACTATCTATACAGGTTATATATTGTTGGGCAAATCATATCAATATGACATGAATGTCGTGCATTATATAGAAGGCATAATATGTATGCCCTTAGTATATATATAAAAAATGTATAGTATTGACACTTATAAGAAAAAGATAATTGTTGGAAGTAAGATAAAAATAAGTTATTTTTATCTAGATTTACGGAGAAGGGAGAGATGAAGAAAAAGGTGGAGAGTCCAAATTAATAAGGGGGTGTGGAACAAGCATTGATGATCAATAGTGGTTTTATCAAGATCACAAGTGTTTTGAGAATTGATTTTTGATCTAATTTATCTAAATTTATTACACGATAAAGACCAAAAAAGGGTCATTGCCCACGACATCGTGATAACTATAACTCAAGGATAAGTTCTTCTCAATCCATAGAAAATGATGTAGCCAAGTTTGTAAAGATTAAGGGTTATGAGTAGTTAAAAATAAATCTATTTTAAACAAACTATGTGAATGATCTAACAAATACTGTATTAGACTAATGTAACATGTGTAGGTTCAAAAGTATGCCTAATCACTCTAGACCAAGATAATTGCTAATAATAGAAATAACAATAGATTTGACTGTTGAATTGAGTTTATATTTTTACAGAGATTTTATAAGTTGTTTTTATTTTATTTTATTTTATAAAGAGCTACTTAATTTGTTACTCAAAAAATTAATGGATCTCTCAAAATTAGACATAGAATTTACTATTTGGGTCAGTTATTTTTTTTATTTATTTTAAGATAATTTGTTTTATTTCAGATCTTGTGTTAATTTTGTTTATGTGTTAATTAGGATTCTGATTTTGTTTTATATTCTTAGTTGTGTTTTAACCCTATGCGTGTTTTCATACTATGGTTGTTTTTTTTTTTTTTTTTTTTTTGCGCTTTAGCAAGCTGCCTCTTTCTGTACCCTTATGCCAATATGGGATTTGCCGGTTGGTGTCCTAATAATATAACCTCAGCTTTAACAAAGTAACTAGTGCCCACACTTTATCTAACAAAGTTGGGGTGGACAATGCTAGCCTCTGTGTCTTTATCTCTGATTCTCTTCCATGCATTTCACACGTTAGCCTGCAAAACTCAAATCGGGCTCGTCACTTTTGCCACAAGCAATCTCATGATTCTCATCTATCTTGATTACTTCTTGGTTCTTGCTAGTTAGCATGCATGAATAGCTCTAGCTTTAGGGTTTAATTTTTCCATAAACGTACGTTAATTAGTTCACCTTATCTGCAAGTATTCAATTTGCAGAATTCTTATGGCACACATTTTGTATTATAGAATAACTTTAGATCTCTCTGTTCTGCGGCTTCTGCCACTATCTCGCATCACTTCCGTAGCTAGTATCTTTAAGCTTTGGCATTTCTTTCTTCACATTTTGTTTGCTGTCTTTAAGCTTTAGCATGTCTGTTCTTTAATTTGTGCTGCTTTCCTAAATCCAAACCTGAGCTTTAGTGCAAAGAATATCAAAAAGCATAGAAGCTTGATTTCCACATAATTACCTGCAATTCTTGTTTAGCTCTGCGGCAAAATAATGTCTTTCAGCATGTCTGTAAACTCTATTTTCCTTTTCGTTTATTCCTCAAAACTTATTAACTTTAGCACTGTTTGGAGCCAAAATTTATTTATTTTTTTGTTTAAATTAATTTTTTCATAGTATTTTTGGATAATTTTGTGATGGGCTGATATTAAAAATAAATTTTTAAAAATAAAAAAAATATAATTGTAATATTTTTTCGAGTAAAAAATATTTTGAATAATAATCACTACGTATCAGACTTTCAAATAACATTTTAGACGGTTTTAAAAGATTTGAATAGTGAAATGTGGATTTATTGCAATTCAATCACATGAGAGACATAATATTTACACACACATTAAATTAAGAATGCAGTTTAAACCGTGTTTTTTAAAAATTTAAAATTTATTTTTTAATGTTTTTATAATGTTTTCATGTGATAGTATTAAAAATAATTTTTATTATTTTAATATATTTTTAAATAAAAAATACTTTAAATTACCACCAGTACCATACTCCAACTAAGATAATTTATAGATTCTCTAATGCTATTTAAAAAAAAAAAACATTTGCAACAGACAACAACTACTATAAATAGGAAGACTTGTCCTTTATTAATTCTTCATCGCTATAGTGTAATGGATGGTGATCAGTGGTGAGAAAGGTCAGTGAAATCTGTGAAAAGTTCTGCGTTAGTAATGTTCTTAATTACTCTTCTATGATCTACTAATATTTTACATGATACTAATTAATTTTCCCCGTTTTAATTTCTTTAATATTATTTCAGTACTAGAATTCCAACAAGCAAGGGATAGCTAGGTTTCCTGAAAAAACTTCTATCCACGTTCTGTTTGTGTGTGTGAATGACTGCATGAGATGCACTCGTATGCTAAACTAAAATTCTTGCACGACACAAACACGAGTCCGTAGATATATAATCTACGTATTAATACGAATGTATATATGTATGCATGTCTTCTTCTGTTATTGGTTCCCTTCTATGAACTTCTAAATCTTATCTTTAAGTGTGTGTTTGTGTGCGCAGAAAGCAAGCAGGGAGCGCTGAGCAGCAACAAGGAGCACAGCTTGGAACAAGGGGATCTTTCTTGTATCGAATCTAGTCTTTTACTGCTGTCCTTCAGCTATTATCAATTTTTTTTTTATTAATCCTCCAACAACGGATAGTAGCCCAGTTTAGTAGTCTGTGATAGCTGATAACAATGGCCGAAATGCAGCTAAATGAAATAAGAGTTGATCCGTTGACGAACAGGCAGGAAGATCCTCTAAGCAACAGACCTGAGCGAGGGTCAAAGATGGCCATGTCAGAAATACAAGGTACCTCATCGCAAACAAATGAGCATTGTTTGTGTCTTAGCGGCATAATGAGAGGATTTGAAGAGGCTAAAACCAACCAACAGTCAGGGCCAATGATTCCAAAGGTTCCAGATAATCTCAGGGATGATGAAAACAAGAAATACTACAAGCCCTCGGTGGTCTCAATTGGTCCTTATCACTATAAGGATCGTCAAAACAAGCTCCATGAGGCGGAGAAACTGAAGGTTCAGATGGCTCGTGAATTCGTCCTGTATAGTAAGAAAGACATAGAAATCTTATACAGCGAGGTTGCTAAGGTGGCAGAGAATGCAAAGAGATTTTACGAGGGGAGCTCAATAAGATGCTTTGATGATGAGCAATTCACGCGGATGATGTTTCTTGATGGTTGCTTTATTCTCCAATTCATCCGTTGTGTCAGTACTACTGACAATATTAAAAATATGAGTGATCAACAAATTTTCCTTGTTAAGCAGGACCTGCTATTGTTGGAAAATCAGCTCCCTTTTCCAGTCTTGAAGTCATTGATGAGCTTGACGCCCAATGGAAAAGATCATGGAATGAAAATCATCAATGATTTTCTCTCACTCCAAATTCTCCAACAAAGTAATCATCAACGACGTCCAGTGGTGCTCCCTTGGCTTGTTAAAGGGTATCTCCTGTTACTTCTTATATATACTACAGTAGCTTACCCTTTCCATGTTCTTCAAGGCTCAGAGGACTCCCTTTTTTTCTCCCCTCTTTTTGGCATCTTGGTTGCTGGCGTGATATTTGTTTGCCAAATGGTCGCCTCGCTTATGAGGTCACTCCTATGCGGAAACAAATGGCAGGCGGCAAAATATCATTGGCCCCCTCATCAAGAGCCTGTCCATATTCTTGAACTTCTACACTCCATGTTCATACGTTCTCCAAAAGAAAAACATAAGCTGTCTCTAAGAAGCTGCTGTATTCATTACTTGTCTGAGTGTCTTGGGAATTTATTTCCTAAATCCAAGCCGGGCAAACGTGGCCACAATTTGTATTATTCTGCTAAGGATCTTCAGAAGGTGGGAATCCACTTTAAGCCTAGCAAGACAAACACTTTGATGGATGTCGAGTTCGTGTCATCAATTTTCTATGCAACATTGAAACTTCCTTCAATTACTATAGAAAAAGCAACCAGGTCCATGCTGTTGAACTTAGTGGCCTACGAAACAGCTGCTTTTCTCGATGATCTTTGGGTCACTTCTTATATATGCTTCATAGACTCGCTCATTAATGATGCTGAAGATGTGAAAGTGTTGAGGTCAAACGGCATACTTATCAATTATCTTGGACCTGACCAGAAGGTAGCGGATCTCTTCAATCAAATTGGCGATTCCCGAGAACCTAATACTAATGTTTATAATGATGTTAAAGGAGAGATTAATCTTTCGTGTGATAGCATCTGGAAGAAATGGATAGCTGAGTGTCTGCAAACTTATTTTAGCAGTCCTTGGGCCTTTATTGCATTTGTTGCTGCAGCTGCTGGCTTGGTTCTAACTGCCACTCAAACATACTATACAGTGTATCCCTACAAGTCAAGTGATTCACCTATGTCAGTTGGAACCTGACAGGTTGTCCGTTCGTGGGCTCCAGTTCTGCCTGGTGGTTGGCTATATTGCTAGAAAATAAGGTGATATGGGCCATTGAGAGGTTCTACAACTAAATGAAGCCTTAATTACCAGTACAGTTTTCCTAAGAATGTTTCGAGTGTGGTACATCGTGTGCTAAATCAGCTTGTTAAGAGTATCTTTTATTGAATTTTTTTTTTAATTTTGAATTTTGCTTTAGGGCTTTGCAATTGTTGGGATTTTTTGTGGCTAAAATTGTTTGTGTGGCTTGTTATAAAGCTAGCGTGTGTTGAGTTACATCCTTCTCACCACATCCAAGAGAATCCAAAGCTTGTTTGCTAGTTTTTCACTTTTGTTTGGGACTTAAAGTGTAACTCACCTTTCGAGCTATGAAGAATATTTCTTGTCTGGGATCGAGTGCAGTGATGAGTTTACGAGGAAGAGTTTGTAATTCTTGTAATTATATATATATATGTTGCTTGTCGAGCAAAATTCTATAATTATGAAACCCATATGAGATAGAAGAATAGACTATTCTCTTCTTTCTTTTTCTAAAATATTTTCATCAGAAGATGTTAAAGCTGGATATTAATTCCATATTTATATGAACCAATTCATATGCTCTGGTCACTTTTAATGATAGAATTTCATCTAAAAATGTAAATTTACTGTCATGTGCTTCTTCATGGATGTCTGGTAATTAATCATGTATGTAAGCGTATAATATTAGTGATTTGACAGCAAAAGCAATAAGAAAGCAAGTATATATAGAATAGTATCTCCAAGGTTAATTACATGGTATGATTGATTAGCTGATGTTTCAAATTTAAATGTTGATTTATTGGAAGGATAGAAAGCAATACCCAGGCTTCCATTAATAAAAAGAACACATGCAACTTCCCAGGCTTCCATTAATAAAAGAACACAACTTCCTGCAATATTCAGAATAAACTTTGTAGCTATACAGACGTTGCCTCCCCTGAAGAAAACAAAGGAATATGATAGTTTTATTCAATAGGAGAAACTTCTGTTACAACTGGACATCTATATACAAGGCGGAGATCTGATGAGAAAGATGCTAACTATCAATCTCCTATAATCCTGGTATATCAAAATCTATACGTACTAATAATTATCCTATCAATTGTTTACATAACAGTAGTAATTAATATGAATTAGAAACATTGTAGTGATCAGAAGTAAGAATATAGAAGACAATATAGGATCCACTGCAACTTTCCTTAGCGGCTGCAGTACTATAAGAACTGCACTACCCTGGGAGACATATAATGTAGGAGAAAATATAGCAGTTTTCCCTTCAATACTTCCCCTCAAGTCAGATCAAAGGGATTTAATTGATTCAAGCTTGGATAGCTGACAATGAATATAAGCTGAAGTCAGAATCTTTGTAAACACATCAGCTAATTGGTTATGCCTATAAATATAATATGATTTAATAAGAACTTGTTAACAGCGATCAACATCATTACAAAACAAAGACATTGAAATACTGCTTGAAAATCCTAGTTCTGACAAAACAACTTTAAGCAAATTAATTCACAAGTTGCTGGAACTATCGCATGATATTCAATTTTAGCATTAGAACGTGTAACAACATGTTGTTTCTTGCTATGCCAGGAGATCAAATTACCACCAACAAACTTGTAGAAACCACCATTATTAGTCATAACAATCTCACGTCCAACAAAACCTTTTAGGTAGTGCAAAATTCGCTTGACAAGGCTCAATTAAAAGACTGTGGAAGCATGCATGAACTGACTAATAAAACTAATTGCGTAAGTGATGTTATGCTATGTAATAGTAAGATAAATGGGTTTACCAACAAGATGTTGATAGTGGTTGATGAAAATAAAAGAGAACAATTAGCAGTGAAGCTGCTTTCAGAGATGTTGTCTGTGCCTATTGCATTCTTGTAAATCCCAGCTAGCTGAAAGAAACTTGTATTAGAACTTTACAAGTCTAAACAAAGAATACAATAAACATAAAATGTCATCCTAATGGCTTGTAATAATCACTTCCATGCCCTTAATTTTCATTAAAAAAAAAACCTGCTGTCAACAGAGAAATAAACAGAAGAGGGAGGATAAGAGAACTCACAGATCGAGCATCTTGTCCACTTCCAGTGCCACCATCCCATACAAGGTCACGTTAGGGTGTTTTTGAGGCAATGAATTCGAACAATTCTTGTGGATAACTCGGCCTTGTCTCTGCATATTGTTTTGCTTGCTCAACGAACAATTCTGCCATTTCTTCCTTCTTTTTGTGGGTTTGTTTTGCTCTTAAAAATACATGTGATTTGCTCGTCCTACTTCTACTCTTTATATAGCTTTCATTTTTCAAGTGTGGAATAATAAATAAATAAAATATCAGACTGCCGGAAGTCTAGGAAGGAAGGAACGAGGGAGTAACTGGGGGTGTGTTATTTATTTTTAATGGCCAGCCAATTTAAATGCTTCAATTGGGTTTGACGATGATGATAAAAAAGGAAACAAATTTTGGTTTTACTACTTATTTTCTCTCAATGATTATTCTAGCATAAACAAAAAGAAATAGAGGTTTCTTACGTATTCACTGGATTTCGATAGTGAATTTTTTGAAAATTTTTAATTTATTTCTTAAATTTTTATTTTGTACATTTAAATTATTTTTAGCTTAGATTACAACTCAATTGTATATTTTTTTTTTGGAGAGAAGATTAAATTAAAAGACAAATGACTAAATAAAAAAAATGGATAGCATTTTTGAAATTGGTTTTCAAATTTCATTTTAATCTTCTATATTTTTTTTAGTTATTAGGTAATTGATTTCTCTAATTGTTAAAAATTTAATTTTAATATCAAATTTCATTTTTTTTAGTGAAAAAGAGAGATGGAGTCGCTAGATTCCAGTGTAAATAAAAAAAGCTACCATTAGAGATGATTTTGGCCATAAAACAGTCTATTTTTGTTTCAAATGGTTCTATATGATGAAGAGAGTTAAGATTAAGTGTTGTTTTACCTTAAAAACGCCTACAAAAATATATTTGAGCTTGAGAAGATTTTTGATTTCAAGTTAATTTCGAGTCTTGGTGCTGTTTTTTGCATTTCTGGAGGAGCCATAAACTAATTTAACAAGATCTGCGGGGTATTTATTAGGTGTTTTAGGTCAAAAATAGATTGAAAAAAACGTTTTTGAGTCAAAAGAACAACCACTCCATTTTTTTCATTTATATTTTATTTATAATTAATAATTTATTTATATACATAATAATTCATGATTTATTTAATTTTATATATGCATATATTCTTTAATTTACATTTATAATTTATTTATGTAAAAAAACAAGTTGCAGCGCGGGAACCATCACATTGATGTCTATATAAGATTTTTTTACTTATCTGGAGGAGTGTCATGTGATTTCTCGTTGCAGTGCCCTTCTTGCTGGTAGATTTGATATTGTAGTTGACGTTATCGCTTAATCATAAATGGGTATGTTTTGCATTAATGACAGTATTACTCCAAATTGTTGATATTTTTTTTAAGTTATTATTCAGTTATTCTTATATCATTTTAAAGGGTGGGAGTGAGATTAATTTTGTTCGGAATCCATGCATGGCTGCTTCTCCTAATAAGTACGTTTTTTAAAGATTGAATTTGTGTTTTTATTCTTGCAGAGATATAACAGTACCTTAACCGTTAGACTAACATTTCATTGGTATTCTAAATTGTTAATATATAGACTCTGGAAGGTTGATAGGTAACTGAGAAAGGTCTTAATTTTAAAAAAAATTACTTGATTTAACCTATTTATAATAACTTAAATCGACTCGCAATTAGAATTTTAATTTTATTAAAATAATATAATTTTGAATTTTTTTAAATATTTTTTTTTACCTAGGCTAACTCTTTATAACTATTAACCAGGCATAATCATACTACATGAAGCTTAATAACTATCATGTATAAATCTATCTAAAATTTATATGAAAATTGATTGGAGAGTGTTGTAAATGTTAAATGAAGAATGTTGCTCACATAAATGGTTAGCAAATAGATGTTCAATTGTTTTTTGAATAATTAGGGATGATGAGGATAATTTACGCGTATCTTGACTAATTCTTAGATTCACTTAACATTTTGCAAGCTCGGTAGACAAATAAAACTTTTACGAAATATGCACATAAAGATTCAAACCAAGAATATAGAGACAAAAAATTTCTTACCAGAACTGCTAGGCGACGAACCTGGGCACAATTTTGTTCATGCAAGTTATTGTTATATTATCTATGACGGTATGGTCTCGTCTTTTTGCCTCTACCTATCCGGGCAATTGCTTGGAAAACTCGTAGCAACACAGTGCCATAAAAGGCTCTCCGCCAAGGAGCAACGTCTAGATGCAAAATCCATGTTTTATAAATGTGCTTGAGATTATAGTAAAAGTTTTTTTTTCATTGAAAAATATATTAAATTAATATTTATTTTTTATTTTTAAAAATTTATTTTTAATATCAGTATATTAAAATAATTAAAAAATATAAAAAAATTAATTTTAAAAAAATTCAAATTCTTTTATAAATACAGACCGTAATTTTTTTGTGCTAGTTTTGATTTAGATAGCATGGAACATATAATTTACTTGTATCATTTTTCTCTGTAAATACTATTATCTTATTTATACATAAGAAGATGGTCTAAAGCAATGATTTGGAGATTATATATTGGTCCAAAGACTTTTCTGCTGTGAATGAGTTCAAATATAAATAAATATTATACTTTTCTTTAAAGTAAATAGAAATGAGCAAAATTTGTTTTTAATAAATCTCAAGTTATGTTGAGAATGATATATGACCTGTAATGGGCCTGTTGGTATGCTAGCCCAAGTATCGTGCAGCCAAAACCCATAATGGGTCATATGGTGCTAGCCCGAGTGCTATAATCATAGCCCGGCCTAATACAATTTATTGACCTTCATGCTAAGCACAACCCATATAATCAGGTTGCTCATCCTGTCCATGGACCGACTTGAATATTTTATATATTATTATTAAACTCGGCTGGTCAACTAATTCTTGATGTAGGTTTGATTTAAATTAAATTTTGTAGGATTCATTGAACTCCACAAATCACAAATCAATTCTGATTAACTCTATTAAATTGAATTTTATTTTTAAAAAACTTTTAATTTAATATTTTTTATTAAAAAATTATAAAATAATATCATCTTAATCAATTTATTTGAATCAACTTGTCCAATTTATAAAATTAAAATAATTTTATTATTGTACGCACCATAAATGAGAAAGAGATCATGGGTATATCCACCAAAATAGTTTGGTAGATTGAGATGAACAAACTACATTGAACCTTCACAATTTTATTTGTTTTTATATTTTAAAAGTGTTTTTAAAAAAAGTTAATTTTTTTTATATTTTTTATACTTTAAATTAATATTTTTATGGTGTTTTTAGATCATGTTGATTTCAAAAATAACTTTTAAAAAATAAAAAAAATATTATTTTGATATATTTTTAAAAATAAAATATATTTTAAAAAATAACCGTAATTATAGAATTTGATATGCAACTGAACATATTTGAACCTACAGTTTGAAGAGAAGGAGCATCTCTTTTAGCAAATGGCAACAACCACGTTGTTCTTTTAATTTTTTTTTTTGTAAAATCAAAGGTCAGAGAATCAATTGACCTAGCTAGGAATCAAGATTGCTACCTTTTGACCCGCTCATAATGGGCATCTCCCGTTGCTCTTGGCTCTTTCACATCCAATAAGTGGTTTAAAGAAAAAAAAAAAGAAAAAAAAAGAAGCCGTGATGTGTAAACGTAACTTGATCAACAGAAAATCAAATCTAAGAAATATTTAGGGAAGCTAAACGAATTTGCTGATAAGAACATGCATAATTTTTAATTTTAAATGCTGGATTGCACTAAAATTTTACGAGCATATTTTACATGCTTGGTTTTATATGATATCAACTCTCTAAAACTAGTGGAGTTTTATTTTTTATTTATATTTGACCATTAAATTAAACTTAAATTCTCTATTTGAGATATATAGTGTGAACTAAAGTGGTAGAGAAGTTGTACCTTGAAATAAAAAAAAAAACATCCCACACCTTATAAGTAATTGACTGAATGAAGACATGAATAATACAACAAAATAATCGTGGATAAATGTTATCTCATTTTGTTTTTAATAAAAAATTATTTTTTTAATAATATTTGGTGTGATGTAATGACTATTTATGCATGTCTTATACCGTTGGGCAAATTATATGAATATGACATGAATGTTGTGCATAATATGTATACCGTTAGTATAAAAAAAAATATACAATATTGATATGAGGAGACAATTGTTTGAAGTAAATGTAAAAATAAATTATTTTTATCCAGATTTATGGAGAAGGGAGAGGCGAGAGAGAAGGTGGAGAGTCTAAATAAGGGGCAAGAGTTTAGTGTGGAACAAAAATTGATGATCAATAGTAGCTCTATCAAGATCACAAGTGTTTTAAGAATTGATTTTTGGTCTAATTTATCTAAGTCTATTACACGATAAAGATCTAAAATTAATGGTCAATGACTACGACATCATGATGATTAGAACTCAAGGATGAGTTCTTCCCGATCCATAGAAAATAATGTAGTCAAGCTTGTAGAAATTAAAGGTTCTGAATAGTTGTATATGGATTTATCTTAAACAAATTATATAAATGACCTAACATATACTTTAATAGACCAATGTGACATGTCTAGGTTTAAAAAAAGACCTAGACGCTCTAGACCAAGATAGTTGCTAATAAGAGAGATACCAATAGATTTGACTGTTGAATTGAATTTATAGTTTTACTGAAAATTCTACAAGCTATTTTTTATTTTTTTATTTTTATAAATAGCTACTAATTTGTTACTCAATAGATTAGTGGATCTCCCAAAATTAAACATAAAAATTACTATTTCGATCAATTTTATTTGTTATTTTTCTATTTATTCTTAGATTTTTTGTTTTATTTCAGATCTTGTGTTAATTTTGTTTGTGTGTTAGGATTCTGAATTTGTTTCCTAATCTAAGTTGGTTTTTTTGGTCTAAAAAAAACGTTGAAAACCTCGACTTGGTTATATTAATATTTAAGAAATAAAATAAAGTTGAAGAGTTATCTTGTGTTTTAACCCTATGCGTGTTTTCGTACTTGGGTCAGTTATTTTTTTATTTATTTTAAGATAATTTGTTTTATTTCAGATCTTGTGTTAATTTTGTTTATGTGCAAGCTAGGCTTCTTTCTGTTTTATACCCTTAGTTGTGTTTTAACCCAATATGGGTTTTCATACTATGGTTGTTTTTTTTTTTAATTTTTTAACCTCAGCTTTAACCCTAGCCAATAGGATTTGCCAGATAAGTCCTAATTAAATAACCTAGCTTTAACAAATACCTAGTTGCCCACACTGCTTTACCTATCAAAGTTGGGGTTGGACAATGCTAGCTGTGCATCTTTATCTCTTCCATGCATTTCGCATGTTAGCCTGCAAAACTGATCAAATCGGGTTAGTCACTTTTGCCTGATCAAGCAATCTTATCTATCTTGATTACTTCTCGGTTCTTACTAGCTAGCATTCGCGCATGAATAGCTCTAGCTTTAGGGTTTAATTTTTCCACAAACGTACGTTAATTAGTTCACCTTATCTGCAAGTATTCAATTTGCAGAATTCTTATGGCACACATTTTGTATTATAGAATAACTTTAGATCTCTCTGTTCTGCGGCTTCTGCCACTATCTCGCATCACTTCCGTAGCTAGTATCTTTAAGCTTTGGTATCTCTTTCTTCACATTTTGTTTGCTGTCTTTAAGCTTTAGCATGTCTGTTCTTTAATTTGTGCTGCTTTCCTAAATCCAAACCTGAGCTTTAGTGCAAAGAATATCAAAAAGCATAGAAGCTTGATTTCCACATAACCTACAATTCTTTGTTTACTGGTGTTAAACTTTGATTACTACTCTGCGGAAAAATAATGTCTTTCAGCATGTCTGTAAACTCTATATTTTCCTTCATTCTTTTCTACTCAAAACTTATTAAATCTAGGCACCATCTAGTTTCAACCTGCTTTTTATTAAAATTTAATTTTTTTTACTTTAAATTAATTTTTTCATGGTATTTTTGGATTGTTTTGTTGTTCTAATATCAAAAATATTTTTCTTTTTTAAAAAATATTATTTTGATGATTTTTCTAGAAAAAACAAACTTGTAAATAACATTTTAGACAAGGTTTTAGAAGATTTGAATAGTTAGATGTGAATTTATTGCAATTGAACCACATGAAAGGCATAGCTAACACACTTTGCACCCGACAGCAATCATTATAAATAGGAAGACTTGTCCTTTATTAATTCTTCATCGATAGAGTGTAATGGATGGTGATCAGTGGTGAGAAAGGTCAGTGAAATTTGTGAAAATTTCTGCGTTAGTAATGTTCTTAATTACTCTTCTATTCTACTAATATTTTACATGATGCTAATTTTCCCCGTTTTAATTTCTTTAATATTATTTCAGTGGAATTCCAACAAGCAAGGGATAGCTAGGTTTCCTGGAAAAACTTCTATCCACGTTCTGTTTGTGTGTGCGTGTGCATGACTACATGAGATGCACTAGTATGCTAAACTAAAATTCTTGCACGACACAAACACGAGTCCGTAGATATATAGTCTACATATTAATACGTATGTATATATGTATGCATGTCTTCTTCTGTTATTGGTTCCCTTCTATGAACTTCTTAATCTTATCTTTAAGTGTGTGTTTGTGTGCGCAGAAAGCAAGCAGGGAGCGCTGAGCAGCAACAAGGAGCACAGCTTGGAACAAGGGGATCTTTCTTGTATCGAATCTAGTCTTTTACTGCTGTCCTTCAGCTATTATCAATATTTTTTTTTTATTAATCCTCCAACAACGGATAGTAGCCCAGTTTAGTCGTCTATGATAGCTGATAACAATGGCCGAAATGCAGCTAAATGAAATAAGAGTTGATCCGTTGACGAACAGGCAGGAAGATCCTCTAAGCAACAGACATGAACAAGGGTCAAAGATGGCCATGCCAGATATACAAGGTACCTCATCGCAAACAAATGAGCGTTCTTTGTGGCTTAGCGGCATAATGAGAGGAGTTGAAGGGGCTAAAACCAAGCAACGGTACTCAGGGCCACTGATTCCAAAGGTTCCAGATAAACTCAAGCATGAAAACAAGGAATGCTACAAGCCCTCGGTGGTCTCAATTGGTCCTTATCACTATAAGGATCGTCAAAACAAGCTCCATGAGGTGGAGAAACTGAAGGTTCAGATGGCTCGTCAATTCGTCCTGGATAGTAAGATTAAAGACATAGAAATCTTATACAGTGAGGTTGCAAAGGTGGCAGAGAACGCAAAGAGATTTTACGAGGGGAGCTCAATAAGTTGCTTTGATGATGAGCAATTCACGCGGATGATGTTTCTTGATGGTTGCTTTATTCTCCAATTCATCCGTGGTGTCATGGACAATAAATTGGATATGAGTGATCAACAAATTATCCTTGTTAAGCAGGACCTGCTATTGTTGGAAAATCAGCTCCCTTTTTCAGTCTTGAAGTCATTGATGAGCTTGAAGAACGATGGAGATGATCGTGGAAAGGAAATCAATATCAATGATTTTCTTTTACACCAGATTCTCCAAACAAGTGATCAACGACGTCCAGTGTGGGTGCTTTCTTGGCTTGTTAAAGGGTATCTCCTGTTACTTCTTATATATACTTCAGTAGTTTACCCTTTCCATATTCTTCAAGGCAAGGACTCCTTTTTTTTCTCCCCTCTTTTTGGCATCTTGGTTGCTGGCGTGATATTTGTTTGCAAAATGGTCGCCTCGCTTATGAGGTCACTCCTATGCGGAAACAAATGGCAGGCGGCGAAATATCATTGGCCCCCTCATCATGAGCCTGCTCATATTCTTGAACTTCTATACTCCATGTTCATACGTTCTCAAAAAGAAAAACATAAGCTGTCTCTAAGAAGCTGCTGTATTTATGACTTGCCTGAGCGTCTTAGGAATTTATTTCCTAAATCCAAGCTGGGCAAACGTGGCCACAATTTGTATTATTCTGCTAAGGATCTTCAGAAGGTGGGAATCCACTTTAAGCCTAGCAAGACAAGCACTTTGATGGATGTCGAGTTCGTGTCATCAATTTTCTATGCAACATTGAAAATTCCTTCAATTACTATAGAAAAAGCAACCAGGTCCATGCTGTTGAACTTAGTGGCCTACGAAACAGCTGCTTTTCTCGACGATCTTTGGGTCACCTCTTATATATGCTTCATAGACTCGCTCATTGATGATGCTGAAGATGTGAAAGTGTTGAGGTCAAAGGGCATACTTATCAATTATCTTGGACCTGACCAGAAGGTAGCGGATCTCTTCAATCAAATTGGCCGTTCCCTAGAACCTAACACTAATATTGTTTATAATGATGTTAAAAGAAAGATTAATGTTTCGTGTGATAGCACCTGGAAGAAATGGATAGCTGAGTGGCTGCAAACTTATTTTAGCAGTCCTTGGGCCTTTATTGCATTTGTTGCTGCAGCTGCTGTCTTGGTTCTAACTGCCACCCAGACATACTATACAGTGTATCCCTACAAGTCAAGTGATTCACCTATGTCAGTTGGAACCTGACAGGTTGTCCGTTCGTGGGCTCCAGTTCTGCCCGGTGGTTTGACTATTGCTAGAAAATACGGTGATATGGGCCATTGAGAAGTTCTACAACTAAATCAAGCCTTAATTACCGGTACAGTTTTCCTAAGAATGTTTCGAGTGTGGTACATCGTGTGCTAAATCAGCTTGTTAAGAGTATCTTTTATTGAATTTTTTTTTATTTTGAATTTTGCTTTAGGGCTTTGCAATTGTTGGGATTTTTTGTGGCTAAAATTGTTTGTGTGGCTTGTTATAAAGCTAGCGTGTATTGAGTTACATCCTTCTCACCACATCCAAGAGAATCCAAAGCTTGTTTGCTAGTTTTTCACTTTGGTTTGGGACTTAAAGTGTAACTCACCTTTCCAGCTATGAAGAATATTTCTTGTCTGGGATCGAGTGCAGTGATGAGTTTACGAGGAAGAGTTTGTAATTCTTTCTATATATATATATATATATATATGTTGCTTGTCGAGCAAAATTCTATAATTATGAAACCCATATGAGATAGAAGAATAGACTATTCTCTTCTTTCTTTTTCTAAAATATTTTCATCAGAAGATGTTAAAGCTGGATATTAATTCCATATTTATTCGAACCAATTCATATGCTCTGGTCACTTTTAATAATAAGATTTCATCTAAAAATGTAAATTTACTGTCATGTGCTTCTTCATGGATGTCTGGTAATTAATCATGTATGTAAGCGTATAATATTAGTGATTTGACAGCAAAAATAATAAGAAATCAAATATATATAGAATAGTATCTTAGCTCCAAGGTTAAGTACATGGTATGATTGATTAGCTGATGTTTCAAATTTAAATGTTGATTTATTGGAAGGATAGAAAGCAATACCCAGGCTTCCATTAATAAAAGAACACATGCAACTTCCCAGGCTTCCATTAATAAAAGAACTCATGCAACTTCCCAGGCTTCCATTAATAAAAGAACACAACTTCCTGCAATATTCAGAATAAACTTTGTAGCTATACAGACGTTGCCTCCCCTGAAGAAAACAAAGGAATATGATAGTTTTATTCAATAGGAGAAACTTCTGTTACAACTGGACATCTATATACAAGGCGGAGATCTGATGAGAAAGAGGCTAACTATCAATCTCCTATAATCCTGGTATATCAAAATCTATCTATTCGTACTAATAATTATCCTATCAATTGTTTACATAACAGTAGTAATTAATATGAATTAGAAACATTGTAGTGATCAGAAGTAAGAATATAGAAGACAATATAGGATCCACTGCAACTTTCCTTAGCGGCTGCAGTACTATAAGAACTCCACTACCCTGAGAGACATATAGTGTAGGAGAAAATATAGCAGTTTTCCCTTCAGTACTTCCCCTCAAGTCAGATCAAAGGGATTAAATGATTCAAGCTTGGATAGCTGACAATGAATATAAGCTGAAGTCAGAATCTTTGTAAACACATCAGCTATATTTGGTTGTCTATAAATATAATTTGGTCTGATAATATGATGAAGAATAAAATAACAATCAACATTATTACAAAACAAAGACATTGAAACACTGCTTGAAAATCCCAGTTCTAACAAAAGATCTTTAAACCAAATTAATTCACAAGTTGCTGATATTATCGCATGATATTAAATTTTATCACTAGAACATGTAACAACATGTTTTTCCTTGTTATGTCAGAAGATCAAATTACCACAAAAATAAACATGTAGAAACCACTATTATTAGTCATAACAATCTCACGCTTGACAAGGCTCAAATAAAAAACTGTGGGAGACTAATAAAACTAATTGTGTAAGTGATATTATGTTGTGAAATAGTAAGATAAATGGATTTATCAATAAAATGTTGATAATGATGGATGAAAATAAAAGAAAAAAATTAGCAGAGAAGTTACTAGAAAGAGTATTTGAAAGTATGATAATGATTGCTTTTTAAAATTTTTTTTATTTAAAAATAAATCAAAATAATATATATTTTTTATATCAATAAATTAAAATAATAATTTTTTTTAAAAAAATTAATTTTATAAAAAATATGATTTCCACTACGTTCCAAACGCTATCTCAATATAGTTGGTTAACAATTCTGTAATAACATAATATTTTTTTTTTATAATATTATACTTAATTTTATAGTCACCTCCATTTTACAAATCCCGTATAAATCATAAGAAAGTCAAACCTTAGTCTCTCCTATTAAATTATACCTTCTTCAAAATATATTTTGATTGAGAAGACAGTTTAAAATAAGGATTTGGTTAAAAAATAATAATAATAATTAAAAAAAACAAAAAATAGTAAATCCAACCCAAACCCATCAAGCCGCTTATGGGAGCCTAAAAAGGGCCGCCCATCAAGACTTTGCTCGTAACTCGACAATCTGCAAGTACATATAGCAGAAGACTTCTCATTCGTCTCAGCTTCAGTAAACATCATCCTCGTATCAGAGATCCAATAACAAGAACAAGAAAATGGAGGCGACACAGTTCTTAGCTATACAAACAGAGACATACAAGTTGGGTTTTATTGGAGCAGGTAAAATGGCAGAGAGTATTGCTAAAGGAGCTGTTCAATCTGGGTTTTTGCCGCCTCCTCGTATCTCTACTTCAATCCACTCCAATCCTGCTCGCCGTCTCGCTTTTGACTCTCTTGGGGTCAAAGTTCTCCCTCAGAATCGCAATGTAATTAGAAAAAATATATTCTTTATTTAACTTCTTGATTAGTGATTACTTACTTATTTTTTTTATTGGTGTTGTGGTATTTGCAGGTTGTTGAAGAGAGTGATGTGGTGATTTTCTCCGTCAAACCACAAGTTGGTAGGATTTGTTTTAGTGAAAAATTAAACTCTGCGCTAAATATGTTTTCGATGATGATTTTTTGTGGCTATTTTAGGAAAGTTGTGATTTTTTATGGGCTACTAATTATGTTGTTAATGATTATTTCTTTTGGGGTTTGTGTGGTGTAGTGAGAGATGTTGTTTTGGAATTAAGGCCATTGCTAACGAAGGACAAGCTTTTGGTTTCAATTGCGGCTGGAACAAAATTGAAAGATTTGCAGGTTTATTTGTTTTCTCACATTTTTAGAAATTGTTGCTATGCTTGTTTTATTTGGAAATTTATCTGTTCTTGGCTATCTTTAAGTTTTTTTGGATGTCTAATATTTGTTTTCTAATTGAAGTAGAACATTTTTGTTTAGTTTAGGAATGGGCTGGTCATAGCCGATTTATCAGAGTGGTGCCTAATACTCCTTCAGCTGTTGGTGAGGCAGCTTCAGGTAATTTTTTTTTCCTTATGATTCTTACTGATTGAGCAACATTACACATGTTATTGCATTAAAGAATACTGTGTTCAATGCTATAAATTACCGAATCATGAACCACGTTATGTTGGTCTTATTTTGTCTTCATGGTCAAATTAGCAGCTGAAAGATTTTGCCTTTTTTTTTTATGCTCAGAATGTTCATTCATTTCTTTGTGTGATAATATGCACCTTTCAACTCTTCAAGTCCCGCTGCAGTTCATGTTTGTGATCAATTATTTACATCTTAAGTTTGTAGCAATTTGGAAGAAGTGGTTTTAATTTGCCTGTTTCTTGGATAGTTATGTGCTTGGGTGGAGCTGCAACTGAAGAAGATGGAGAACTGGTAGCTAAATTGTTTGGATCGGTTGGCAAGATATGGAGAGCTGACGAGAAATTGTTTGATGCAATTGTTGGCCTAAGGTATGATGTTTCTGCAAAGGGTAATAACATACTGATTTAGTTAATATCTTGAGAAAGGCTCTAAATCAATCAAGTGGCATGCACTAATTTCTGTTGCTTTACACATGTTTTTCTATTTAAATTAATAGAGATTGTATAATTGGATTCTGCTATAGTGTAACTCTCTTTCTGCGTTCATGATCAGTGGAAGTGGCCCAGCTTACATATACCTAGCAATTGAAGCTTTGGCTGATGGAGGAGTGGCTGCAGGTCTACCGCGAGAACTTGCAATGGGCCTAGCCTCTCAAACTGTAAGTCATTTATTTGAGATGGCTATTGCTGTTCACAGAGATTCAATTTAGTATTTGAACTGTATCTTATTACACAAATTCACTTGCTGTAGACTCACTGAATAGAACAGAAAATAGGAAAAAAATTGGAGCCTTTGATGTTGTTTTAGATCAATGCAGCAACTGTGTATTAGGATTAGCAAGTTTGAATTTCCGATGCTTTAAAGCTCTGGATTTCATCAAAGATTCTGCTGATGAAACGATAATCCTCTAATGCTTAATTTGCTAAAACGTAAAATTCAAACATAGAATGAAAATGAATAGGCGAACAATGTGTCCTTTGAAAACTAGTTGTTGTGACATCAATTTTCTTATTGAATTGTTGTTTAGGGTGAATGATCTGGAGTTGTATGTTCTGAAAGACTAGATATGACTACTCTGGACAATGCGCATGATAAAGAATTCACTGTCATTCCATTTATAAACTATTTAAGGCATCAAAAATAGTACATCAACGTTTACTGAGTAATCCCTTGTTTAGTGGATTTTAGTAAGCTACTGCTTCTTGTACCTAAAATGGAAGCAGGGACAGTTTGCTTCCTGTTTTGAGCAGTCGTTGGATTAGTCATGAGTATATCTGTGGGGTATCCAATTCTCTTTGGAACCTTAAAGCATCAGGAGATCTACGCTCTTCTTTTAGTATGTTGCATGAGACGTTGAATTTTTTTGTTTCTTCTGCAGGTTCTAGGGGCAGCATCTATGGCCTCTAAAACTGGGAAGCATCCTGGTCAACTTAAAGATGACGTTGCTTCACCTGGGGGGACAACTATTGCTGGTATTCATGAATTGGAGAAGGGTGGATTTCGTGGAACACTAATGAATGCTGTTGTTGCTGCTGCAAAGCGCAGCCGAGAACTTTCCCAGAGCTAAGATTTATTATTTTAGTTTCGTTTCTTTTATCACAGGCTAGAACTGTGGCAACAGAATCTTTTCCAGTTATTCAGTTTTTTCCTTTTTTTTTATCAACCAACGAGTAGTTTGTCAGTATTTTTTAAAATTGAATGGATGAGCTATTGGCCATAATTTTTCTTGCTTATGGCCAAGTGAAATTATTTAGACTATTATAGTCTCATCGTGTTCTTGGCTACAATTTGGCTTGCCAATTTAACGAAACCTTTTAGCATGCAAATTAAAGCTTTCCTGAGAAGCATTAATTTTCTCTTGGTCTTGTGTTTGATGCTATAGTGAAATAGAAGTTGGAACTTGTTATATTAAATTCGGATAGAACTACTTTAGTTTGTGATGCCAGGGGCAAGCTGTCACACTTGGGCGCTTTTGGTCAGGCATAGGGACTAGTTATATATATAGCTTACCAAACAACAAAGCTACGCATCTTGTATCTGATCCGTCTACCATATTACCCATTTCTTGAATTTGAAACTACTGCTAGGCAGACGTAAGCTAACTTGTTCATGGGCAACGTCAGTTCTTAAAATAGAGTTGATTCTCTGCTTTGAATCCCCTTGTGCCATGTTAGATTTCATGGAGCTGTTGAAAAGCTAAGGACACTTGTTGATTCTCACAAGGATGAAAATTTCTAAGCT
Organism: Populus deltoides; assembly: GCA_015852605.2. Taxonomy (NCBI): domain Eukaryota; kingdom Viridiplantae; phylum Streptophyta; class Magnoliopsida; order Malpighiales; family Salicaceae; genus Populus; species Populus deltoides. Next base: position 24,012,312 of record CM027575.2, on the reverse strand, counting down.
TATTTAGCGCTTCAGAAATTGAAAGAAAAAAAAAAAAACAGAAGATATATAAAGCAAATACAACTGCATCTAAAGATTGAAGAAGAGAGTTTCATTTCTAAAAATTCCCGCACTTTGAGACCAGGAATAACCCTAATCCTTATCCCTCGTGCATTTTTAACTGTAACTGATCAAAAGTCGAGTTAGGCCAGGCAGTGTCACATTTCAGATAACCCTAAAGCCTCTGTTTCTGAACAAAGTGTGATTCCTTTTTGATCTCGTTGGAGCATGCTTCAACATGGTAACTTTTATCATCAGCTGATGCTTTCTATAGTAGAAATTGAATTTTGCAGCTATTTCACTTGTGTTGAGCAAATTATAAAAAAAGTTAAATTATTTGGGAAATCATTGTAGATCAAGAGATTTTTAACTGTGAATTGTAATAGTAGTTTTATTTTTAATTTCTTTTTCTTTTACGAGCGGATAAATGTTTTTTTGGCTTTCTTCCATCAGAGCAATTGGGTTTTTTTAATTTTCAAGTACAAGTTAGGGAAATCATGTAGATGAATAAACATATTATTGTGGATTGTAATAATAGTTTTACTTTCAATCTCTTTTCCTTTTACAATCTCTTTTCTTTTTACGAGCGGATAAATATTTCTTTGGTTTTCTTCCACAAGAGCAATTGAGTTTTTTTAATTTTCAAGTACAAGCAAATAATGATTTTAGTTACAGAAAAAACAAAAAAGAAGCTTTATTTTTAGGAGTATTTGATATTTTTTATAGGAGTATTGTGTAATTAAAAGTAAATGGAGACGTCTTAGTATTTTTATATTGTATTTTATATTTTTTTAATTAAAAAATTACTAGCGTGTGTTTCACATGTTTTGAAAGAGTGGCGCTCGCGTAATTAAAAAAATTATGTAAGATACTTTCCAGTGACTAAATCTACTCATTTATTATATCATTAAATACTCAGTCGTGATCTTTTCTATATACAGCAACGTGTATAGATATATCAGATTGTCACCAATAATTACTTATTTAATTTTTTTCTCTCTCCCCTAAGAATTCGCTGCTCCCGGTAACACCATCTACGAGAAGGCGAGGCCGACTTTTGCCGGCTTACAGTTCGCCTTGAATTAAAGACGGAGAAGGGAGAGCGGATATCTATGTAACTAACTAACTACGGAGATATGGGTAAAATAACTAGAATTTATCTTGGATTGTTTAGTAACACACCAGCGTATAGCAATTAAAAAATTAAGTAGAATTATCCAAGTTCTAAAATTACAATCTTAAGCGGTAGGGTAAACTATTCTTTCAAAATAAATTTTTAATAATAAATCTTAAATAATTTTGAAAAATAATTAAGCTACAAAGCTATTTAAATAATGGCTAAGCTAGGTTAGCTAATTGAAATTAAATCAGATTAAAATTCTCAAAACCTAACGTGAAAATGAATCCAAAAAAACTAGGAAAATACGAAAAATCTTGAACAGAGATTTTCTAGACCTAATTCGGGCATGTTAGTCGGCCAACTTTCATAAGGAATAAAGCTTTTAAAATGCTTTGAAAAAATCTCTATCTAAGCTCTAAAGATCACATATGTTTTCCAAAAGAGAAATTAAAATAGTTAAAAGTACTAAAGCTCACTGTCCAAGTAAGCTAGGATTCTTGTTTCTTGCTACAAGGTACTTGAATATATGTACTAATAGATCCGTATTGATCTGTTGATATGCATCAGGAATACATACGAAATCCTAAAATTAGTGTACTAGTCTGTAGTTCTAATGGCCAAACAACTAGAAATTTCAATTGAGGAAATTGCAGGTTCAATTACTCCTCGTAGCAACAAAGAGTTGTTTAAATCCATAATGAAGGGTGAAGGGAAAGAGACTACGAACAGCCAATTCCGAGGGCCAAAGATTCCGAAGGTTCCACAGATGCCTAGTCTGATTGAGGTGAACAAGGATTGATACGATCCCTTGAAGGTTTCCATTGGTCCTTATCACCATGGGAAGCCAGAGCTCAAAGAGATGGAGAATATCAAGCTCATGATGGCACGCCAGTTGTCCAACAGAGTGAAGAACTGGTTGAAGATTCGTATGGCAAAGTGGCAGAGGTGTCCAATGAAGCGGGGCAATACTATGCTGAAGATTCAACAGAAGGTTTGGAAGACGAACAATTCACTCAAATGATGTTTCTTGACGGTTGTTTCATCCTCCAATTCATCTTCTGCCTCTTGCGTATGACGATTCTTACTAGAAAGGATGAATAGTCATGTTTCAGCTTTGGTTACAGGGATTTATTCTTACTAGAAAGCCATCTCCCTTTTCCAGTCATTGATGAGTTTGAGGTTCAGAAGGGGAGATCTAGAGGCAGGAGAAGATGAAGAAGAAGAAAATCGAGAAGGGGAAGGGATGAAACTGCTCAAAGAGTTCTGCAAGCACATTTGGGCAGTTCCCCCTCGAAGAGAGTCATGCAGGGAAAGGATATCAAAATTCCTTCGCAGAAGGATTTTTCCTCGATCATTGACGAGTTCAGAAGACCGAAGAATTACTAAACAGCCTATCCATCTTCTCAAACTTTTTCGTGCCCAGATCGTTGGCAGATTAGTGATCTCACCTAATCATTCCAGGACCAACTGGTACCGTTATCATCAATCCTGCGATGGAGCTTAGGAGGGTGGGAATCCATTTCAAGCCAAGCAAGACTAGTCTTTTCACCAGTGTCCATTTCAAATCAACGGTCCTTGCTGGAAGACACCGAATTCCTCCTCTAACAATACACAATTCGAACAAGTCCTTACTTGTAAACTTGGTGACATAGGAAGCATGCCTTGGTGAATTCAATGAATTTTGGGTAACTTCTTACATTTGCTTTCATGGATTCCCTCATTGATCACCCTGAAGATGTGAGGGAGCGGGAACTGCGATCACAAGGCATATACACTCCTCAATACTCTTGGAAGCGATCGACAGGTAGCAGAACTCTTCAATGACATAGCCAATTATTTAGTGCCTAATCCGTATGCTTTTATATATTCAGGTTAAAAGGGGCATCGAATCACATTGCAGAAACACGTTCAAGAGATGGATACTTCACTGTAAGGGTCCTAGTTATGGTGTAATTTTCAAGTACTCATTTCTTTTTGGCATTATAATAAGTGCCATTAAGGCATATGTAGCAGTAATGCCCATGCAACCCGTGTATGTGTTGGAAACAGATTGCAGAAAACAGAATAGAAGACGAATTTTGTAGGAAATAAATGGTAGAGCTGCAGTTCGATACCACAAAAGACTTTTCATTATTGTTTCCCGATTACAAAAACAGAAGGGTGAAGGACACAATATATATCATTGACAGATTGATGAAAACTAGAAATACATTAAATTCCTTAATCTGGAGAAACCAAAAAGACTTCGACTTGTTAAAGATGATACTGAAAATTACAAACTATTCTTTAATAATAGGCGTCTGCAGATTACCATATATAAAATGTCACCCTATACCCATAAATATTTTTGTGTTTGTCCCTCAGTTGTCTCGTTGGCTATATATATATATATATAAAATATATATATATATATATATATATATTATTTGTTAAAGAATCACCTCGTCCAAAAATTTAAGATTTATATTATTTTCTAACACATCTTTTTAAATAATTTTTTTTAAACTTGAAACTTATATAGGATTATACTATTATTTATATTTAATTTTTAAATAAAATAGAGGTGATGATATTCGAATTTATAATTGTTTGGTCAACAAAACTCTGATACTATATCAAAAAAAAATAATCTAAATCTAAAAATATAAAATATTAAATAAGATTTCAAGATATATTTCTTACCTTTTTTATATGTTGTTTATATAAAAAAAAAAATGATCACACTGTGTTGAATTCTTCTACTGTTATTATTCTGTGCCAAGTTTCATAACCCAAGTTTTGAAAATTTTTTAATTTCACCCCTTAATGTGGATGCATTTCCACAAGCCCTTCTAAAATATTTCTTCCGAGAAGCTTCTTTCTTTTCCCCGCCTTCATTCAGCCCTCGGACACTCATTCTTCTGTCATTTTGAGGCCTGATACCACATGCGGTTGCCGCCGCTGTGAGTTTCTCTTGTCATCAGGGTCGCACTGTTCCGTAACCCCTCACAGTTCACTGTGTCATCCCTTTGTCACTATAGGCATAGCTACCTAGTAGATGTATTCATCATCTTCCCCTAGAAATAATTAATTACTGTGTTTTCAATCTAATTATTAAGCTCCACCTTTTTTTCATCGCATATGTATTGCATATGTCATGTGGTATGGATTGATTGAGGTTGTACGGTAAAATTGAAACACAGAATTAAAAAAAAAAAACTGGTAGATGTTGCAAATTTGATAATTTTGTTTTCTCTAAAAAAAAAAATATAAGACAACACAAATATTTATGAATTTTTTTTTTCTGAAAAGACAAGTCAGTTGCATTTTTTTGTCTTGAAAACTTAGGATAAAGTACTGTTGCAAATTTTAAAAACCATAAATTATTACTAATATTTTGTTAGTGTTTTTTCTGATGTAATGACTTAAGTGTATGTTAGAAACTAGAAACTACGTAATCAACTAATCATAGTAGCACAACATATGCAGATTCCAAAAGGGGTGAAAATTGTGGAATCTCAGTCCAAGCTTGTTAGCCCAAAAAAAAGAAAAAGGGAACATCTATGGTGAAGGCATAACTTGCTTTCTGTTGCAAACAGTAACCAAAACTAAAGTACATGTGCAACATGCTTGCCTGTACCCTTGAGCTTCACATGTTAGCCTGAATTAAGCTATGCAACGTTCACTTATTTATGCTTGAATTAGGCTGTGATACTTTCTGCTTAATTTGTGTTGATGGTTGCAACTCCTTGATTCTTGCTGAGGATAGATTATAACTTACAGAGAGGGTAGTATTTAAAAAAAAAATAATTAAATTCTTTTAAATATATATCAGGCTAAGGATAGAGCTCATCTGTGTTTTTCTATTCCATGCATTTCTAAGTTAATAAGATTTTCTTTGATGCCACAAATCAGCCTGTCAAAATGGCTGATGTTAATCATTTAGGTGGTGGTTCAGTGATAAAAGTTTATGATCAAGAGGTTTGTTCTTTTTGTTATTTCAGGTTCAAGCCCTGTAATTGCTTATATGATGACCACTGGAGGCTTACATGGTCGTTAACTTCAGGACCTGTAAGATTAGTCGAGGTGCGCGCAAGTTTCTTCGAACACCTATGTTAAACTAAAAAAAAAAATTGCTGATGTTTTTGCGCTTTGTCAGGAATGTGAATTTTATTTTGCTAATTGCTTTTGACGACAAATCAGTCTCCAGTTTCAAGTAAGCTAAGATTCTTGTTCCAAACTAAAAGCTGATTCAATTTCAAGATAAATTTCTTCAAGGAGTCTTATATATATATATAAGAGTCTGGTATCCTCCTGTTAATGTGCATTAATAAAGTAAATAAAAGCCCTTCTTTTTTTAATCTGCACTAACGATGCCTGAAAAAATTGATATCGTGATCGCAGATCATGCAAGCCTGCAGCAATCTACCTCTAGCTTTGACGAGTGGCTGAAATCGATGATGGACAGAAAGAGGGAACAGACCGGCAACTACCAACTGGGAGGGCCTATCATTCCAAGGGTCCCATCGACGTTTCGTAAAATTGAAAATAACAGTGGTTGCTACGATCCATCGGTGGTCTCCATCGGTCCCTATCACCATGGGAAACCAGAACTCAAGGAAATGGAGGACAACAAAGTCACATTCGCGAGCCAGTTCGTCATGGAGAGTCAAGTGGCCCCTGATACAATGTTCTGCAAGGTTGAAGGGGTGGCGAGCAATGCAAGGAAATGCTATACAGGGGATTCAACGCAGCAGTTTGAGGACAAGGAGTTTTCCCAGATGATGTTTCTTGATGGTTGCTTCATTCTCCATTTCTTCTTCTGCCTCTCAGAGCAACCTGAAAAACTAAAGATGTCTAATCACCATGTGTCTTTGGTTGCAAGGGATTTGTTCTTACTAGAGAACCAACTCCCTTTTGAAGTTCTCCTTGAACTAATGAGTTTGAGGTTCAATATTCAAGGAGGGGGGAGAGTGGATTTGTTTGAGCCTTTCTTCAAGCATATTCGCTCAATGCCCCCTCGAAGAGAGTCATGTAGGGAAAAGTTATCAAAAAACTTAGCAACCATTTCAAGTTTTTTTCGCAGTCTGCTAAAATTATTTTCAAGTACTGATCATCCAAAATCCCCAACAAATGAGTTGACTGCGATTCATCGTAAGCCTGCCCATCTTCTAGAACTTTTTCATAACAAATTTGTTGCCAGGAGCATAATAGATGACGCAGGTGTTAAGGATCACAAAAGCTGGTACAAGGATGATTCTCGAAAGAGCTGGTCTGGCCGGTATTATCCCGCGAAGGACCTTAGGAAGGCTGGAATCCATTTCAAGCCAAGCAAGACAAGTCTTTTCACCGATGTCAGCTTCACGCCAACATTACTCGCTGGAAGACTCTACATTCCTCCGCTAAGAATAGATGACTCAACCAAGCCCTTGCTCTTAAACCTTGTAGCCTATGAAGCATGTCTTGGTACGCGCGATGATTGGGTCACTTCCTATGTATGCTTCATGGATTCATTGATTGATCATCATAAGGATGTGAAGGAACTGCGATCTAAAGGCATACTCATCAGTACTCTTGGAAGCGACAAACAGGTAGCAGAACTCTTCAATGAGATATCTGATTATTTAGTACCTAATCCCTATGCATACTCCAAGGTTAAAAGAGACATCGAAAATCATTATAGAAACGGCATCAAGCGATGGATCCTTCATTATAAGGGTCCTACTTACACCTTCATTTTCAAGTACTCATTTATTTTTGGCCTCATAGTGACTGCCATAAAGGCCTACGTATCAGTAGTTCCCGTGAACCCAGTTTTTGGTGTCTGCAAAATGCCTGCCGCAAATGTTACCCTTTACCCTTAAATACCCTATGCGTGACTCTGTGTTTTTCATTCGCTGTGTGGATTATTTAACTATTTGCTCGGTGTTGCACCTCTATGTATTATCCGAAAGTTCCCGCGTGTTATGATTTCTTGAGATCAGTTTATAAATTTTTCTCTTCGATGCTTAATATGTTTATATTATTTTTTGGTCAAGCACTGGTAAATATATTGCTAATTAACAATCATTGTAAGTTTTAACAAATTAGTCTTCAAGTTATTAAAAATTGAAGCCTTTAAAACAGCAAAAATCAAAATCATGACCAAATTATGACTTTACAATTAATCAATCATCCACAGCAAGCAAGAAAAATTCACTGCCTGTATTTGTCCCTCAATATATAATTGCATAGGATACATGCACACACACACACACACGATTCCTTTAGATTATGTGTAACATTTGATACAAAAATATATTTCGTTCAGGATCATCTTCAGAGCCATTTGATGTTGTTATATGTTGACAAAAAATAAAGATCATCGTGATGGTGAATTTCTTCCCTTTTCTTATAACAATCCAAGGAGTTTTATTGCACTGGACTTTTAGAATATTATGGCTATGAAGAAAAACTTACAACAATTTATCCTTCCAAATTAAGCGAAAGTCTACTCCGAAATTTAGAAATCATAGGCTTCCAAGTAGAAATCGGCTTTGAATTTGACCCTAAAGGAATGCCCAACCAAGATAGTGTTAAAGAGTCCTGTCTGCAATGGATATCATTTGCCAATCCAGCACAATATTCCTCATCAAGATTAACACCATCAACCAGACTCCTATGAAAAATAATTTTCAAACCTGAACATATTCCAAAGCAACACAGAATTCTCTTGACTGTCTGCAAGGAGTTCAGAGAAGCTGTAAGGAAAATAAGATCAGTGTTATTATTCTCTTTGAATTAAGTTCCATGATGTTAAGCACTTTTCTTGTAGGAATTAGGAAACAAAATATCTTGTTTAGAGCTCGTTTGATATCATTTACTATTTCTGTTTTTAAATTTATGGAAATCAAAATTCTGAGAACTTTTTTATTTTGAATTATTATGTTGAAAAAAAAAAACCATCTACCAGTGACATAATTTTTTAATTTGTTTGGTTTTTACGATTGTTGGGGTTTTTTTTTTTTTTGTAAAAAAAAGAACAAAAACAACTAAATTTATGTTTTTATTTTCAAATTTGGTTTTTAAAAGGATTAATTTCAATTTACATCCTTGAGGTTTGAGGAGTTTCTATTTCCCCCCCTAAAGTTTTGATTTTCTCAATGCTCTTGAAGTCCCAATCAAGTATCAATGTTCCTCTTTAGATTACTCAAATTAGGAAAAAAGGATTAAATAATTAGTTTTTAAAATGAGGGAATAATTAATTCATTTCTTAAAACTAAAGGGTCTAATTATTTATGATTTATTCAGCCAAAATTGGGTTTTTAGTGTGACCCCATCCTTCATGCCGGTGTCAAATCCAACTGGGAGTTTCTCTGGTCATCACACCATTTTCTTTTCAAAGCCATTTTTTTTTTCCCAGTAAACGTGATACGAGAATATATAAAAAGAATGAAAAGACATACCATTTATGGAAAGAACAGCGATTATTTTACGAACGCTATTTCCATTGAATAGGGAATTAAAGAAAATTGCTTGCATTTTCTTTCATTTTTTCGTATCTTTTCAATATTCAAGGAGCTCTTACTTTTCTTCATCATAGCTGCCCAGCTGATTCCAAAGGGATAAAACCTGAGTAACTTATTTAGCACAAAAAAATAAAAGAGAATATTTATATGGGAAGACATATCACACACACATATAGAGAGCTTACTCTCTACTGCCCACTTTATCTAAAGATTAAAGATGATAAGAAAGCATGCATGCCTGTCTTCACCTCTCCCATGCGTTTCACAAGCTATCCTGCAGAACTCAATATGAGGTTAAGCCCATGCATGTCACTTTTGGCTCGAACAAACTTATCAGTCAAACAAATTGCCGAATCTTTGTTTCCCACACTAACGCACACTTTATCTGCAAATGTTATATATATACTCTATGCTAAATGCTTATCCTGCACATTTTATATTTGATTTAACTTTTGATTTCATAGCTCAGTACTCGTCAGACCAATCTGTACGCGAAGTATATGTGTGTGTTAATATTTAATGTGTGTTTTACCCTTAAGTTTTAGTTGTATCAGTTCTTTAATTTATTCTGTTTTCTCAAGCACAAAACATGAACGTTAACAGTACTAGTGAGAGTTTAATTAATAAAAAGCAACCGAGTTTGATTTCCACACAGCTATGATCATTCTGGTTTCGGTTTCTTAACCCCTTTTTTTTATATGATAGTCGGAATTTTATTACAGAAAGGTGCCAGAGCCAATAACTATTTACTAGCTAGCAGAAAAGAGAAGCAGGGTACATTATATACAAGATCGAGGCAAGGAATACAAAAAGGAAATAACAAAAACATCCCTTTTAACCTGCTAACATAATCCTATTTTTGAGACCACAAATTAATGGATACCTCCCGAACTTCTAAATCTAAACCTGTGTGTAAGTAAGAAAATTTCAGTTGTATTCAACAATGATATTGCCAGATGATGAAGAATTAACTCAAATAATGTACCCCAATTAGAAGGGTTTTTTTCTGGAAAATCAACTTGTTCCTAATCAACCTAGAATTGTATTGCACTGAAATTTCCCTTTTACTAGAGAATACCATGCAAGTAAAATCTCATTAACAGTGTTAGGCATGCATCACTGGATGTTCAACCATTTCATAAAACGATTCCATAATTTCCAAACACCAGAGCAATAATGAAAATATGATATGCAATTTCTATGGATTCATCAGAAAAGGGCATATGGATTTCTCTAAAAGCAAAAGATATCTTCAAACAAGAAAGTCCTTAGTGCAAACTCTTCCATGAATTAAAAACTAAATAAGCACATCTACTTTTCGAGGAACTTTTCCTTTCCGTAGTAAGGTAAAAGAAGAAGTAGACATACCCGGATAAGTGATATATCAATGAGGTTGCTGCAAGATCTGACAAAGTAAAAACCACTTCTTTCTTGTTTACAACGCCTCGAAACCATAATAATATTTTTCTTCAGTTGAATATCTTTAATTATTTGGTTTAGAAGTCGAAGCAGTTGCTCCAGTTCAGTAGACGTTAAGTCTCTCTTCCAAGATAAGTTCCAATACCAATCTTCATTAAAGAAATTACCCATATCTGAATCATACCTTCTGGCACTGTTTATAGCGTGAACAACTCTGAAAAATGAATTTTTAAAGGGCCATGTTACAGCCATGAATTTGTCCAGAAATGAGTCTTCTTTTCATTTTCAATTGAGTATTGACAACAATTTTTCAACTCAATCGATATCTCCCCTTCATCTTGAATGATGGAATATATACCGGACCATGTATCTGAAAGGGTGTAGTGGAAAGAAGGGAGACCATTTTAAAAAACAATCTGATACTTCATGTTAATAACATCCTGCCACCAACCACTATTTTGGTCACCCAGCCTCCATAACCATTTTAAAAGTAAAGCTTTGTTTTTTTTGCCCTCAAGAGAACCCACTCCTAGATCGCCTCTCTTCTTTTTTCGCACCACTATATTCCAAGATACCTTGCTAATATATATATATAGTAAATAGGTAAAGCAGTCAGGACAGATTTTAGAAGGCAAGTTCTACATGATCATGTTTAACATCCTGCCTTTCCACATTATTGACTTCCACGTTGAAATTCTTCTCGGGTTAGCACCTAAATGTAAGCCTAGGTACCTGAAAGGAAGAGAATCCCATCTACAAAACGCTGCATTAGTCATTCCTACAATAAAATCTACAAAACATTGTATTTAATTTGGGTTCATACTTGCAAACTTTTTTGCTCATTAAATTATTGTGTTTCTTTTTGTTGTCTTATTGGATTCGGCCTGCATCAATTTTTCCATAAACATTAGTTCACTTTATCTGCAGCTAAACTATTTGCTGAATTCTTATCATACACATTTTGTATTAGAGAATAACTTTTGATTTCACTGTTCTGCCAATATCTGACCACTTGCTTTAGAAAACAAAGTGAGCTCCCCTTCCAAGTAAGCTAAAATACTTGTTCCAAACTAAACGCCAATTCAACTTCAAGCTTGCAGATCGTTTAGAAATCCTATAAGATAGAACTGTATTCTTCTGAAGATGTGCATTAACTAAGTAGAAAACCCCACATTTACCAATTTACTTAGAATGGAGGATAAAAAACTAGAAATTGTGATCTCTTCAGGTTCAGTCTCACATTCTTTCACTAGCTGTGATGAGTGGATGAGAAAGATGACAACTGAAATGACGGAAGAAACTGGTGGCAATTACCAACAGAAAGGGCTAAAGGTTCCGAGGGTTCCATCGACGTTTCGTAAAATTGAACAGAACAAGAAATGCTACGATCCGTCGATGGTTTCCGTTGGACCCTATCACCATGGGAAGCAAGAACTCAAGGAAATGGAGGAGCTCAAGTTTCCGATGGCACGCCAGTTTGTAAAAGATTGCGAAATGCCCTTTGAAGCAATGTGGAGCAAGGTGAAAGAATTAAAGATAGGTGCAAGTAAATGCTACGTGGAGGACATAATAGCAAAGTTCAACAAGGACGACCAATTCAACCAGATGATGTTTCTTGACGGTTGCTTCATTCTCCAATTCCTCATCTGCTTCATGCAGAAGCCCGAAAATCTGAAGATAAGCAGTCATGATGCAGTTTTGGTTACAAAGGACTTGTTTTTACTAGAGAACCAACTCCCTTTTTCTGTTCTCAAATCATTGATGAGCTTTAGGTACAAAAAGTCAGATCAGGGAGGTGGAGAAGGGATGAAATTGTTCGCAGATTTCTTCAAACACATTCGTGCAATACCTCCTAGAAGAGAGTCGTGCAGGGATAAAATATCAAAATTTTTTTGCAACTTAGTTCCAAAATCACTATCAAGTCTAAGTGGCCTAAGCGGAGATCAACATGAGCCAGCCCATCTTCTCGAGTTTTTCCATATGCAGTTCGTGGGGCACCAAAAAAATCTCAGTGATCATACTTCTCAGACAAGTTGGCAAGAGGATGATACTCGAACGATCTGGTACAGGTATTATCCTGCCGAGGAGCTTAGGGATATTGGAATCCACTTCAAGCCAAGTAAGACCAGTCATTTCACTGATGTTCAATTCAAGCCAACATGGCTTGCAGGAAGACTATATATTCCTCCATTAAGCATAGATGACTCAACTAAGTCCTTACTTTTAAACTTGGTAGCCTATGAAGCAACCCTTGACACATCCAAAGATTGGATCACATCTTATGTATGCTTCATGGATTCATTGATTGATCATCCTGAAGATGTGAAGGAACTGCGATCCCAGGGCATCCTCCTCACTACTCTTGGAAGCGACAAACAAGTAGCAGAACTCTTCAATGAGATAGCAAACAATATAGTGCCCAACCCCTACGCTTTTATAAAGGTTAAAAGCGCCATCGAGTCGCATTACAAAAACACCTTCAAACGATGGATCCTCCATTATAAGGGTCCTATTTATGGTATCATTATTAAGTATTCATTTCTGTATGGCATTATAGTCACTGCCTTAAAGGCCTATGTATCAGCAACTCCCCCGAAAACATTTGGTATCTGCAGAATCCCAGATACAAATGTTACTCATTACCCTTAAATACTATATGAGAAAAATTCTATGATGGATGGTAGTTACAGCTTGAGCATCATAGAATTTCTCGTGTGTGTTTTTTTATTCTTAGTAATGTGGATTATTTGGATGTTTGTGTTGAAAATAAACCAGGTTTCTAGTTTTTCTGAAAAATAAAAGAACCAGTCTACCAGTTAAATTAAATAAATCGGTCAACGAGTTAAGTTGATAGAATTACTTTTCCTGTTTAGAATAGGTTTTTCATTGATTAGTTTAATTATTAATATGATTGTCTAGGACTTTAGATCTATAAATAGGCTTGTAATTAGAAGCATAACAAATAAGTGTAATAGAGAGAAAATGTGTATTGAAGAGAAAACATTTAATGAAACATTCATTCCTCTCAAACATTCTTCTTGTTCTTTAGTTTTGTATCTTTGCATTATTGTCCATAAACTCCTGCCACACTTTTTTTTTTTCAATAAGTGGTATTAGAGCTTGTTTTTATTGTTTGACATGGCCAATACAAACTTCTCACTTCAATGTCCTCGTTTGATAAAGGATATTATGAAACTTGGTGTATTCATGTGAGAGCTTATCAAGGTTCCCAAGATGTGTGGGAAATGGTTGAAAAGGCTTTAAAGAACCTATAGAAGGAGTAATATTGACTTCAACCTAAAAGGAAGTCGTGCAAAAGACTTGAATAAAGGATCAACAAGCGCTCACAATCATCCACCAATGTCTGGATGATGTCACTTTTGAGATAGTGACTAATGCAACCACCTCCAAGCAAGCATGAGAAGTTGGAGGGAAATTTATGAGGTAACTTTGAAAAACTACATAAAATCAAATTAGAGAATATTTCAAATTACTTTGCTAGAGTATTGACCATATACAATCAAATAAAAAGATATGAAGAGAAGATGGAGGAAACACGTATGGTATAAAAGATTCTACGCTCGCTACAAAATAAGTTCCATTATATGGTGGTCGCGATAGAAGAATCGTAAAATATAGACTTTTTGACTATTCAGGACTCATAGGAAAACTACAAGTCCATGAAGAATGAGTCAATGACATTAAAAAAAGACATGGGTGCATAAGCACTCTTTATATATATATATATATATATATATATATATATATATATATATATATATATATATATATATATATATATAAACTATTCAAAAAAGAAGCAAGATGGTTCTAGATATATCAAAGGAGGTAGAGGAAGTGGAGGAAGAGAAAAATTTAGAAAAGGAGGCCGAAACAATCTCAATAGGTTAATCAATTGACTGAATGAAGCAAATTGGTCGACCAGTTCAACTAACAATGACAATCTTACCCAAGTTTGACAAAACAAAACTTAAATGTTATAATTGTGAGAAGATAGATCATTATGCCAAGGATTATTAGAATCTAACCAGAAGGGTTGACGAGAATGTCAATCTTGTAGTAGAAGGGGAGAAAAAAAGCTACTTTATTACTAGTCCATAATGATCAAATGCAAGAAAAAAAACATGTGGTATCTAGATAATTGTGCCAGCAATCACACGTGTGGAGATAAACAAAAGTTTATGAAGCTTGATGAATCAATTAGAGGTAATGTCACATTTGTAGATCATTCAAGGATTTCCATCAAATAGAAATATACGATTCTCATTAGATTGAAAAATGATAGTCATCAATTTATTAGTAATATCTATTATATCTCAATTGTAAAAAGCAAAATATTGAGTTTGAGACAATTGTTGGAGAATAGTTACTTAATACTTGTCAAATGTGTATGACGTTGCAACAATCATCCTCCTAGATCGGGATTTTCAGGAATAATATGGGTGAAAAGGACAATGAATTATTTTCCTTTATCAGTAAAAGAGGAAGAATGAAAGTTACCACCTAGTATTTTGGTCACTAGAAATTCTAATTGGTCTCAGAGTCTAGGTATAGGGATTGATTGGGTAAAAAAAAGATATTAACGCTTTTAATTCACCTTATCTAAGGTAAATTGCATTATTTATTTGTCGGATGTAAACTAAGATAATGTTATGTTTTTTAACTTTTGGTCTATATATAGTTTTAAAAAAGTTCTCCTTAATAAGAAGGTCTTTATCTTATTAGATTAAAACCTAACCATTCCAATGCAAAAATATAAAAAAGTAAATTGATTTTTTTTAATATCAAGAATACGTCTTATGTATAAGTTCTAATGCATAATCATAAACAAGTTATGATACCTTTTAACCGATTCTTGTATTATTTTTTTTGAAGTATGATAAAAATGTAATTTTTTATAAAAAATAAAATATGTACGAAAATTTTAGAATTTGGCCATATGCAAAATAAAACGAATTTTATTATTTTTAGGCTTTATTTAGGAAAAAAAACTCATTTTTCCTTGTAATAAAACTACCAGAATAGGTCTAAAGGGTGTTTGCCAAACAAACCCTTAAAAAAAAAAAACTTTATCAAAAACATGGAAAACCAAATATGGTCCTAAACCCTTGACTTAATTTTGACCTAATCAGGTTGACCAAAAGTTTTATGTTCTATCATAAACCGAACAAAAAATCCTGATTTGACCCGAAAATAATTCAAAAACAAAACCAAAGTAAAAAAAATAGATTAAACAAAAAAAAACACCAAAACTAAAAACAATTCGTAAACAAAACGGATCAAACACTAAAAAAATAAACAACACCAAGAACACTGAAACCCAAACCCAGCAATGTGAAACCTAAATCAGACCAAATGCGGTCAAAACAAAGGCATATACATGTTGGAAATCATACAAGGATTAATAATCTGCATCCATTCACTTCGATTATCACTTAAACATTATAATTTTATCAAAATGGGTTTCGGTTCAAAACCAAAACTCTAGGATTAAAATTCATCAAAACTTGTTATTGATGCTAATAAGCCATATATTATTTATTGATCAACCATAAAGAAATGTTATGTGCTAAGAAATGAACTAAAACTGGTCTGAATCAAGGGTCTAAGGCAATGTTCTTTCCAAGAACATGAAGAACATGCCCAGACCTAGCCCAACAACTTAAAGTCCAAATTAAACCAGATATAGTAAAACAAAAGGCACCTACATGCTGGAAATCATGTAATGATCAATAATCTAACGTCCATTCACTTCAATTATCAAAGAATAAATATGATTTTGTTAAAATAGGTTTCGATTCAAAACTGAAACCCTGGGAGTAAATTTCATCAAAAACTTGCTATTGATATAAATAAACTCTAGATTATTGATTATCAAGTAGCCCAAAGGGTTTAGTGCAAAGAAATGGACAAAAACTGCTCCTAATCATGGGGTTAAGGCAATGTTCTTTCAAAAAATGCGAAGAACATTACCCAGAAACCTAGCCATGAACTTCGCAAAAAGCAACCACTATCATCAAGCTAGAAAATGGTGTTTTTGGCTTCTAAAGCATGTTTTCTTTAACCCAACATGTCACACTACTATACACAAACATGTATGAATCTATAAAAACTAACAAATGAAATCAAAACATCAAAATCATATATGAGGTAACAAATTTAAAAAACTATCAATTTAAAACAGACTACATGTTCATGTAATATGGATTCAAAATTGATTTTTCTAAACTCATTTTGGTCATGAACAGACCTAGCACAATTAGGAAGAACATCCATTGCTTAAATTAAACAAAAACTAAAACAACATTATATATAAAAATATATAAACATACATTATATATATATACAACTTAAACAATAACATTATAATATCAAAAACATAAAAAAAAAACTTTAAAAATAACGCAGTAAATAAAGATCACAACAACAAAGAGGTAAATACAACATCATTTATTAAGCATTTTAAACCTCTTTTCTATGCTTTTAAACATAAATATAAAACAAAAGACAAATAAAAAAAATTCAAGAAGGCTAAAAGGCTATCAAAAAATATACTTAGGACAGCTACTCTCTCTTTTGTTTTATTTTTTGAAAGTTTTTCCTCTCATCAACTTACTACCCTTTCAAAACTTAGGAAATATTTATTTTAAGCTCTTAAACCTTTACACTTAGTTTTTTTATTAATATTTTCCTATTTTTTCTCCCATTCTTCCTCCCCCCCTCCTCTTTTATAGCTCTTTTTTAAAGGGCTATTTATAATGTTTTGCTAAGGTTTTAGGAGGTATTGAATCCATTTCTAACTTTTTGATCTTGAGGTAAATGTTGTCAACTCTTGATAATAACTTTTTTAAGAGCCTTTTGTGTATGAACACATGAAAAAAGGTCGGTTCTTGCACAAATGTGTTTCAGTCATAGTTGATTAAATTGCCCACTTTCGAGACCTCGTCAAAGCAATTTTGACGTCATTGTCACATGAAACCACCTGAAATTGATAGATGGGATTCATATCTTTCATTTTGATCCAACCTTGTGTAATTTGGAGGTTTGTAACTTCATATTAATTCGTTTGAAGTTGTCAACTCGATCAACCAAAACTATCAAAACAGAGGTCGGTCTAACGAACAATGTGTCACTCACATTCTCTTCATTAAGTCTGAATAATGCATTGTTTAGAGTTTTTAATTTGAGATTGACAAATTTTGATTGAGTCTATGTTCTTCCAATTTTTTTAATTGCATATATAATTGCCTCCAAACTCTTAATTTCATGCAATTTTACCCTTGTCAAACTCAATTATTAGCCCTTAAGTTGATTGTCTTTTTTTCATTTTAGTCATTGTCTTAGCAAAGAATCATATGTTTTATGATAGAAGTAAGTACATTGACACAAGATTTCATTACATACAAGATTGCATTATAAACAAAGAAATTGAAGTCAAGTATGTGAAGATCCAAGACCAAGTCGCAAACATTTTCACTAAGCCACTCAAACATGATATTTTTGTTAAGATGAGAGATATACTAAGAGTTATAAGAAATCAAGTTTAAGAAGGGTGTTGAAAATAAATTAGATTTCTTGTTTTTCTGAAAAATAAAGGAATTAATCAACTAGATAAGTCGGCAGAATTACTTTTCCTGTTCAGAATAAGTTTTTCTTTAATTAGTTTAATTTCTTAATTTTCTAGGATTTTAGACCTATAAATAGACATGTAATCGGAACTACAGAGAAAAAATATACATAAAAGATAAAACAATTAATGAAACATTCCTTTCTCTCAAACATTCTTTTTATTCTTTAGTTTTGCATATTCGCATTAGTGTCCATCCATAAGCTCCTACCACACTTATTTTTTCTTCCAGTATATATATACATATAGTTCCCGGATCATCTTCTCGGGATTGAATTTTTCGTTGCTTGCTTTGCTTTATTGTTTGATATAGAAAAATGTGTGTGTGGGTGAATTCTCGATGCATTTTTCTCTTGCCATGTCCATTAATTTTGTCGCTTAACGTTTTTACATTATTTATTGGTTAAACAATTTAAATTATCATTGTAAGTTATTAAAAATTTAGTCTCCAAATTGCAATAGATTAACGCTTATTAAATTATTTGCTGGTAGCATGTTATTCTTTCAATTCTTGCTTTTATTTTTATATTTTCTTTTATGAAAATTATTCTCTGTTACCTCATTAATATGCGATTTTCAGCTTCTAATTTCCAAATGATGATTGTTTTTTTCTTGAATTAAAATTTAGTGTTTCAAATTTAAATTGGGTTGAAGTCTTGGAGACATATGCGTACAGCCTCCGCATTGTTATGCGTGGCTAGGCTTTGACGTCATCCTCCTACCACTAACAACGTGTGAATGCAAGCATGAACCATGTCGCCAACCCTCGGCTGTCACCAAACATGCGGTTCATTGATCCAACGATTGATCGAGCTGAAGGTTTGAGATTACAATTGAAGGGCATACATACATAATATATTGATCACCCTGAACACGAACCAATTTAATCAACAATGTTTTGGAAAAGTAAAAGATACCAAACAATTTTGGAATACACAAACAGAGAAGAAAAGCGTAGTCCTGGGCAACACAGGAATCTTCAACAGAAGTCCAATTAATTCTTTTTGCTTTTTTTGTAACAGTGAAATTTGATGAAATAATGTTTTAACTGAAGCAACCAAGTACAGACAATGTTCCAATCCATAATTACTACAAGCATGCCAAACTGATGATGCAAAGTGAGATTGATTCCAACTTCCATGCCAAAGAAAAGCACTGCTATCCAATTGTTTGAAAGATTTTGACACTAAATTTTGTTTTTGGAAGAAGTCGATATATTGAAATTTTGACACTAAATTTGATAGAGAATATAGTTCCATTGAAGCAACAACGTAAAAGAGAACATTCCAGTGCATAATGATTGGAACTGTACTAACAACGTAGTACACACCAAAGAGATAATGCAAGAGTGAACCTAATTGTTCCAACTTAATTCCTTGCCAAAAGAACCTCTAGCCAATTGTTTAGAGAAGCTGAAAAGAAGGTTGTCGCCAGTTTCCTTGTGCTGTACAAGGCAGCCTTTCCTAGTACACATTTGGACAGGGAAAAGGAGTTAAACTTCGTAGAGAAAAAAGAGAAAAAGCGAAAAAGTACTAAACAAAGAAGAATTAATTCTTATCAGAAGGCATAAAGCCTCGAATAAATTGTCTTACGTAAAGCATATGCAGATAGGAGAGGCGAAACTCAATACTTTATTCAGGTTGTGAAGCACGATCGTGTGTTCAATAGAATTAAACTTGCTTCCAAGAAAGCTAAAATCCTTAGAATCTGACTAGAGGGACATCATCTATTTGAGACTAGCCCTTGTGTGTTCTATTTTATAGTCATATATATTATTTGTGTATCAAAGCAGATAGAAGGCTTTGTTTTGTTGGAGTATTCTGGAATAACAATGACTCCAGAACAACATAATATTCAAGTTGGACAAGAGGAATGTTCTAAGAGATGTCACAGGGTTCCGAGGATATTTCGTAGGAATCCATCCAGCAACGAGGATTGCTACAATCCCCTTGTGGTATCTATTGGTCCTTACCACCACAACGATGATCCTAATCATGAGCTTGCTGAGATGCAGAGCCTCAAGAATGAAATGGTGGAACAGTTTGCCAACAAGAGTGGGAAAACCAGGGAAGACTTGTACAGAAACGTGGCAGAGTTGGCCAGCTCTGCAAGGAAATGCTATGATGAAGGTTCAACAAAAGACGTGGATGACAACGCATTCACGAAGATGATGCTCCTTGATGGTTGCTTCATTCTCCAATTTATCTTCTGCTTCTTGCACGATTCTCAGAAGCTGAAGCTAAGTAATCGAGTTCTTGCTTATTTTGTTAAACGTGACTTGTTCTTACTAGAGAACCAAATCCCTTACAAAGTTCTTACGTCGTTGATGAGCTTAGGGTTTGATGGAAACGAAGGACAGGAGCTGATGGAAAATTTCATGGACGAAGTTCGTGGACTTCCCAGAGGAAAAAGCGGAGACATGGAGAACAATAATCAACCAGCCCATCTTCTTGACTTTTATCACAGCCGATTCATGGGGAAAAGAGGCCAAGAAAATCCCTCTCGAAAGGGTGATAATCAATGGAGCTCGTATCGTTCTGTCATGGAGCTGAAGTCGGTGGGAATCCACTTAATGCCAAGCAAGACTGATATGTACACAGATCTCCGATACAAATCAACAATGCGTGGCGGAACAGTCACACTTCCTCGAATAGTCATAGACGACTGTACTAAGTCCTTGCTTTTAAACCTGATGGCCCATGAAGCATGCCCTGGATCAGCTGAGGGGTTTTGGGTCACTTCTTACGTTTGCTTCTTGGACTCATTGATTGATCACCCTGAAGATGTGAAAGAACTGCGGAAAAAGGGCATATTATCCAATGTTCTTGGAAGCGACCAAGAGGTTGCAGATCTCTTCAATGAAATTTCCAGTTTCATGGTGTTCGACCCTAATGCTTACGGTAATGTTAAATCCAGTATTGAGAAGCATTGCAAGAATGTCATCAAGAAATGGGTAGCAGAGTGGTTGAATGATCATTTTAGCAGCCCTTGGACCTTTTTGGCATTTTCCGGTGCAATCTTTGCCCTCGTACTTACCTTCATCCAGACCTATAAAACACTATACCCAGGTAACCAGTAAGATTCCCTCCGGAGTTGATGATGCATGCGACAGCTTCCAATGTTCAAATCCTAAATTCCATGTAGGTTTTTTAATGGTACCTGAGACGTCCCTCAGTATGATACTACGTGTGTGCTTGTGTGTGATTTTCTTTAAGTTAACTAGAGTGTGACTGTCATGGATTCATTCTGTACCTCTGATTTGATTTCCCTATCTGTCAAATAAAAACCTGTTTATGTGATTCAAAAATAATTGTTATAGTTTCGCTCATGCATCTGATTTAATTTTTATCAAATTAGTCTGTATATCTTTGATTTAAAATTTATAAACCAGTGTTGAATAGTGTAATTCTTAACAAAAAAATAATAATAATAAACTTTGAGGAAAATGATATTATGATTAAGAATGAAATTCCCAAATAAATAAGTTTAGCAATGTAGATTATTTGATAATATATTTTTTAATCTTGTTAATCTTTTTGCTATTTAATCACTAAATTAATTTACTTAAAAGTGATTCAAAATCTAATTACTAATTAGATTTAATCATTGGTTCATCACTTGTTAGATTACATCTCACAAAATATGTCATCCACTATCAAATGAAACTCAATCTCAATTATCTAATTTAGTAATATTATTGTTTCCATCTAATCAAGGCTAGGGTTTAGCATTAATTTGAACCAGTTTGGTTTATAAATAAAAAAACCAACCAAACTGAATTTCTTTTAACATTTTAAACTAAATTAAATTGAATAAAAATAAAAATCAATCGATTTGATTTGAATCAATTAGAGTTTGCTTTTATTAAAACTAAATAAGTTTAAAAGTCGCAAAGTCAAAAATGAACGTTTGACTTTGTTTTTATTAAAACCAAATAGGTTTAAATAGGCAAAAAAAGTTGGGATTTTTTTTCTTTTTCAAATAAAAATGGCAAAAAAAAAATTAATTTAAAACACTATTACACTATCTTGTACTTAATTTTTATCGTATAAAATGAAGATGATGAATAATATAAACTCATGACCACTTGATCAATAAGGTTCTAATGTCTTGTTAAAAAAAATTTTCAATTCAATAATTTAAACTATTAGATAAAATCTTAAGAATAGTTTTATATTACTCGATTTCTAACAACATATAGCCTTGGCATTCGAGATAGATTTATTGGGCTGGTTTTTTCTGTTTCTAAAATTTAAAACCTAAATTGAATAGAAATTTTTTTCTGTTAAAATCTCCTAACCACGTTATCTAACAAATTCAGAAAACTTTTTGATTCGGTTAATTTCAAGCAAATCAGTTTTTACCGATATTCTAAATAATCTGGTTATTTTGCTCACCTTTAATATCAGTTGCGCCATTCCAAGGTCCACAGAGATTGCCATCCTCCTACCACTAACAACGTGTAAATGCAAGTATGAACTGTGTCGCCAACCCTCTGCGGGCACCAAACATGCAGTTCGTTGATCAAACCATCGATCAAGCTGAAGGTTTGAAAGTGCATGCATACAAATTTTGATCATCCTAAACACCAGGAACCAGTTTAATCAACAATGATTTAGGAAAGAAAAGGATACTAAACAAATTTGGAATACACAAACAGAAAGAGAAGAAAATTGTCTTACGTAAAGCATATGCAGATAGGATGCGAAACTTGACGCCTTAAAGAAGTTAAATGAAAGCGAGATAATCAAGCTCAACTTTCTATGTGCAGTGCCAAGCCACAGATTCTGGAAGTAGAGAGCCAAGATTGTAGTCACAACTGCGCGCAAAACACTTCATTTTATCACCACATCCTAGTTTATACTGCCATACTTGAAATTGTTTGAACCATTGCTCACCCCTAGTGCTGGGAAGGTTGCAAGTAGAGAATCTGCCGATGGCCAATATATATGTTGAGGGGGCAACCTGACAGAAGCTTAGACTCGCAGGTCTCTTCATCAAAGAAAATAGCTTAGACAAAGAATACATGTTCATCAAGATTAAAAACGAGATAGAAGAATTCAAAAGGGCGTAATGATGAAACTATGATTGATATAGGCAATTCGAGTCTGTTAACAGTGAAAATTAAGTCCTAGGCGAATCAGGGCATTGAGAACTGTTACAGTAACCCATGGACTATCCTTGCTATAGTTGGTGCAACTCTGGGACTTTGTTTTGAGTTTCATTCAGGCTTCGTACGCTGTAATGTCTTGCAACCCAACAGAAAATCCATACTTTTGGCATAGGCCCTTTCTGGAATCCATCACCCATTTGATTCCATTTTCATCATTGTATTAGCAAATGTTTGTAGTCAGAGGATGTTTCATTCATGGTACCTGTCTGAATGTGTGAAACAACATGCGTATCTAACTGAAGATCTATTGATTTCTCAAAGTGGTGGTGTTCATACTTCATACATGTCCTTCACCTGTAACAAATGAATGCCAGTATATGCAACATGGTTTATAATTTCAATCCATGAAACTTCCCTATTCTTTAATTCATTCACCGTCTCCATCACGTCAACAAAATTTATTTTACATCCAAAAACAGCCTAACAAGACCATAGTGAACAATCATAATTTCCGCATCAGAATCATCCTTTCCACTGTGAAGTTGTACCAGAAACAGAAGTTTTAGATAGCAATACTACATCCCAGGAAAGAGATAGTTCAAGCTCAGGGAAGCATGTATTCCCTGCATCACAGCTTCTTAGTGGTAATAATCACTTCAATCCGTTCATTAACATATCATCCCTGGTTTTCATAGAATTGTCTTGCAGATATAACTCGTTTTTCAGGCATTATTAACTGAATTTCAAGAAGCATCCAACAGGAGTTTTAAGTGAATGAATGGTAATCAAGTAAAGAACTGAAATTATTCTATACAACGCAGGGCATCAATCAACAAAATGATTTAGAAATGTACTTTTGGACAAACAAGAGCACACCAATGAATCTACTGCACTTTGCACCCACAAGAAACGAGTGTGTGTGAGCTATGGATTGGATACGTAGTTAACATACAAGAAAATAACAGGTGGTTCATAGTGCTCTATTCACAATTATAGGGAATAGCACAGAAATTTCAGTATGTAGATGCAACATATTTAGAAGACAATTGACTCCAAGTCATCTATTCTCTGTCCTGTATTAAATTGTTGGCCATATTAACCAAAGGAAGAGTCCCCTTTGCCATAATCTCTAACCTAGAAGTATTAGAAGCATGGGAGAACAGTGAAAGCCCAAAAAGTACAAGCTCAGGTAGAAACAGTCGAGATGATAGGAATCCGTGCCAATAATGAGGTTCCAGATCAAAAAATGCATCAAAAAATCTTCTTGTGGCAGGTAAATCAAGCTTAAGCAAAATATCCATACCAAAACAGAAGAATTCTCTTTGTCTCCTCCTCTCAATGGGCCATAAATCTTTCCAAACTTTAGCTGATAACTCACTTCCTGAAAAGCTTCTATCAGAACCAAGATACTGAACGATAGAATTAGCAACAATCGGAGCAGCTGCTAGAGTTCTTGCCACCATATACCCAGTTGAAGGGTGCACCATACCGGCTGTACCACCAATTCCAACTACTCTTTGAGGGAGCACAGGAAGTGGTCCCCCCATTGGAATGACACAACGCTCATCTTCCTCAATGCTTTTCACTTTTATACCTAGGTGCCTTAATCTGGCCACCATCCTTTCCTGTATATCTTTCATGGGTACTCCAGGCCTAGCTACGAGGGAAGTTTCTTCCAGAAATATCCTGTCCGATGAAAAGGGCATTGCGTAGAGGAAAGTAGGGGTCTTGCTGTTTCTCTCTTTTAGTTCCAGATTGTTGTTCAGATGTGAATCTCTCCAATCCATAAAAACCATCTTATCAACATCAAACGGGTGCTCTTCTACCTCTGCCAAAATTCCATAAGCCACTTGGTAACCTGGATTATATGGCTTGTCATATTGAACAAGGCATCTAGAAAAACCAGTTGCATCAAGAACCACGACAGCTTGGATTGTGACACCATCATTGCAAATCAATAGAGATTTGGACTCCTCATGAATAACCTTGATAACTTTAGCTTGGTGAAACTTAACACCATTGGATATGCATTTTTGTAACATTTTGGACTTCAGCTGCTTCCTATTAACCCTCCCATAAGGCCTATCAAGATCTTTTTTTGTCTTGTCATTAACATAGACAACAGCACCAGACCAAGTGGTATCAAGGCAGTCAAGCAAACCCATGGCATCAAATTCATCAACCCAAACACCATAATTATTAGGCCAAATCAACTGAGGAGATGGATCAATCGAACAAACCGAGAGCCCTGCCTCCGAAACTTGCTGAGCAACAGCAAGCCCTGCAGGACCTCCCCCCACAACTGCAAGGTCAACTACAAGGCCTTTCGATGGGTCATACATAGGAAGATCAAACTCAAGATTTTCCTTCTTGGTTTCTGGTACAAGCTCCAAAAGTGCACTACTACTAGCCTCAACACAACCATTCCTCCCCACTTTTGAAAAAAACTTTTTGGGACCAAACCTAAGTTCCTGGATTTGAATCTTTACGGAGCTCGAATTACTCACTTTCTCCGAAAACCCATGAAATTGAGGCAAAAATTCAATCTTGTTATGTGTTTTCAACAAAGTATCCATAGCTCTTCTACTATACCTATCAAATATCCCTCCAAAATCCCAACTGGGTCCCTACAAGTTCTAAAAACTCAAGGCTGCCTTCAAGAATCTCTCAGTTCCAAACTGAGATGCCAATCCCTGGCAAAACCAATACACTATTATCAAAATTAAACAAAAACCCGCAACTGGGTTCTTACATGGACTCAAATTATCACAAACTAGTAACAAAAATTACAGCAATGTATAAAGAACAACAAATCAAAGATTCTTCAAGTATCTGGGATAATCAAGAATATTAGTAACAAGAACATAAGGTTCAGAGTTAATGGCTTACCAAAAAAAGGGAAAAAACATCGTTTCTTGGAGCTCAAAAGAGTGTCATTAAAACTTTTTATACCTTTTCAATCTCTCTTTTTCTTTTTTCCTTTTATCTTTTCTTGAGTGACAAAATCCGGAGAAAATAGAAGAAATATACAGTGGATGATGCTATGGCTTATCTAGAGGGTTCCCCAATTGCCATTCAGACAATGACCAGACAACGTGTGTGAACATGAGGCGCCACTACATATGCAAAAAAAAAAAATCCAAGGATATTCTTAATGACCCGTCCCGTCGTGTGGCTTAGGAAGTTTTTTTTTTTTCATTTTTTTTTTTAATGTTTTTTCAAGTTAAACATCGTTTGAAATGTGATATTATTATATAAATAAATGGTATGTGGTAACAGGAAAAAACTAAAAAAGACTTGAAGAGATATTTTGACCCAATCTACTTGTTCTCCAAATAAATATCATTTATACATGAGGACGGTCGAATCGACAAGTTAATCCAGAAAATTCTGGATGTAAATTCTAATTTGAATCATATTTTTAATTAAACCAAATCATATTTAATTAAGTTTTTGGTTATTTAATTGATTTAATTAAACCAAATCTAAACATAATTAAGTTAAATTTTTTTTTTAAAAAAGCATTGTTTTAATAAAAAAAATTATATATTGGTTTATTAGAGATACATGATTTCAAATATGTTCGAAAGTGAGGTAATAGTTGTTTTTCAAAATATTTTTTATTTAAAAATATATTAAAATAATATTTTTTTTATTTTTAAAAAATTATTTTTAATATCAGCATATCAAAACAATTTAAAAAGATTTAAAAAAATTAAATTTAAAAAAATAAATTTTATGGAAGGTGGCACCTGTTCCCGAACAGTGCCGAACGTCTACTACCAACTATACAGCAACGTATTTTCATATATGAAACAAAAATCTAAGCTAACTAATTCACAAAATTCCTTTAGCACAAGGTTATCAAATCTATTTTGGTAGGTGGTTTATTTTTTCAATTGGAATGGAATGTTTTAGTTTCGGAGTGTTTCGATGTGCCGTTTCGAGGTTGTACTGTTTATATATATATAAAGCAAACATAATTCAAATTCAAGATAAATTAATTATAAATTATGCAATACAAACACAATACCAAATAAATATAATTTCAAAATTTAAAATATTTCTAAATAGCCAAGATTAAATAGATCTTTAACTTAAAGTAATTTAACTTAAACAAAATATCAAAATATTATGAAAGTAAAATGTTTTAACACAAATATTTTAAATATAAAGTTAGATCAATGTTATCAAGGCTAATGGAATCTAAAACATCCAATATTTTGCTCAAATTCCTACAAAGTATAAATATGAAAAAAAAACATGAATATAAACCTTATATATTAGATATAAATCTAATTTTAAAAAATTAATATCATTGTTAATGAAAATAATAATAATAATTTTCAATATTATTATCAATATCATTGTTATTGAAAATAATAATGAAAAATAGCTTTTTATAATTAGATAGTTTATTTATTAAATTGAACAAGATTCAATTTGATTCAATAGCTTTTCAAGAGCGGAACAAAACATGTGGAATGAAACCGAAACATTTCGAGCAGAATTTAACTGAAAAATCCGAAATAAACCAAGATTTAAAATAAAATAAAATTTATTTTTTTTAAATTAATATAAAATATTTTAATTATTTCAGACAAAACAAAACAGAATTAACAATTTTACTTCAGCACTCAAGCGATATATATATATATATATATATATATATATATATATATATATATATATAATGCTAAAGTAAGAGACTGTGTAGCTTATCCTTTCACTCTTCCAGTACCAAACGGGTCAAACCCCAAAACAACAAAACCAGAGCCACTCCAAGACCCAAGTAGGTCATCAATTTAGGCATGGCAACCTCATCAAGCGACGATTTCTCAGTATTTGTGTTAGCATCAGATTTAGGCATAGATGCTAGACCCTTCCTCACAAACAAAGAAAGGGAACAAAATCAAGAAAACCTAGAACCTGAAAACTGGCACGATTGCTGTCAGGATTTTATTTCAGATGAAGATTTCTCTGATCTTGATCTCTTGCAGTTCTTTACCCTTCAAGGTTCTGATAAGTCTGGAAACCGTGTCTTTCGTATTGTTGGCAAGTACTATCCTGGTAATGATAACAAAGACGCAGTCTTTGTCTTACCCTTCTGAAAAGTTTGTTTATTTTCTTGGTTTTGAGTGCTTGTTTGTGAGTGTTTGGTGATTTTTAATGTCTTTTGTTAATGGGTTCTGTCTTGTTTTGTTTGAGGTTGTTATAAGATTGATTGATGGCTTTGTTTCCCTTTTACTGTTTGTGTTATTATGAGCAAATTTTGTAACTTTATGTAGAGGGTTATATCTTCTATTCTAACTGTAAAAGTGCAAGATGATGGTTTTCACTAGTATTGTTTCAACTTATTAGTAGTGGAAGTTTCACTTCTAGGTATCTGGTAATCAGCTACTTCACTGTTTCTTTTTTGCCTTAATTCTGCCTATCCTAGAATGATGTGGTTTTGTTTGATGATACCGTGTGTCTCTACTTGAGTCTCGTCATCAAAGTTATGTTTTTTGGACAGAATGTGTCAGTAACTCCAATAATGACTGGTTTTTTTAGTTAGCTAAGTTCAAATATGCTCAAAGTTAGTGTCTTTCAGTTTTTAAGAAGAGAATTGAGAGATATTGGCTCACATGATTGACATTAAATATCTAGTGGAAGCCAGATTTTTTTCTATAAGGGTTATACTGGAGAAATTTACTCTCTCGCAGAATGTTATTTTGATTTGATTGTCATTTTTATTCTGTTTCATGTGCTTTTTTGTGGTATGCAGCTCAAGTTGTGAGTGGGGAGCGACTGAAGAAGTATATTTTCCATAAAATATGTAGTGAGTTACCTGAGGGACCTCTCTGCATTGTTTACATGCACAGTACTGTGCAAAAGGAGGACAATTCACCAGGTGTAACTATCTTGAGGTGGATTTATGAAGAGCTTCCTGCTGACATCAAGGATAGGCTTCAAACTGTGTACTTCATTCACCCAGGGCTACGCTCAAGGCTTGTCTTTGCAACCCTTGGTCGATTCTTCTTGAGTGGAGGGTGAGTGCTTTCTTGATATTAAGATCTATGCAGCAATAAACTAAAATACTTGGGCCAACTATGGTATATAACTTTTACTGAAACATAAACAATCAGATAACTCATCTACCTTGTTGAAGATGTCATTAAAGTCTAAAAGTATACCAGGATATATAGAAGTTTGAAGAGTGGCTTCTAGCAGCATTTAGAGTTAAATATGCAATGTACTCAAGTGATATTGGATAATTCAAGTTTATTAGTTGTTGAAGAGTTGCTTTTGTAATCATACCATAAGTTGCTGTGGTTTTATAAGTTGTTAAGTTGAAGATCTCTTGTTAGACAAAATATATTCATTTGATTACATAATTCAATGTTGGCATCATGGAATGGGGCATTAGCTGATAGATCCTCATTGCAGTTGTTTTCAATTGCACAAACTGCAGTTCACATGCCTTTCCTTTGTAATGCAAGCATTCCTATATGTAAAAGTTAATGAAAAGTCACTATAGGATATGGACAAGATATTGCAACTTCTTATCCAACAACCATACTTGGCCATGGCTTATGTTTGGTTTTAAGCGTATGAATTGCAATAAATTTCTGAATTTGTTCTTCTGATTTATTCACGTGCTTCTTCTCTTTTTTTTTTTTTGCACTAATTGTAGATTATATTGGAAGATCAAGTATGTGAGCCGCCTTCAGTACCTTTGGGAAGACATTAAGAAAGGAGAGATTGAGATCCCGGAATTCGTGCAAAATCATGACAATATTCTTGAGAACAGACCCCTGACAGATTATGGCATCGAACCAGACCCTTTTCACTTAAGTGAGATGCCTATGACAGCCTACTCATTTGGGAGGTATGAAGAGAGATGGTCATCAAGGGAATTTGCTTCTTAGTTTCACCTTGAGATTACCCCGATCCTTTTTAATTATGTTGAAGGCTGTTTGGTGGTGACTTATCATATGAAAGAAAGAACTGTACAGAACAATCTAATGTTGTGTTATGTCAAGCTTCCTGTTGTTCAGCTGGACTAGATGCTTGAACAGGAAAATTAAGCGATGTCTTAGCAGTGAAGGACTGTATACTATTTGTAGCTCTACCCTTGGTATGCAAGTCAGTTTTCCTCGTCTATTGCTCTGTTGATATGATTATCTTTCTTGTGTACCCATCTAGTAGATCAGGTTGCAACATTCACATCGATTCATTGAAGCATGGTAACAGATTTAACCCCATCAAAGAAAGGATAGGCAAATTCAAATGGTTGCCTAGTGACAGAAATGGCATGAATTATCAAGCTTTCTGGCACTCCAGGGGAAAAAAATCTATGATAAGAATCAACTGGGGCATTTGGTTCAAAATGGTCCATAAGAAAGACCATCCAGGTCCAGGGAAAAGCTAATATAATAATGATCCGACAAATACTTTGCTGGGATGATAATGCCAGAATTTAACGGCCAACGTTGATTGTTGAGGAAACCTTAGTCGCATAGCTAGTCACATGGTTATACAACTCGACTGGATTGGGTGGGATGCCTTGGGTTAACCTAACTTTGTTTTTTTTTTTAAAAAAAAAGAAAACTACCTATTCCATATGCAGACGCCGTTGTGGCTGTGACATGCAACCCTGTCTCGAAATGGAAAGGTCCACCCAAACCCAAATATACTGTGTATGAAGCACTACAACATGCTCGTGACCTCTACAAGGACTCACTTGAAAAGTACAGGTAAATGCCTTGTTGAACTGATGTAGCCATTATGTTGCAGTCATATTTTCCTAGCTTGCTTATAAATCTCTAATTTACTTTGGTATTTTTATGGTGTAGTATATTTAAGCTTTGGAATTGATGATATTTTCTGTCATCTTTTTTGCAATCTATCCACTCATTAACAATTTCTGTTACGTTGTTGATACATATGTCAGTTAATTATACGTTGTCACTTGCAGGATTGCTGCTTCTAAATCATCTGATGATAATGAACCAGCATAAATGAGCTGTCATTCACAGAGTTAAGAGATAAACTGCTTGCTGTTGATCCTCTCAACAAAGACCATGTTGTAAGGGTCAGTCGTGCTGAGGCTGAGTCCTGAAGGACGTTAGAAGGATACAGGGTGGGATGGAGTGATGAAATTTTGGGCTTTGATTGAGGGGACCAACAGTGGTTCTCAGAAACTTGTTTTCCTGTTGGTAACCTTGCCAAGCCAAGCATGAAAGACCTTGAATTCATAGAGGAGCTGAAGCAGCTCATAGAGAAAGAAGAGATGCCTCCACCTGCTCCCATGGAGCAGCGATGGACAGCTTGCAGCCAGAGCTCCATGAGCCCAGCTTCAAGCTCAGCAGAGGATGATATATTCTCGTGGGTAATATCAGTGCACCTTTCACTTTATTGAATTCCTTGGATTCGGTATATATTGTGAAAACGTTGTGGTGTCCATCTAATTTTCAATCAGGAAGTCCAGGTGTACTTTCCATGCTCCAAACTTGTAAGTTACGTAATTCTAGAGATCTGGAAATTTCATTTAGTTCTGATTTGAAATGCCCGTCCCTCTTATGTATATCCATTCTGCAAGACAAAAAATTTGGTGTCCCTTCAGTTCTTAAAATTTTGTTCAATTTTTATCTGCTTCTAAAGAATCGTCAACTTGTGTTTGAAACATAGGCCGGATGCATCAATCTGTTCTTGGTTTCCATGTTGTGTTTTTTATGGTTGCTCAGTATTCAGCTTTGATTGGTGGTTCACCACTGTAAGCATGCTCAAACACTTTTTGCTTATCTCTCAGGTTGGTATAATCATGCATCTTCCTACAACGGTTGCCCGCCAAAGAAAGGAAATTACAGATGAGTTCTTCCACTGCAGGCATCTGACTCAGGCAGAGTTGTGGGATAAGTATTCCGCTTATAAACTTTGGGCTAAAATTGAGGTACTGATAAATATCTTGCATCTCATCTTATGTTCAATTTTTTAACTTATCCATTACAGTACTCGTGCTTTATTCTGAGTGGTGGCATCAAATGGAAATTTTTCTTCACTGATTCATTCTCATTGAAATTCAGTGCATCCTTAAACCTCACAAAATATTTGCAGGTTCCGAAGGACAAGGATGAGCTTGCAGCTCTTCAAGCAAGGTTAAGAAATCGCTTTCCTGTGGATGCATATAACAAGGCAAGGAAAGAATTGGACCCCAACAGGATCCTTTCTAACAACATGCTGGATCCCATGTTCGGAAACAAATGGAAAAGCATCCGTCGGTGGTTGGTTAGTCATTTTATTCTTTCGTATCCTTTTTATTTTTGGATACATCATATGTATTGTCTTTTAGTCAATCTGCTTGGAGCTTCAGCATAAATACCTGACTGCACACCAACTTGAGAGAACTGGCAATATAGAATAACATGTTATATTTATGAAGCTCACCCTACAAGAAAGCCTTCTGGCCTCTGATCGATGATGAATTTTCTTTCACGAATGGGAAAATGAAGTTTAGGAATAACGATTACACGTTGTATTATTTTTTTTTATTACGGCTTCTTAATCTTAGCAACAGCTGTTGACTGTTTTCGAACCTCAGATGATTTAAATCAAAATCACCATATAGGTTTATTTCAGTCCCTGGTGGCAATTTGCATGGTCTCTTGCTACCTTAAAACCATGTTTTTCCGAAATCATAAAAGGTAAATTGGAAGACAAATAAGGACTGCTTCTCAGACATCGGTTTGAAGTATTAATCTCGTAGTTTTTGCTTGTCTCCAATTATTTTCTGAGACAGATTTCACTGGTGCATTTCCGAGCTTGGTGCCATGGAAGGTTACTGATCCCTAGGCAATAATAATAATAATAATAATAATAATAATAATGGCTTTTGGAGGGTTTGGTCTTCATGAGTTCTATGTGTTCTCACTCTTCTTTGCTTGGGTTCTATTCTCACTCTTAGGAATTGATCCAGACTACAGAACCCACTCTTAGAGACAAAGGGTAGGTGGAAATGATGAAAAACACGGAACGAAATGAAAATCGGTAGAAAAGTCGAAAAAAAGGCAGAGTATATGACTGTATGAGGAGACAAATAATGAAATACCTTACAGGCTGTTTGAAGACGTTTTAATAAAATCTTTCACTTTTTTTACAATATATGATCACACAGAAAAGCAGGAAAATCAAAGACAACACATCCAGTACAGAAGTTTCGCTATTTGGATCACAATCTAGCAGCACATTTCACATATCCAACAGCAACATAGAGCGAAGAGGCTGCACAAATAAGAACCCCCCAAAAAAAATGGATTAGCAATAGGATTAGAAATAGTAGAAGTTGTTAGTGATGGACTTAAAGTTAGGAGGACTGACTGAGTTGTTAGTGCTTTCTTCAGTGAGAAACTGATTCCTAGTTCCTGAGTTTTGAACACAGTTCTTAGTCCTTTATATTTGAAAACCTATAACATAGTTCCTTGACTTTCATCCACTCACCTTTTTGAAAAGTCAGGTTGGTTTTTCTCTAAACTCTCACTGTTTAGACTTTTATCTAGGAATATCTTTAAATGGTACATTTGAGATTAAGAACAAACCAAAAGATCTTTAACAAGACAATAGTCAAGGAAAGTCAAGGGACTATGTTATTGGTTTTCAAACATGACGGGCGATAATCTCGTTGAAAACCTAGGAACTAAACAGCAATTTACCTTACTCTTGTTTAAGGGATGGTTATAAACCATTAGTTATCTAATTGTTTGCAAGATTGCTTATACAGAGAAGTTTATGAACACTTCCATAATCAGCTTGCATGACTTACCATCCCTCGATAAAGCCTCTTTCTCCCTTCTTTTTTGTGCGAGGGAAGCATTTCTTCCCAGTGGTGGGAGTGTCAATTGGGTATCCTTTGAACATGAGAACGAGAAGTTAGTTTTGAAGAATTTTAAGTCTAAAGAAATCTAGAAAGAAAGCTGACAAACCTGCTGGGGGCTTGTTCTCTTGAGTCTCTAAGCCAGGCATTTTGACACAAAAACAAAGGGAACTTGTTCTCTCTCTTTGAGCAACTGATGTATCGAGTGTGCAAATATACTTGATGGAGATTTGACAGTTGGTTGTATATATAGACCCACGCATTGCCCAGCATATGCAGTAAAATAGGGTAGATAAGTAAGCTTACTTTGGCTGGCACGATTGATTCCTGATGTTGCTTTTTCTTTGGGCAGTAATCAAAGATTCCAAATCCATTAAATTCAACGCAACCCAACTCTTTTCTTTGTGGATAAAGTAAGGCCTTGATGCCTAGGAATATATTGGAGAACCTCATATTGTGAGATGGATTGTCTTAGAGCCTGATAAGTAGATAACTATTGCCCCCTTTTTCCTATCATGTTTACACTCTGTACATGTTTACTCTATAGAAAAGGATGCTTGAATGAAAAGATGAAGCATCTAAATTGATGGGGAACAAAGTTTTTCCAGCTCATGAGATTACAATTCCAACAAAAAGCCATGGATTCTTTACTTGTTTCATAAGAGAATATGAGGATCAGTTACACTAGCCTTCTAATTCTTTCTTCAAAGAATATGTTCTTCCTCTCTATTATTTCATATTCAAAACACCGAAAGAACACACGGTGTTGACAATGTTGCAAAGGCTATCTGGTAATTATTAAATAAAAAAATAAAGTTGCTCACGCATGATAGCTCGGTATCATTTTGACGGCTCGTATGGCTGTCTGATTATCAAAATCAGTCATCCATGATGATATTTGGAGCCGTGCTTTGTCGTCTTCATGATAGTAGATCGCGTGTTCACAACGGTGATGGTGATCTTTTTTTTTTCACTCACACTTTTCTTTCTCTTAGCCTAGAAATTAATGTAAGATTTTCTAAAAATTATTTGTGTTCTCGGGTTTCTATTTTTATTAATTTTAGTTTATATTTTTTTTTTATTATTTTTAATGCTTTTTAAAATTTAAATTGTTTTCAATTTCATTCCAATGCATTTTACTTTATTTAGTGTTTAATCCAATTTCATTTGTATTCTTTCGATTGTTTTTTTTTTTAATGTTTTACTCTTTTCAATTTTCCCTATAGTTATTAAACCCAGCCTGGAGGTTGACCCGGTCAAGGGATCGGGTCTCGAGTTTTATGGGTCAACCTAGGTCAACTCGGGTTAACCGGAAAAATTAAAAAAATATTTAAAGCTTTAATATTTCATATGAAAAAATTAAGAAAAAATCCATATAAATATAAGCTATATATTTTTTAAAATAATATTTTAAATTTTTTTATCTCACATTAAAAATATATTATGTTAAGTTTTTAAGTTGAAGTATTTAAACTAAAAAAAAAAATTTATCCCACATTGAAGAAATAATTTTTTTAAAAACATATAGTATATATACTAATAGGTTTCAAATCATATATTGAAAAAACATAAATTTTTTCATGGAAACATAAAGTATATATATGAAAGAATTTCAAATCTCATATTGAAAAGATACTATGTTATCCCTTTAAGTTGAAGTATTTAAATCAAAAAAAATTTTATCCCATATTGAAAAAACATAATTTTTTTCTTGTGAATATAGATTATATATACTAATGAGTTTCAAATCTCACATTTGAAAAAAAAAAAAAACTATGTCTTGTCCGGGTTTGCCCAGGTCATAGGTTGACCAGCCAGGTCAACCGGGTTTGCCGGGCTGTTGCCCCGGCCAGTCTTTTATTAAACTCGGACCGGTCCAGCCACCAGGTCGAATGGATCCCAAGTCGAACCACCGGGTCAGGCCGGGTTTTATAACTAGGGTTTTCCCCCTCTTCATTTTATTTCTTTTAGTTTTTTTTATCTAATTTTGGTCTTCATTCTTTTCATTATTATTTTTTTAATTTATTTTATTTTTCAATATAACCCCTAATTATTTATTTCATTTGGTTTTTTCATTTCTTTTTTTTATTATTTTGAATTATATTTTTTTTTCAATTTCATCTTTTGACATTAAATTATCAGCCCTTGAGCTTTGTTATTTGTTCCACTCTTCTTTTGTGAGTTTATCTAGATCTTATATCCCTGGTAGCGAGTTAGTCAAGTTAACTCGAGTTGATTTGGTTTTTTTATGAAATCATTTTACTCTTGAGCTTTATGATATTTTTCATTTTTCTTTCCATAGGGTCATCCTCAGTTCGAGTTAGTCAAGTTAACCGACATTGACTTAAGCTATTATTACCTAAACATCTCTTTTTTATATTATAAAAAAATTAACCCACCCTAAAACAATCGTAGGATACCTACTGAATTAAATACTAATTCTATGTACATTCTTATGCTTTAATTTTATCAAGGTTGTTAATTCCTTTCTGTTTCGTTCGGAATAGCCGAAACATTTCATATCAATTCAGAAAACGGAACAAAACAGAACAATTTTAATCTCATTTCAAATCTTGGTCTGTTCCGGATTTTCCAGATAAATTTTGGCTGGAATGTTCCGGTTTCATTTCACATGTTCCGTTCCAGGCTTGAAAAGCTATTAAATCAAATTGGTATTTTGTTTAAGTTAAATTACTTCAAGTTAAAGTTTTATTTACTCTTAACTATTTAGGAATATTTTAGATTTTGAAATTATATTTGTATGACTTTGAGTTTGTATTGTATAATTTTTAATTAATTTATTTTAAATTTAAATTATATTTATTGAATTATATATATATATATATAGTAGAACCTCAAAACAGTATACTGAAATACTTTGAAACTAAAATATTTTATTTTAATTGAAAAAACGAAAAAACAAAACATCTATTCAAACAGAATTCAAGGCTTGTTATAAATTATCTGTTTTTATATTTAGTTCATAGCTGGGCCGAGCAACTTAGCTTCATCATTTGAATGTTGGGTCTACCTTGAGTTACCCCTTAAATGGGTTTGGAATTCATGGATTAATCCTAATTTTATTGGTCCTGTTAAACATTGCATGTAATGAGTTTTATTTTTTAACATGTACCTTGAACTATTTATTATACACAATAAATCAAATTACTAGTTAACCAATTGGATTGATCCGGCTTGGCTCATCCTGATCAAATTAAAATCCAGTCAGTTTAAGCCTCGAGCATGAATTTCTCGAGCCAAGTCGCGACACCATAGTGGTAGCTTGAGACGTCTTGGATACCCATGCTAATGAAAAAAATCTAGCTACTGTTTTTCAGTAGGTCAGCTTGGTAATTTTGTTTCCTTACTGCCCTCAAACAAAAGAGGGCTACAATATTAGGGTTTTTTTTATAACAGAGATATCCGGACTAATTTATATGCATTTTGATTAATTTTTTGAACTTTTAAAATTAATAATTATATAACTTTTTAATAATCCTGAGAATTATAACACTTAAACTGGTGATTTAATTTTTAAAAAACAAACTAGAGTCATTTTTAAAAAACAAACTAGAGTCTAACTATTTGCCATGTGAAGGCTTGCACTAGCATATCTCTCATTAGAACGTTTGTTCATGTGTTGCATATCTCTTATAAGAACGTTTGTTCATGTGTCCCGATCAATATTTATATGGGTTTTGGAAATAATCTATGCTCTTTCAACATCAATGGAGTACTTGCTCAAGTATTGTCCCCTCATTTTGCCTTCCTTTCACTAGATACATATGCCTTTCAGTTATCTTTATCTTCCTTGTCTGATGTTCCATCAGGGACTAAATCTCTAGAAAGTAGCATCATATATATCTGCTATCATTAAGGCTTCGAAAATTCTGCCTTGAGAATCAATTAGGGTATTATTTTATTTAATTAACAATCCTTAAAATCTTGGTTTCGATGGTAAATAAGTTTTGTTCCCTGCGTTATTAATTTTGCTTCTGAATTCAAAAAATATTACCATAAAAATAATAATCAAGATCATACTTTTGTTATACATGGATATGAATATGAATTCAATGAGTTGTTTAAGATTTGATGAGGAAAAACAAATTAATCTTGATGTGCGTAAAAATATTATTAAAATAGTGTTTATTTACTTTCTTGAAATAGAAGAATGTATCTTTCTGTAATATATATACTTTCTGTCAATTTTTCATTAAGTCGTCATTAGTCCTCCAGCATTAGCTTTCAATTAATTAAACCCTTTTCCTTAATTCAACATGGAAGAAGACATGATCTGGCAAGGTTTTCTCTTAAAAAGAACTCCAAAAATTGCCATACATACAACATGAATCCGAATATTATTTGCCATGATTCTTGAGCTAACAAATGGGACCTTAGAAAACTCAATACACGGTCGGATTACTGTTTCTTTTCTTCTTATTCTTCAACTTTTATGCATCATTATTGCTTCCTTCGAGCACATAAACCTGGACCCCATGGTGTCCTACAAACTTGCTTATGATCCTACTGTTTTCCCTTCATGAACCCTCGTTAAGATGGTGTTTCAAATAAGATCGATGAAATCAGGTGTCTATCATGCATCCTATTGTTTTCTTTGGATTCATCTAATTTTAATTACAAAAAACAGTAAAGCTGGTTTCTAAAACTCGTGTCATAAGTTGTTTGGATTAATTTGAGAGTACTCTAACTTAGATTTATTTTAAAATAATATCACTTTAAATAATAATAATAAAAAAATGGTTTAAAACTAGACTTCAGTTAATTGATCACTATATTTGCTTCTCGGAACCGATAACTATGTATCTAAAATTATTTTTATTTTCTATCAAATCGAAAATAATTCAGGAAGACGCTGGCTGGCTAGAGATTTGACGTTATAAAGGGTGTTTTCATTACTATATATGTCTCCAGATATGCTACGCAACATGTATGATGATCAAACATTTGTCGGTTTTCAATATAGCTTCATGCCAATGTCATATATATATATATATATATATATATCTGTGTGTGTGTGTGTAAGATTATACAGATAAATTTTTTCACACAAATAAATGAGTTTATAATTTATAGATTCATATTAATTTTATGATTTATATCGATCTTGACATGTCTTTTTATATGAAAATATAACGTAGAAAGTTTGTTTATAGATTATTTTCGTACAAAAAATTATTTTTACTTTACTCGGGATAAAGAGTGTAAAGGAACAATTAATACGACTTATATATAAGAATAATATATAAATTAATTATTTAACTAGCTGACAATGGTTAATACAGAGTAACAACCAATTAAAAAGTAAACTCAGATTGATTGAAAGAAATATGTGATGTATGTGCTCAAATCCTGCAGCACAACTGTGTTGAAAGTGGATAAATAGTTGGATTTGTGCCGGTTTTTATTTTACCTCGATCCCACTTCTAGCTAGCAATTATTCGAACAATACATGCCATCGCATACGAGTTCTTTATCTTAAGATTATAAAT
This sequence comes from Populus deltoides, assembly GCA_015852605.2. NCBI lineage: Eukaryota > Viridiplantae > Streptophyta > Magnoliopsida > Malpighiales > Salicaceae > Populus > Populus deltoides. The sequence continues at coordinate 23,973,124 of CM027575.2, read as the reverse complement.
AGCATTTGCATCATTAATAATCAACGAGTAATTCTTTTAATATAATGCCAAAAGTAATTAAACTACTAAGTAACATAGAGAATTATAGTGCTCTTCTAGTAAATTGAATGCTATGATCGCTATCATCACTAACTAGAAAATTAATATGATACAGAATATAAATACATTTATAGAGTAGATATACGAGAAAAACAAAGTAAACCTTGTGAAGAAATTCGGATGCATCAAATATATAATTTGACTAAAAATAGTTCTGTAGAATTTAGATCCAATTATTTGATCGAGTTTAAATTTTATCAAATAATTTTATATATTTATTTTATAGGGTCAGCTTGGTATAACAAACCGAGGTTTGAAAGATCCTTAAAGTAGATTTAGAAATGTTTTTGTTATTTTAATTATTTTTCTAATTAATTTTTTATTTTAATTATTTTCTTAATTAATTAGTTTTGGATTCTTTTAATTATGTTGATTTTAACCTCTATCTAAATAGTTGATGTATTATTTTATTCATTAGAGTTTTCTTTGTTTATTTTCTTATAGTTTAAAATTACAATCTTTAAAACCAAACCTGAAAACTCTAGTTTTTATTCATGTTATATGTTGTGTTATGGTTCATCATCACGGCCCATTTTAATTACAAGAATTAATTTAAAAAATAAATACATAATAAATAGTATTTTGAACCAATCAAAGGCTACAATAATCCTTTCAGTTTCAATCAAAGACAAATCATCCACATCGATATATCAAGGTGATGCCATGAAAATTTTATTGTCTTAATTCTCAACTCCGGCTAAATTCCTAGTAGCCAAGGAGGGAGCACACCCCTTTGATTCTATTTGTATTTTTTATTATCAATAGTGTATGATAAGCATCGATCATCAATCCACTCAATCATTTCATATGACAATATCCTTACAACCGGATTGCCTGAACTCGACACAATATCAACAATGTTGTTTGTGAGCCATCATTAATTCGACCAGATCTGAAAAGTTGCCAGCACTATTTGGTATGATAGTATTGTTCTTAATATTGCACAAAATTAGACAAGAAACGAAGTATAGACTCGACCTAATAACAAATGATAATGATGATCTCAATCAAAACCATGTAGATAACATGTTGACATTTAATTAAAGGGGATGTATTTTATTTTTATTTTTGAGGAAAAAGGAAAAAAATTATATCCAACACCAAAAAAAATAGAATGAAGGGTGAGCTCAATTTCTAAAAAAAAAATTAAACAATAAATAAATTGGAGTAAATTATGAATTTGAATTTCAATGAAACAAGAACTCAACTAGAACATTTGTGTAAACATTTGTACACAAAGGAGAATGATTAGTTATTAACCATATAGCCTATTAATTTGGAACCAAATAAATCAATTCCGTATATAATTTAGATTCAATTGATAACTTATTATAATTTTTATGTTTGGAATAAAATAATAAACCACATAATTAAATTGAATTAAAAATCTTGAGTATTTTCCATTGATTTAGAAATCATTTATTTTTGTTAAAAAAACATTTTTTTTTGTTATGTGAAAATAGAATCCATTATTATTTTATAATTATTTTATAACAAATCATGATGCATTTGCAAGTTGGGTTGAGATACAATTTTATTTGTTGTGAGTTGGATTTCCCTTCGATTGGAATTGAATCTGTTTGGAAGCTGAAATTATATTTGTTTTTGGTGCAGCTCATATTGATCGATCATTGCAGTCCTGAAGTGTCCGCCTCGATCCATGCTTTGCAGTATCACTTTTATATGGTATGTGAATAAATCTTTTGGGATTTAAACTATTAGATGTAGCTAGAAATATTCCAACACAGCATTGCAAACAATTTCAAATGTTGATGATGCACAACACAAGCTTGTTTTTCAATTATCAAGTGTTCATAATTCTTAGTAACTAGCATTTAGCTCAACAAAATGCTTGCAGCATCCATCAATTCCCTCTCGATCCTAAGCTCTTTCATCCAACCGAAATGTATGTCTCAATAATGACCCTTGCCTTTGTGCCTCTTCGTGTCAAATTGCAGATTGCGATATGGTGGCTTTTTCTGGTCTGAGAAGGATGAGAAATGAAGCGAAAAATGTATAATTATACACCTGCTCCAACACCAAAAGCTATCAGTAGAAGACCTATTTAAAGATTGTGTGCCTAAACAAAATTTTCATCAGTGATCGTTTCTTGTTTCACCAATGTTTGTTTCTTTTTCCAAAGCTTTTGTTGAAGAAGAAAAGGAGACCATGAAGAGAAAGGTTTTTGTGAGAGAAAAGAAGTAGGAATATTTTTAAAATATATAGTATTTTTTATTATTTGGAATTTTGTAGCAAATGAAGGGTCTCCCTTTTAATTTATTTTTATTTATTTTCATGATTCAGTATCCTTAAAATAATTTTAAACACAAGACTTGATATAACTTCGGAATTGAATTTAATTCCAGAGATTGCAAGCAGGCTATTAATTAATCATGTCCAGATACAAAGAAAACAACAGCATTAAAGCTCCGTACAAACAGATGAGGCAATTGGTTAATGTATCTTAGGAAAGATTGGTTAGCGGCTAAATTAACATTCGAATTTTCGGCAATAAATTATATGTTGTTTTGGATACTACGAAATTCACAATTCTTGATAATCTCTATGCTGTGAGAATTTTAAGAGGCAAGAAGGCAAAGATAACAGACTAAACTTGCTGATCTCTATGCTGTGAGAATTTTAAGAGGCAAGAAGGCAAAGATAACAGACTAAGTCTTCAATTAGGTGAATGTGAGATTTCCGAGACTGCTGAAAAGTGATGCCTGAGAGTTCATATACCAAATTCCACAGTTGAAAAGGACAACAGTTCACATTTGACCCAAGATTTCTTTTATTAGGACTCTGACATATTTCAAAGAAAATCTGACAATCCCTTGCAAACCAAACAGCATAGGAATATTATATCCATGAAAATTATCACCATCTAATCCCTTTTGAATCCAAAATTTCTGCTGCCAAATGCAATAGACATTAGACTGGTATGGACTGGGGACTGGCATTTATATGGTCAATAAATTACACGACTCTTTCAGCAGACACGCAAAGCATAAGAAGTTTGGCAGGTGGCTGTTTTGCCTATTTTCCTGAATGAATAAATTCACATTAAATGTTTTGACCAAGTGACCAGTCCTCATGCTCAAACATATCCTTCAAAGTTCTACATAATTTCATTAGGGCTATCTATCTAAACAACAAACGTCAATGCTGATAAATCACCTACTAGGTCATCAAAAATTAAACTAAGAAAAGAAAGTTACCAGATCCTTAATTTAATTACCAACTAAAGAGGGAGCACTCAGAAGCTTGTCATCATCAGCAAATTGAAAATAGATTAATGTTCATGAGGCTGCCTCAGGATATCAAAAATCTACTGGTAATTAATTAATAGCTGGCCTTTGAGACCAGTGAAACGCTAAGGTGTACCATGCACATATTGCTAAAACATTATGAAATCCAATTTGAAGTAGTTGAAAGAAGAATGCTGAACATTTTCCTTTTCTACCAGGTTGCTTCACATGGCCGATTATGCGCCTACAGATACATAATTAATGTGCTAATATTCCAATTGGAGGGTAAAACTCCAATTAGAATAGAACAGGCATGGATCTTGAATGGTTGGGACACATGCATTTTGATTTTTGACTGTTCTAACTAAAAAATGTGTAGCTAACTAGTGCTGATTTAACTTTTATGGTAATCTACCACACAAAGTACATTGGAGTATAAGGAATAACATTGAAATAAGTAGTGGACAGTACTCAAAAGAGGGTCTGCCAATGAAGTACGCCAAACCGCAGTAAGCACAAGGTGTATAGCATGGAGACTAGCTTAGAAAGGAGAGAATTCCATGTCTGCAAGGAAATAGAGTACATACATAAAGGATGATGATCAGGAAGGAACCAAGATACCCATTGGTTTAGAAAGTAGTATGTTAAGACCATCTAGGGTTTTAACTGTTAAGTTTCTATGAGTTACTGCAAGAGACCAAACAAGGAGGTATTTTGCATTCATGCAAGACAAACAATCAAATTGCCCATGACCACATGATTTTCTTCTAATATAATTAAGACAAAACTGCATCCAATCAAAGTCTTCTCAAAAGCCCATGAACGCTAAAAGAAATGTGAAAGAGAGAAGAGACAGCTCATTTCCCTACATCATCCATGTCCAAACAAAGCCTATAATGAAGCAAAGAAGCCCCACCATCATTAGACACCAAAATGTTCCTTCTAATTTACGTTTCCTAGCTATATCTTAAAATGATTATTATTGTTTAATTAAATTTTAGCATTAAGGTCAGTTAATATGTATATTTTCTTCTTAATTTACCTAATTATGTGCATTATGTTGATGTTCAGATGATGGGAAGGTGGGTGGAGGAGACAGAAAAGAAAATAAAAGGGCATAATGGAGAGGCCATGAAATTAGATACTATCAATAAATACAAAGGAGTTGACAGGCCAGGTTTGAAAAGATTGACCTGCGTCTCTCTCTCATCTCAAGAGAGCAAAAACTCAGACTCTCCTTGTCTCATCCCATGAGAATCAGAAGAGATTTATCCCATCTCCAATGAAACTGCACTTCTCATATGATGAGTCATTGAAAGCCCTACAGAAACCAAAAGAAACAACCCAAACAGAACAGAGAGAAAGGAGAACAAAAAAAAGGCAATAAGTGAAAGAACTGATTGAAGATTGATGACAAGAGAGAGAGAGAGAGAGAGGGAGGGAGGGAGGGAGGGAGGGAGGGGGAGAGAGAGAGAGAGAGAGAGAGAGGATATATATAAATATAATCCAATAATAATCTTCATGAACTTTCATGAAGCCCATCTCTACCGATCCTCCGTCATGGCTATATAACTTAAAAAGAGAACTTAGGTAGGCTTGGAACTAGCTAGAAGTCATGAGAGTGATGGTGGTACATTGTTGGATCATGTCGACTCATTGCATGATGATCTCTCTGGTTGTTGTGGTTACTATCGTCCTCTTCATCCATCCTTGATCCCATTTGACCTGAACCAGCAGCTCCAAGATTCAAATAAACCAACCTTGAATCAAGATTCAAGTTAGCAAGATTACTACCACTGCTGCTTGTATTATGTTCATCACTCATTGATGGATAAATAAGGGTTGAAGTAGCATTCACATTTCCTTCTTCGCGTGAAAGAACCATAGCTGCGGATTGAACGAGCTCAAGACACAGCCTAAGCTTGTTGGGCTCCATGTGGGCTAGACCCGGGACAGCCCCCTTGAACAAGAAATCTGAGGTTAGGGTTCTAAGAATGTCAAGAGGGGTGACTCCATCAACGGTTCTAACATTAGGGTCAGCATGATGGTCAAGAAGTACTGCAACCATATCTGGTGACACCATTTCTGCTGCAATGTGAAGAGGAGTTTTCCCTGCCGGCCCTGCCTGATAATTAACATTAGCTGCACCAAGCTCAAGCAAGGCTTTGACCACTTCCCGGCTACAATTCTCGACAGCATAATGTAAAGCCAGTGCTTCATCAAGATTGAGGCCTTCTCCCATTACCATAAGCTTGACTAGTTCAACATCAGATGAATCTAACGCCCTTTTCATTCTTCGAATTTTTTGGTCCTCGAGATCAGCAGCTGAGGTAAGATCGTGGAGATGGTGGTGATGGTGGGGCATTAGTGATCTTCGAGCAATAGATGATTTGAGGCGTAGTTCTTCAATTTTGGCCACAACATCAATTGGAAGGTGTTTAGCTAGGACTTCTGGTGGTAGGCCTGATTTGGCCACAAGATGTGAACAAGTGGTCCAAAGTTGGTGCATATCTTGCTTTCTTGAAGCTATCAGCACCTTCATCACATCTTCAATTGAGGCCTTCTCTACCATGTTAGCCAATTGCTTCTGAGGAACAGAAAACAAGGGAATATATATTAGCATTGGTAAATGGAATTAGTTGCAAATAGAATTCCCTTTTATTGCATTAGTGTATGATGGGATGTTTTATGCAAAAAAATTGTTCATCTTGTCCATCTCTTTTCACAATCTTTTACCCAAATGAGGAAAGTGCTTGTTTCACATAAATTCAATTAGCACACTGTGGAAGAAAAGACTGGAGATGAAGAGCTAAATTTAGAAAGTCTTGGTTAACATGTACAGCATAAAGATGGAAGATCCCAACTCAAGAAACCAAAAATGATACATGAAATCAAGAAAAAAACCTCTTATCTTACATGGACGCAATCAACATTATATTTGACTTGTACAAGACTAGTGCTACAGTGCTTGATAACTATCAAAAGCAGAAAGAACAGAAGCTAGTAAGAGGAAAAGAAGAAGAAAAGCTCACAAACACTGTTATGAGAAAATTGAAACAATAATTGAATCACCATCTACAAAAGAAAGTGTTGAGTGACCTAGTACAAGAAAAGAAAGTACTATAAATGAGTGTGGGATCAAACTCAACAGCTTGAAATGAGCTAGGAAGCCAGGTACAGGCCAATTGAACATAAAGATACATAGATTATGAAACATGAAACAGCCTCTCATCCACTTCATCATGGGATAATAAAATTTCCCATGTAACAAAAAAAGATAAAAGGAAATGAAAAAAATCTAAAAACCCACCACAAAAATACCTTCCCACTTCCCAAAAACCACAACCAAAAAACATACGAGTACTATACTCTACACACTCATCAAGATTTTGAGAGAAAAGAGAGAGAGACAAAGAGAGGAGCACAAAAGAAAGGAAAAGAAATCTTGAAATGATCATAACTAGTTGCTATATATGACTGACTACAAGGAAGAAAGACCTGAGTGAGCATTGCAAGCTGTTCAACACCAAAGCATCTAGCGGCAGCAAGTGTGTCAAGAGCAAGATCAACGGCTGAGGTGCAATGTGTATGCCAACACCCTCTCTCACCACAATTAGGCCTTGGCTCATGTTTTTGTGGCACAATAGAGACTTGTCCACTATACAAGAACTGTAACAGCAACAAGAACACCTCATACCCCACTGAGTTAACTGGTATCACATTAGACCTCGAACCTGGTGATCCAACCGTGTTTATCCTGGACCCGGATGGGTCTAGCCCAGATGGTGGATCAGGTCCACAAAAACACTTCCTGAAAAACAAACTTCTTGCTGCTAAAATACACCTGTGAGCATGAACTAAACGACCCTCTACACTGAAAGTTACATCAGAGAAAGCTTGGCCATTGATAAGAAGGTTAAGATAGTCTAAAGATAGAGATCTTAGAGAGTCTTCAAGAGTCATGACTCCAAAAAATATGTATATTTATTTATATGGTTTTGTTTATTAGCTAGGGTTGCTTCTTGCTTGCTATATATATATATATATATATATATGATACAATAAAGAGCAAGAAACAAAGAAAAGAAACAAAAAAGAGTGGAGGCTAAAGGGCAGTTAGCAAGAGGAAGAGAAGATAAGAAGAGGGTTTTTTTTTTTTTTCTTGCTATGGATGATGGTGGTGATGGTGGGTTAGTGTGTTGTGTTACTGTATGTTTTAGAAAGAGAAAGAAAGAGAGATTCTTTTCTCTCGAGTTTGAGTGAGAGAGAGAGAGAGAGAGAGGAGGTGTTAGATATTTAGAGAGAGGGGGGGGAAATCAATATGGATGGCTATTCTGGGCGGCAGAGGTATTTAAAAAAAAAGGGGTGAGAAATTAATTATGGATAAATAAATAAATAATGGGATTGTAATAGAATTGTTAATAATTTATGAGATATTTATTACTTGACTTAAACCAATTTGAGTTTAAAAACAAAGAAAAAACTTGGCTGACTTTGTTAAAATCCAGTTTGATTAACTAAATGGTTAAAATCTAATTTTCAATTAGTTTAATTTTTTAGAAGAAATGTTTTTTTATTGAGGTAATATTATTTTAATTTTTTTTAAAAAAAAGTTAATCTGTGTAGACCCTGAATTAACCATGACCTCGGTTGGTTATACAACTTGGAGTAGATGAAGTCTTGATTGAAAAAAAGAAGAAGCAAAATGATATTATTCTTGGTGACTTATTAAGGGTGTTGACCACTAGGATAATGGGCCATGTTCATGTTCATTCATTAATTTTTAACCACTTTGTTTGTATATGGTTGATGAAGGAATTAATTGTGTGCTGTTTATAATTAATTAGTTTAATTACAACTAATTAAAAACTTTAATTAATTTCTTACAAGTTTTTTGTGCTTAAATCAAAAGAAAAATCAAAAGAAAGATAAGAGTCGATCGATGATATTGAGCTATATATATATATATAGCTTAACTTCCATTTATATATATATCCCATTAATTTGTTTAATCTTTTCATTGAAGAATCTTAATTAAATCACACATAACAAGGCTTAACTTAATTTCTCTTAATCTTAATTAAATATAATAAATATATATAGATGGTAAAAAAGTATCAAGTGAAAAATTAAATTCCTGATCTGTGGTCAACATGCAGCGATTCTGTTTTCCCCTTTATCTTGAGTGGAATATTTGAAGGTTTTTTTTTTAATTTTTTTTAATTTTCCTTATTTATCATGGAGTGACATATATATTAGGAATTTTACGAACGTGTTTTGCTCTTGCTTTAGTTCCTCTTACTCTTCTAAAAACAAATAAAAAATAAAGCTGAAAAGCAAGAAATTAAAAATCAATATATAGTCTCCTGAATTGTACCTCATTTAGAATAAAATAAATACAACGAAAAGAAGTACATGACTGAATGTTTTTGGCCTTGTGTGGCCAATCTTGCTCTAGGTAATATAATTAATTAATTAATTCACGGTGTAAAATAACAATATTTAGTTAATTCATACGTACGATCTAAGATTAAGAGGAAAAAACAAAAAGGAAAAAGGAAAAAGAAAAAGAAAAAAAAAGTAGGTCCTCAAGAAAACTAGTGCTATCTTCTATATATACGAGGCCTTAGGCTTTACTTCAGCCAATCACACCTCAGGGATTACAATTTTCTTAATCTTTTCTCAATATTTTCAGATTACATACTTAGTCAATAAGAAAGCTGCAAAAGACAAAGTTTATAACTTCAAAAAGAATCTGTTCCCATGTCGTCCTAATTGGCCAAAACTCCTGTGATGATACCACTGATCCCCGCAGTCCGTTGATGCTAGCAGGGACACGACTATTATCCACATTATCAAATTCTCTAATTAAAATCAATTATCCCAATTAGATTATACTAATCAATCAATTAATCAATCAAAACGCCAGCTCCCTCTTTGTCTAGATCAATATACAATTGGGGTTAATAGTTCTAGCAAGTCATGCATGGTACTTAAGAAAGTATGTCAATTAATCATTGTCAATCTGCCTTTAAAGTATGGAGATATGGAGGTTTTTGGCTCACCCCATTGGCAAAATTCACTCCCTCGAATCTATTGACTCTTGTTTACGCATATTCTTATCCCATGCCAGAGGACATGTATATATAATTAAGCTAGCCAGAAGACTAATTAATATATACAACATTAATTAATTAGTATAATATTCATGATTACTTGATCTATCAGTAGTACATTAGCAAATTGATATTCTTTATGAAACTATAATTTATTCTTATATTTGACCTCAAAGTCATGAGTGGTGGTGCATTGCATTATCAAACACATCCATATATATATGCTCCAATTATTATTATGATTATTAGAAACTTCATTCATGCATGAATGACTACAAATTAATTTACAGGAGCCCTGAGAGTGCAGGAGCATCGGCTGCAAGATACTTTGAAGATTTATATTTCAAAAGACATGGACATGATGAATGAATATTAATTATAGTTTTGTCTTGGAAATACGATAAAAGTTGTTTTTTTAAGTATTTTTTTTATTTATAATATCAGAACATTAAAATAATATAAAAACACTAAAAATATATTAATTTGAAACTAAAAAAAATTTAAAAATCATAACCGGACCGGTATTTGTTTGGATGGGAGGTAATTTGTGCTTTTTTTAGGGTAAAAAGAATGTTTGTTTTACCTCTTGAAAGTGTGATTTGTTATTAAAGGATGTTATATCTTTGAAAAAAATTATTAATTTGAAATTAAAAAGCATTTTTTTTATTTCTAATATCAAATCATCAAAATGATATAAAAACAATAAAAAATATTAATTTAAATTTAAAAAAATAAATAATCTTTAAAATCACGGTACTTGGACCAAACAACCAAGCGGTCCATAGAGCATCCAAGCTAAAAAAAAGAGTGAGTATTAATATCAATAATGATACCCAATAAGAAAGGTAGTTAGTAGGAAAAAGTATTGCCTTCAAGTTTTTTATTTACCAACCAAATGCTGCTGTAAACAGCATGATTACACTGTCACCACTAACACTTCTACGAGCTACTACATAATGGGCGAGGGAATCTGTAACAAAAATCAACACAAAAATGTATCAGTGACAAAGACTCCATAAGAAAGGGATGGCTAAGAAATGAAAAGGATAGAAAATAATTGAAGAAGAAGAAGAAGAAGAATTGCTTGTTTATTTCTGTGTTTTAAAAGTGTTTTTGATAAAATTTAATTTTTTTTATTTTTTATTAATTTTAAATTAATATATTTTTAGTATTTTCAAATCATTTTAATATGATAATGTTAAAAATAATTTTTAAAAAATAAAAAATATATTATTAATATATATTTTAACACAAAAAATTATTTAAAAAACATTCAAAACTACACTAACAAACACCATAAAAAAAGAGTGGCCATGGCATGTAGCCATGTACCGGTACTAGCTGTAAATGTGGACTTAAAAAATAAATAAAAATGGGGAATTAAAGGGAGGGGGCTGGAAATTGGGGTCGTTGGGAACCGTGTCGGCCGGGTCTTGAGGGTTCATGTTCATATATCGGGACTAGTGCCCAGCAACATCAAGTTCAATTAATATTTTAGGAGGGGTCAGACCTACTGCACGTGAGACAAGACCTTGGCACGTGCACTAACCAAAAAGGTTGTTTGTTTTCTATACCATTTGTTGCTTCATGGCTTGGTGTTGTCCAGTAGACAAAAGTAGGCCAAGGGAAGAAGAATACGTGCTTGGTAACGCTTTGTGCAAGTATATATTTTCTTCATTAAAATTATGTTTTTTCCTGGTATAAAATATTTTAAACTCAAAAAATAAACACAATTCAATGGTGTTTGAAGTTGCGTTTCAAAACGGTATTTAATAAAAATTTAAATGTTTTTTTAAAAAATAATTTTTTAATATTTTTGAATTGTTTTGATATACTAACATTAAAAATAATTATATTAATATATTTTTAAATAAAAAATACTTTAAAAATTAATTGGTACTGCAATCATAAACACCATTTATTGAACTCTGCATGCTCACATGTTGTCTTCGTGAATTCATATCTCCTAACATTATTTAAAGTGAAATTTAATTTAAATTAATATTTGAAAGACATTACAAGTATACCTATACCTTATCAAGTAAAACTAATAAATTCGAATAATAATAATAATAAGAAGAATTATAATTATTATTATTAAGCAACGAAATCATATTGATTGACAACACATCCACTGACTGTCTTATGATTTCAAGACCCTCGATTTGACGTTTGACTTGTCTTTTCACTCTTCACTCCCTCACCTTTCCCTTTTATTTCCTCTCTCTCTCTCTCCCCCTCTCTCTGTCTTCCATGTCAAGATTTGATTTACAATACACAATTTCTACGCTGTACAATACCATCTCCACACTTTCTACAGGTAGGACGTCCTGAGAGTTAGGTATCCATTAGGTGCCCACCATGCCCTAATTAACTGGCTACATTAATATATTTGCTACATTAATATATGAGGCAATAATTTCTTTTTTTTATATAGAAAAAAAGTGAATGAACGAGGCATTAATAAAAAAATGAATTAGATGGAGTGAAGGGAAGAATCTTTTTTGCTCGGTGTACAGTGGTAAGTAGATTGTTTTCATGTTACTATTTTGAATTTAAATTCTTCAAAAATACATATTCAAAGGAGTTTTTGTATTTTTATAAAATACATGTTACTATTTTGAATTTGTTAATTTTTTAAAAATTATTTTTAATATCAACTCATTAAAATAATTTTAAAACACAAGAAAATTAATTTGAATTTTTTTTTAATTATTTTCAAAAATATTTTTAAAATAAATACTCTCTAATTTTTATCTAATTTTATGAATCCGACCTTCTTTCTCCAGCCCAAGGCCGGATGCATGTGCCCATTTCCTTTCCTTTCCCCCCCTTTTTTTTAATTATTATTTTCTTCATGGCAAAAGAGTAATTAAAATTAACTTTGGTGATGTTATTTCTTGTCTCTTATTGGCATCATAAAATTTAGATAAGCTTAATATTGTAATTAAGTGCACTTTTTTACGCAATTTGCATTAATTGCAAACATTAATCCAGCAATATGACATTGCTGTGACACACTAACAACGATGGTGATTTGCCATGACTATACGTGAGTTGTATTCACTGCATGTAAGCCAATATACACACCCACCGGTTTCATCTGAATTTGTCAATCTCTATGAAAGAAGAAAAAATTCGCAGCAAAACCCCTTGACCCATTTGTTTTAATCCAATAATTTACATAATTATTAAATTTATTCATTTTGTGCAAGGTATAAGTCATGGATTTAATAAGTTGATACAGGTTAATAGTTTTTTAAAAAATATTAATGTTATTTGAAGGAAAGAATTAAAAAGATAAAACAAGTTGAATTTTGATCAGTTTGCAATATATATGATATATATATGGATAATTCCAAGTTAATTTTTTTACATCTAGCTTCATTCAAGGAAGGATTAATTGGGTCCTGACTTGAACAGCTGAACTAGGCTAGGTACAGCGAGGCTAAGCCCACCTCCAACTCGGTTTTGCACATTTATATTTAATTTCTCAGCTTTTAATATTGGACAAAAAATCGAAATCCCCAAACTTAATTGCTAAAGTGGTGATTATGAGGACAGCACACGTTACCATATCCTGTCTTGTTGTTTGCTTTTTATTATTATTATTATTATTATTATTATTGCTGTAATATAGTATTTTTAATAGATTAAAAAAAGAGTGGATGGATTGTATAGCTAGCCGGCCAATAGCAGCTTGCATGGCTCAACAAAATCTGTGGTCGGACCGAATTACAAAGCATTGGTTCCTCTTTCATTAAAATAATAGAAGCAATAATCGTGAAAATTCCATCAAGGTATTGCTATAAAGGGATAGCGGCATTCTCTGGTAAAAGAACATATAATAATGCAAGATTCCACATTAGGAAAGAATATAAAAGATGAAATGCTTTCGTTCTTATCTCCATGGTGCAGAACAACGGTTGCCCTAATATTTTAATAGCCAAGTTGGTACCATATCTTGTGATTTTCCTATCTACAGCATGGTCCCCTTCTGCTTTTGGCTTTGTAAATTTATTTTTCTATGTAAAAGGGTGTCACCGTGTTGGCTAGATCATCGACTGAAAATTAATTAATTTAATTGTTCATCATTTTCAAACTTTTTTTGAGCGCTGACCCACAATTGGATGGACGGACCTACCTAGCATTGGTTTTTATATTGGGTGCATTGATTCACGTTTTCTACAGGCACCTTCATGCTGCTGTAAAAACTGTCCATGGCCATTCATAAAGGAGGTATCATTTCGGTCCTTTCTGTTTGTTGAGTTGTCCTTTCAACCCTTGTTTTACCCTTTCATCTTTATTTTTCTTACTCTACCCGTTGATCGAAAATAAAAAACAAAAACAGAAGATAAAGAGAGAAGATTTTTCTTGCTTTATTCATACGTACGCCTAGCATTTGATAAATTAGCAAGTTAAAGCCAAAGTCGATTTCCTTTGGATCTTCATTTGAAATTCATGTCCTTTTGTGTGGGTTGATGATAGTGTTATTTCTCGTTCTGCCCGGATTTTATGTTAAAATAGATAAAAATTAACCTGGTCAGATTTAATTAACATGATAAATCAATCCATAATTCCCGGTCAAAACCTAAGTAAGATCCATTTTGACTTTTCAAATCTTATTCTATTTGGGATTGCGGTCCGAATTGAGGTTGGTCAAAAAAAATTTTAATTTAAAATTATTTTTTTATGTTTTCAGATGGTTTTGGTGTGCTGATATAAAAAATGATTAAAAAATATTATTTTGATGTATTTTTAAATAAAAAAACACTTTAAAAAATAACCATCGTTACACTTTCAAATACCTTTTTTATTTTAAAATGACGTAGTTAACTCTAAAAAAAAAAAAAAACCTTGAAATAATACAATTTTGAATTTACTCTGGATAAACTGGATTGATGCACTAAACTCGTTACCAGGATCTTGAATAGGTTATAAGCTGAGGTGAATTTTATAACTTGGTAGATGTAACACCAACAATTGACAAAAAAATCATACCTGAATTTAAATAGGGGTATGGCTAATGACACTGTTAGTTTTGTTTCCAAGCGAACAATATCTTATCAACTTAAACTTGGATTTTCATTTATATATACACTTGAGGTTTAAATTTTATAGAAGTGATGGAATGGCGATATAAGAATGTAGTTGAAGGACTGTTTCTCATTACGTAGCTTAAAAACACAAGGTAAAAAAAGAGTAAGTTTTAGCTTTAGTTCAAGAGGATGAAATATTGAAAGGAGAGAGTAATGAAACCAAGCTTTGATTTTAGAGAGATTGAATTCCTCAATGGCTATACATCCTTTAAGGCCTGAGTGAGTACTGTTTATGATCTTCTGAACTCCATAATGACCATTTGCATTTATATTAAAAATGAAATCAGTAACTACTTTAGTATCCTTTTTGGAAGAAAACAAAAATTAAGAAAATGTCTGGAACAGGAGTGCACTGTACAAGTGAAAAGTCAAATTTGCAGGTTGATGGTACCTTGTAACAAGTGGGATTGATGTAAGCTTCGTTGATTTTGTTTTTTTTTTTTGGCTGTTAATTGATGCAAACCTCTTAAGCATCTGATAGACAAGAGGACTTCGATATTTTATATCAGCAGAGAAATTCCTAACGTTTTACTAAGAGTACTGGGATTTGTAGCCAACAATAGAAGCCGGTCTTTGTATATAGTAACAATATTTGATCCGGCCTTGCCATGAAATTTCTGTAAGTTCACGTGAAATGAATATTGCCAAAAAAAATCATTAATCATGATTCTGTTTCAATATCTGATGGTTCAAACACTTATTCAACTTCAGATTACTGAATCCGATGGTTCAAACACCTACTTCAACGTTGAAAGATGTCTCTTGAGGATTTCCATAGACAGCAAAGAAGATACACCTCAAAGCTTGCACTTATGTTTTTCACAGGGAATATTGTTTACCAGACACTCCACGCATACATGGATAGGACCTTTCAATGCATTTAGTTTCTCAAGATCACTAAACTCTAACAGAATCTAGGCACCCCCCTCTCCAGTCTCCTCAATTGAAGTCACCATTATTGGCTCAATACATTTAACCTTCGTTTTCAAATTGGACTCGTACAGTTCTTCCGCATGTGGTCTCTCACTAACTACACCTGGGATGCAATACAATGGCTTTGTTTCATCGCTTTCAAAGTCCCCCTTCGTATAGAGTCCCAGAGAAGAGGACAATTGAGCTAAATTATCAGTTACTAGAAACAGTGGTATTTCTTACTCCAAACGAAGTCTTGAAGAAGTTTTGAAAAGAACCAAGTTCGCTGAGCTGAACTTGGTGATATCATTAATCATTTATCGAGCATTCAGCAAACAAGAGTTGACCAGTCATTTCCTTGAAGGCTTTTTCAAATAGAAACAGTTCCGTGTCCATTTCAATCATGTCTAATCTCAGGGTCTTTCGATCTTGAGAGTTACAGAACCCAGGGTGGACAGAATTTCAAAGTTTTATCTGATCACTCCAAGGACTGAAGAAGGAGGAAAAATTGCACGAATTATTGTGACAATACGCTCTCCATATGGGAGATAGATTTGGTAAGTTGTCCAACTAAGTTATGTCTAATATTGAATGGCTGCAATGATAGGATCCGCTTTGACTTTGGACTTGGGGACTCTTAGGTGGAACCCATTTGAATTTAGTAAGGTTGTCCTATCTTATAAAATCTTGATGTCTAGTAAGGTGGTAGTAACATGGACAATTTTCCATGTAAGGGAAGTGGTTGGGGATTGCATATAAGGGTGTTTTGTGGAGGACGTAGGGTCAAAATTCCACGATTGATCTTGCCATTTATAGTGGTGGAATATTTGGAGTCAGCTCAAAACAAAAGCAACCCAATTCTCCCATCCATTAAGGGAATCCTTTAATATCGTGCACCTTCCACCAATTAAGGCTCTCAGGCTATGTTCTCTCAAAGACTTGATCAGAAACCCTCTCTTCCTTGCATGTCCATCAATCTTTTTTAGGGTTTGAGATGAAGACAACATCATATTTTTATCTATGGAAGGTCGGCCAGTTTTGACTTGGTGAAATGACAGACTCTAAAGGTGACAAACACTTGTTAATCTAACTAGTAAAGAATTTGACTATATTTGGTTTGCCACATGTACTATTCCAAGAGATTTTCCATATGTCCACATGGTCTTGGCGTAAATCATTAGGCTTTGACACCTATGATTAAGCCGTCTGACCACTGCTGAAGCAATGAAAAGATCTACCGTGTGAAAATGCTTGGTGAGAATTGTTTTAAGCAATCATGTTAGCAACTTAGCGTGTTGAAATATTCTTGCATGCCACAAACCCAGCTACCTGTTTTTTTTTTTAAAGGGAAGTGACAGAAGATTTACGTTTTTAATTATAAAAATATCATGTATGAGAAGTGTGCATACCCCCCATTTTGTGAAAAGAATAACTTCATTCAATGATTTAGCAATTACATAATGCATTCATCATTCGCATTCGATGATCTTGAGGGAAAAAAGGGACAAGAATCGTCGGAAATATACTGGAGACATTTATAAATCATTTAAAACGTTCATATGGCTTCGAAAATAAAAATCCATGAAGAAGAAAACAACCATATTTTTTTATGTTGATCTAATGGGAAGGCCAATTAAAATCGCTGGTGGTGTCCTGCTAGCTGAAGAAGATCATTCAATCCATCTGTTCAGTTTCGTTTGTGCAAGAAAAAATCGCAGAGGAGGCCTGTGATGTATTTTAGACTGTCGCGGTTTTCCTAGTTGTTTTCTTGATAATTTTCAATAATATTAATTTTGCTGTTTGTGTGCTCTTGTAGCTAGTTGATCTGAACTTCTACTTCGTGCCTTATCATATCATAACGAAATTATCAATTATAAGCAAAATAATGATAATAAATAACAACCAGCTAGGTTGTGAATTTTTTAATGATAATAAATAATTCATTTTTTGGATACATTTCTTTTTTGAAATTTGATATTTAACCCCATGCTTTAATTAAACCAATAAGGTGCCGCTTGATACAAGATATTTTGGTGACCTGGCCGTAATTCTTTTACTAGCATGCTGGTTAATAGAGAATTCATCTAAAAAGCTCACAAATGATCTATAATCTATAATGTTTTTCTGTTTTTCTTGGTAGACGCGCGCCATAGCTTATGAGCTTAGTGACTTTGATTAAAGCAGAAGTGCATATGGTGACTTGGATTCATGAACATGGTGAAAGGATGAGGCTATTCTTTTAAGGTAGATGATTTCAACGCACACAGTGCAAAAACACTTGGCGTGTATTTAGTGATGTGATTGAAAATGTTTTTTTAGTTTAAAAAACTATGAGAAATTGATTATATTTTTGTGTTTTTTCTGATTTTTAAAAGATAAAATCATAATTATACAACAACAACAATAATAATTTAGTGATTTTCAATTGTAACAACTACATCACCAGACATTTACTTGTTAATTAAAGCATATATTGTGTTTTTTGATTGAAGGAATAGCATTTCACCATGGAAAGGGACTCCACGGCAAAAGCACATTGTGAAAAAGGCACACATAACAAATCTTCGTGCTCAGAAAAAGAAAAAGAAAAATTAAAACAATTCTTCAGTGCTGTTCAGAAAAAGAAAAAATTAATTAAAACAATCCTTCAATGTTCAGAAAAAGAGAAAAATTAATTAAAACAAATCCTCAATGTTTCAAAACAAAGGGTTTTTTTCTTTTTCTTTTTTGCATGAACAAGCTGGTTATAAAAAAAAAAAAAAAAACCTTTCATAAACTATATCTTCAATAAATCAGGTTTGTTTATAGGACCCGCATCGAATTTTCTTGCTTGCTTGGTTGACTATCTATAATTCGGTGTCGGCCAATGCAATTATTATCAATAATAATCAAGACATGAGTATATATTAAATAATTTTATCATTTACTCTACGTACGTACTAGCTAGGGCGATTTGCATTTCACTTGTCATATTCATTAATAGTTCTTACACTCTTAGATAAACATTTGGTAAGAAACGGAGACAATTGAGATTTTCATTAATCCTATTTTGAAATGGTAAAAAATTATTTAAAAAACAAATTTATTTTTATTTTCCTTCAATAAAATATATATATATATATATATATATATATATATATATATATATATTAATCCTTTGTATTATAATTAAGACACTAACTGAATACAAAGTTATAAAACGAGGTTGATGAAACTAAACAAATAATGTGCAGGAAATAGGTAATGAATTTCATTATCGAAACACATAATTCATGAACAGCACAAGAACATAGAAAGCTTCGTGTCTCATATTCGGCACCGAATACTGGAAAAAGAAAGAAGAAAACGAGTTATACCCACGGTCTAAAATAATGTTCATGTCAACAGGGATCTAGTCCCATATGCTTTGATGCACTGTTTGAAAATTGAATTGATAGATCGATCCATGTGCTAGAATATAAAATAATACATAATTAAAGAAATATAAATGAGAGATTGGTTACGAGCCTCGTGTGGCCATGATGTAGAAAGATATTTATTCTAGTGGCAGGAACAAAACAAAAGACATAGTTTTCAACCGGTCAACTATCTTCTGTAAATCTTTGTTCATAGATTAGGGTTTATAAAATGTGAAGGAACATCTAATATTTCAAATTATATAATTAAAACAACAGTTTATGTGCTCTTCCGTCGGAGAGCCAGAACATAATAAGTCCTCTACCCAAAATAATCAAACGAATTTAATTAATTAATTGAATAAATTATAGCCCATAAGCTTCATAATTATTCACATAAACATGGATCTTATCAATTAATTACCCCTATTTCTCTTGAAGAATCCAACCAACCTATTTTTATAAAATATTAAATCTATACTTAGTGTGTTTTTGTGGTGGTGTGGATGAGGTTGTAACAGTGGTGTATATTTACTTTTGATAAAAGTAAGAAGAGTGATGAAAAAGATGGTTACGTGGATATTTTGAAAAAATCTAAATTTTACATTAATTTCTTCTCCTTACTTTAGCAAAATGGAGGGGCTAGTTTCGATTTATTTTTAGATATTGAATTATATTTAAAATTCAATTTATAACATTTAAAATAGTCTTAATTAAACATGAGATTTTTTTTTAAAGTTTCTTCTTCGACATAAAGACTTCTAAACATATACAATTAATCAAGTTTTTCCTAGTTGATATATGAAGATTTTATATTTATTTTTTTAAAGAAATTTATATTCTTTGTAATCGTTCTGAGAGATTTTTTATTCAATGAGAACAGATTGGATTTCAAGGAGGGTATAGGAGTTGTGGAAGGGATTAAGAATTAATTAAAAAAATAAAGAAAACAAAAAGGTGGGGTTTAAGACTTTTGAATGACCTTGCAGGCATTTGGGAGACCACCTCCCACTTGTAAAAAAGCAAAGAAGGGATCCTAGCAAACCCACTTTCTCTTATAACCCCTTTGACTTCCACCAACTAGGGCATAAGGCAATCATACCATCATGACATGGGAAGAACACTTGTTTGAGTGGGAGTGCATAAACTTGTGGCTTTCCCTTCTCTCATAAGCCCTTGTTTGTGTCCCATCTCTTCTTTTCTATATTGATGCTTGTCTTCCTAGCTACACTCAGCTTAATTATTTGTAACATAATCTCTGTTTGCTTGGGAGTTTTTCCGAAGGGATCTCTTTGAACCACCAACTCCATGCAGACCAAGACATCATGAACTGGTTTCTGGTGCGAAGAACCCTGAAGATGTACACCACCAAAACAAGTTCATTCATTAATTAAGAAAAAAAAAAACCCTGATTAAGTATGTATAGACTGATCTTGTAAAGGATTCTCTAGCCAATGTTATGCAGTAGCTAGTCCATTATAACTTGTAGCAGTGTTTGTTAAGGATGCCAGATAAAGTGTAAGAAAACTGTAGTACACTTTAAAAGAGATTTGGCTGAGCTTGTAATCAAGTCTTTATTAAAATCTTGCTTGTAAAGCCTGTCTCCAACTTCTAAAAGCATAACTTTCAAACCCTTGCTTTTGCACCAATGAATTGAGTTAGATTTTTGTATGAGACTCTCATTAATTACAATTACTTTCAGTTAAGGGTGGACATGATCATATTTGGACCTTTCAAAGCCCATATCAACTTTTGAATTATTAAACAAGGCACATAAAATTTTTTTTAATATGAATATATAAAAGTTGTCTATATTAATTTGAGGGGGGGAATCGAAGAAGAAAGAAAGGGGACGAATATAGAGGCATGCATAAGTTTTTTTTATTAATAATTAAAGAATAGAATCGTTGGTTTTCAAGTTTTAAGGTTTTTTTTTCTCTCGAAATACCAGCTGCAGATGAAATTAAGTTTATATATATATGGAATGCGCATGAGCATGACCATATGAGCTCTATATTTACTTCCTTTCCTTGTTCTCCTTTTAATTTTTTCCTATTTCTGTTTTGCATTAAGAACAATAAAATGGGAGGAACATATATAAATCTTATTTAGAGAGTTGCCTTAATTATTTGTCAAATGGAAATGCTCTCATTATTCTTTGTAAAACAATTTTAAATCCAAGCTTTTTTTATAAAAAAAAAACAAATTTCAAGCAATGTATTGAAAAAAAATTTAATTGCTCAACTGGGCTAGGCCCAAGCCTAGGCAAGCACAGCTCCTGCTCGACTCGGTCAAGAGTGAGTTGCCCTACCAACTCACACTCATGAGCTGGATTGGTTCCAGCTCGCCCAAGCCAACCTCGGGTGAGCTAGCTATAATGCATGACTTCACTGTTTTCTCCAATTCTCTCTCTATATATTTTCACTGGTACTGATAATTTTCTATCTCGCACATACAAATTTCTTACAGGATAAATGTTGTTTTATCACTAATAGTTTCATTTCTTGCTATGCTTATCAGTCCACATGAACACCAATAAAAATTATTGTGAAACCTACAACATTTATTGATGAATATTGCAAACAATAGAAAACAAGAAAGAATACAAGATTTAATATGGTTTGATAAAATAGTTACATTCACAGGAGTAAAGAGTTTTTATTTCATTATATGTCAATTTAGGGTTACATAATGTATATTTACAATAAACTCAAAGGATGCTTTACTCCCCTCGCTCCATTTCACTCCACTTCGGCATATATTTATGAGCCACAAACTACAATAAAAATAAATATACTCACCACTCAAGATATGGCACCCTAACTTTCTATCTAATGAGGTATAAACATAGAATTCATAGCACGACATCATACCAACTAATAAGCCAAAACAAATAACGATAAAAAAATACCCAAAAAAAAGTCCTAAATGTGTTGACCTGGGTGATCCAGCGCACTTGGGCCTTAATAAAAATGCTTAGGAGCATAGGTTTGTCAGTCTAGACCTGTGCGCCTGGGTTTTGATCATTTTTTTTCTTTAAAGGACAGACAACATGTTGTTTGCTTTTTTTAAAAAAAATAGAGCAAGCAACGCGTCGCCTGTTGTATCTAAATTTAGGTGATTAGATTGTCACCGAAAAAATAGGACAATGGTGTTTTACACCTAAAAATTTATTTTCAACCATAAGTTGACCCAAAAACACTAAGAAAACACCCTAGAGATCTAAATAAATCGGTTTATGCCTTTAAATAACTTTAAAAAAATCCAAAAAAAAAATCAACCTAAAATCTAAAAAATTCTTGAGGTCAAATCTATTATCTCATGCTTGAAGGTGAAAAAATATCAAAGTGAAACTTTTCTCATTGAAAAGAATTTATTGACACCAATATCAATCATTTTGGTAGTTAAATTTGGTGTCAATCGATGTTTTTCCTTAAAACTTGAATTCGGTGACCTCTTCCCGGAACTTTAATCTAGAAACAAAAGAATAAAAAAAATAAAGTTTTGAATCAAAAATAAATTTTAAAAAACTGAAAGGACTGAGAATGAATGAGTTACACAGTAAAAGTATCAAAGTCAATTTCTTGAGTAAATTTCAGAACACTCATCTAGTTCCTCTGTATTTTTAACTTCGGTTTTCTGCAATTGCACAGTAAAAGCATCATGGCTTTCGGTTTTTTTTTTTTTTTAATTTTAGTGTTAATGTTAATTAATGTGTTGTTGAAAATTCAGATGACAACAATTTGAATTACTTACCAGATTTCACTATTTGTGCAGTGCATTTGTAGACTGAGCATAAAAAAAGGCTATTAAACCATTGAAAGCACTATGCCAAGGACCTCATGCTGGTTCAGTATGGAGCTTGTTCAGACACTCGGGAAACAAAACCAGAGCACAAGCTTCTATTTTACACAGGGTTGCTATATGGGCCAGGCTCGCACAGCTGCTCTCCCTGCACTTTAAGCATTAATGGCTTCGGCATGGAGGTAAAGTAATTGAGTTGTCAGAATATAGTTTTGAAATCCGGCCCAACTTGACGGATCGATCTAGAATCCAGCTGATTCAGGGCTGAAACTAGACTAAGTTAAAGAAAAAATAGGAAAAGTCATGACTCGGTATGACTTGGCCGACCTGGCGGGTTGACCAGATGACTCGGTTGACCCGGCAAAACCCGATCAAAAACCCGGTTGTAACCTGTTGATTTTTTTTACTAAAACAACACCGTTCTAATTTTTTTAAAAATAGAAATTGACCCGGGCGACCCTGTGACTCAGTCAAAACCAGAAACCCGGGCCGGGTTTAAAAACTATGGTTGGAACTAGTTAAAATTTATTTAGAAAAACACTAGTTTACAGGTCTCTAATAATTTTTAAAAAATATATAATAAAAAATATCTAGGCCACAACAAACTATTTGACATTGTTAATCATAAAAAATTTTAGACTCAATTTCTTATCTAACTCTAGTTTAAAATTAAATTGTATTAAAGTTGTCTTAATATTACCCAGTTAACTTGATCGGTTAAAAACTAACTAGATCAACCGGTAAAGAACGAGGAAAAAATGATAAATTTAAAGAAAAAAATCTCTAGACCCAACTCTTTATTTGGTCAGGGTTTAAAATTAAATCGTGTGAGAATTTTCTTGATATGATACAGTCGACATGTCCGACCCAAAACAATCTAGCCAACCGGTAAAGAAAGTTTGAAGATGAAATTAAGAAAAAAAATTCATAAGACAAAAAATTATAACAAATTCTTTACTGAACTCGAGTTTAAAATTAAATCACACGAGAGTTGATTTGATATTACCCAATCAATTTTGATGATCTAAAATATCATGATGACCTTTAAATAAATTTTAAGAAAAATATTAAAAATAATAATAAAATTAAAAACAAAATATGCATCCGAAAAGTAAAGCCGGTGAACTGCACACCAAATATTTTAGTATATTTAGGTAATAAAAATGAGTAATATTTCTAAAAGAAATGGTAAAAATGATAAGCAAATACTAATCATTAGTCTAATCTAACTTTGTTATTTAACCACTACTATTTTTCAAATAGTATTCAGGATATTTTCTTATATTAAAATAGGTTTCTTTTTGGATAGTCTCAATAATATATATCGAAATATTTCAAGAGGGTTATTCTAATTTAATATTTATGTATATATATATAATGACCGATTATCTATTATTACATTTTTTTAGTGAAATTCTTTTTTTATATATACAAATCAATACTATTCTACTTCCTGCTTTATGAGGGGGGCTAAAGTGAAAGTGTTTTGAATATAAAAAAAATTCAATATCTCAGCTACAACTAATTTTTTGATATTATTATTAAATTAGGTCTAATGAGTCAAACCAAAGAATTTTTTACTCAACTTTTTGCTAAGTTTGGATTTTAAATTAAATTATATAATTTTTTTAATGTGATTAAATTGACTTAACTAGTTTAAAAAAAATTAAACAAAAAAAAATTAACAAAAAAATAAAATAAAGATTAGATGCGCAGGTTTAAAGGCAAACATCAATTATATGAGCTAGTGTATGAAATTAATTAAGATTGAGCTAGTGTATGAAAATCAGCTAGTGTATGAAATTAGCGGCTTGACTTTAAAAAAAATTGAAGCCAATATCTTAATAATAATTAAAAAAAAAAACATTGAAACAATTACTTTTTGCATTGAAGGTTTAATATATATATATATATATATATATATATATAGGGATGGAGGTAGCTGCATTCTGTACAGTAGAAGTGTTAAAGACAAAAATGCACAAAGAAGTGATTCATCCATGGGGTTTATTGATTCCAAATGATTTGACAAGACAAGAGGGGCATGTGAGAAGATGTTGATGTAGACAAATGACCTGACCTTTCAACCCAGCCCGTCCGAACAGGCAGCTGGCAACTGCAAAGCTGCACCCATGCATCAGGCATCAGCAGAAGCAGCAGAAGCAGAAGCAGCAGCAGGCACACACCTACCACTCTATCTATAGATCGACTTTTTACCCCAAAAAAACGGCTATGAAACCGTACTCCTACGACCACTACAACGTAGAAACGGTCCCCATAACCCCCTAAAGAAGTGTTAAACTCACGACACATGTCAATAACTGTATCAGTCCCCTCTCTGGTTTATACAGTTACCACACATCACAGACATTGATTAGTACTTAGTTTTTTTTTAGGGTTTTGGCAGATTTTTGTGTGTGATAGGCACTGACTCCCACGTTCAAAACTGTCACAAGCTGTCACACATAGTGAGCTAGTCATGTAGAGATGAAGAGCGAGGGAGATAGAGAGAGATCTCACATGTCTCTTCTTCCTTCCTTTCAAGTCTCTCTCATTCCTTTTGCCTGGTTGGCATCGATCGGTCTCCTCGATGCAGGCTGTAAATTTTGTGTCTTCCGAGAGTCTACGGTTTTAACTTCAGTTAATGGAACTGTCCGGAGGAATCAGAATGTATATTGGATAAACTTTAGGGCTATTCTTGTCTTTCAGCTGAGATACTGTTTAATTTCGTTTTGTCTTTGTCGTCTAGGGTCCGAATTTCCCAATCTTGGCTTGATTGTACTTTTTGTGTGAAGGAGCAAAATAAAGGAGATGTTTGTTTAATTAGATTAGATTCTAACTTTAAGGATCATTTAGGAAAAAAAAAATTCAGATCTACAAGAGTTCCTGCACAAAAGGCTCAAGCTATAATTCTGCCTACCATTCAATGACTTCTAGCCTTTTTTTTGAATGATTAAGTAAGAATTGCAAGAGATTAGAATTTTTAATCAACTTTGTTTTACTTTTATTATTTAATTTGGATATCTAAAACTAATTTTCAGCACAAAAAAAACCTATTTTCGTTTTAAACCATGGCAAAAACTAATTTAGGAGTGTTTGGAAACGACCCTATTATATTATCTTAGATTTTAATTTAACTTAACCTAAATTAATATAAAATATGAATATTGTCAAATTTAACTCAAAACTCGATATAAGCATCACACACACACACATATGAGTAGCCGAAAACAGAAAAAAGATATATTTCTAGACGCTGGTTTCCAACAAAATGCAAAATATTCTGCGATCCAAATTTTGTATTTCCTAGTATTATATTCTTGAGAAATCTAGTTCCGATAATGTATAAGATATCTGAATTTCCAAACACCACCTTTCAAAAAAGAAAGGGAAGAGATGTTAACACTCCAAGATGTGAGTGGTGATTGTTACTTTTGAAATCTTTCCATCATTTACTATTATTGTTCACAATCTTTAATGTTCTTACACCCCTTGACACTTTCACTTTTAGATTTTAACATTTACCACCATACCATTTTATTGAAAATGGTGCAATGAACTAAATAATTAAAGATAAAATTGAGAATTCATATATTTTATTTAGAAAGTAAGCAAACATTATAAGACATCCCGAAAAAGAATTGTAAGAGAAAAGGTATTAAAATGCATTATATAAGGTGTTAAATTACATTATAAGTTAGAAACGGCACAACTATATAGTATTAATTAACAACTTGTGCACTTGGACCTCCTTTTCCAAACTTTAGGCAGTACAGTTAAGATTATAATTCTACCTTTGCTTTTGCAAAGCACAAAGTGCTTTTTTGATCCTTTAAATGGAAATTATATCTTTTGCTTTTGGTGTCAAAGAAGACACAAGACAGAAAGATGGACAAAATCAGCAAGTGAAGAATGAGCACATAAGTTTAAGAGTTTGCAGGAAGCTTTTGAAACATCATGCTCTGTCACCTAATCAAGTGGATATAAATGATATGAAATCTTCTAGGACCCAAATGAGGAAAACGAATAGAAACTACTCTACAGAGGGAAGGAGATTTTGAACTGTATACTGATAGTGATCTAAGGTTTACAACTATGGCGTATAGAGGTTGGATTGTTGCAATTATACCATCAAGTTTCACAAGCTAATAATACCAAATTCTATTGTCGCTATAAAATTACTTTTTTATATATAGTAAACGATAAGATTTTATAAATGTCTGCTAGTGCCATGAAGACAATGGCCAAACTAGCAAGAAAAAATAAGAACACAGCGGTTCAATACAAAAAAGAAAAATGGAGGCAAAAAAGGAAAATAGAAATAAAATGAGCTCCATACCAACAAGCATTTAATGAACAAAACTGGAACGCCTTGCTGATTTGACCATAGAAGGATCCCATCTGAGCTTCTGAGCAAGTCAATTCCTATGTAGCCAAAGTGCCAGTTGGTGAAGAACCAGCTCAAAGATAGTATCCTAATCAGTAAAAACACCCTTTTGTTTCTAGCTAACCAAAGACCCTATAAAACACCATAAGCCAAATTGAAAATGGCTTTACGCTGGAATTTGCCTTTAACCAAATATTTTCACTCAAGTAGCAGGTTTGCAATGGTATTTGGCATGCACCACTAGAATGCAAAGTCTCATTAAAGTCCCCACTTAAAAATATAGGCTCTTCAAACACTATCTTTAAGATAATGATATCATTCCATAAGTCTCAACGTTCATTCATCGAATTAGTTATATAAACTTTAACCACTACACATTTAAACATTGTAGTCACATGAACTCCAAATAATGTTATTCATTTACCCTTAAATTATATAGATTCAACATTGAAATTACTCTTATTTCATAAAGCTATAACCCTCTTGATTGCAAGCTGCCCTTTTTGTTTCTAATAGAAAGCCAATATCAATTCCATGTTTTGTATTGTATGTCATTTGGTTAACATCCCTAAACCACAACTATTCCAAAAATAAATCGTCATAATAATAGAGGAAGAAGCCTTACTCGACATTAAGAAAAGGTTGTTATTATTATATAGTAGTTCAATCCTCAATCTCCCTAGTCATATTGCAATGGATATCTGTTTTTAAAACTCTTAATGATTGAGAAACACCAAACCTTAGTTTCTCTCCATCTCACAGCATCTCGTAGATTTCTTTGGTTATGTCCAAGCTATATGTTTTTCAAGGTGATATGTGCCTGAGAAAACATTTGTTCCCTTGCATTATGCATGATTCCACAGAGCTTGGAGAGTGTTCCTTTTGTTCCTCTACTATTTCTTTGATATTGTCATTGGTAGTTAAAAATTTAATCTTTTTGTTGCTTTTTCCCATTATTAAGCCTCCTAGCTAGTATAATAGATCTCGGTTGGATATTGTGATTCTCATAGTTTCTATCTTCTATAAAATAACATTCATCCTTCATTTCTTGAAATAGATTCATAACTCTATTCGTATCGATACCTTGAGATAGAGCATTGTTAATTGCTAACCTTGCAATACATTGGTGATAAATTATAACCACATCATCCAATTATAATTTCTAGCGTACTGAATTTTCAGCCCTATTAACCTTATCATTGTTGTTGTTGTGGGGTGACATAACATTATTTTCATCCTTAGATTCTGATTTAATTATATAATCTACAAAGTGTTGAATTGATAAGAGTTTTGGACGAGAAGATGGTGTGATCTTTGCAATAATTATCTGAAACTACTCCCATATAAGTTCAGATTAACTCTATCATGCAAAGCATTTGTAGATGATGTAACAAGTAATACACGTACACTAGAGACTAGTTATCATTAGCATTACTTAAATCATATAGCCAATTACCTTTCCTCTTGCTTTTAAGATGTCAAAAATACAGTCTTTGTTTCATGCAGCTAAATGTAATCCTGAAATATTAACCCATGCAAATCTATCAATAGCCCTGTCCACTCGTATCCATGGCTTTTTAATTTGTAACCGTTCAACGTCTTCGTCCTTAGTTATGGATCTTCACTCATGTTCAAAAAAAAATTTGTGACACAGAAGTGGTTTACATAGACGTTACTTGATGTGTTTTTTGTGAAGATTAAAGGTTAGGAGGGTAGGTTGTGAAATTGTAAGAGGTAAAAGAGGGCAGAGGTACGTTGGAGCAGGGACAGTCCTTAAAGTCATATTATCAAACTGGTGGAGTACGTAGTGGATGTTGGTTTGTAAACATGTTTTAAGGATGTTGTTTTCTACCACAACTCAAAGAAAATAAGCAGAGGTAGAGAAAAGGTCCTCATGATCGGAAAATTTAGTTGTAACTTTTGGAGATAACTTTGATGCAAGCTTGTAGCTATATATGGACACTAGAAAGTTGTAGATATGCGAACATTCCATATAATGAAAGGACTAAAATTGCTTTTTTCTATTACCACTTTGGTTTAAATCACCATACCATTGATTTGAAAATGTCTTTTTGTTACAATATGAATATTTAATATGTAGCATTATTGGTTTACTATTTCAAAATAATAATAAAAAAATGATAGATGGTTTCTCCATTTTGAAATGATAAAAATTCATTCTAAAGCTATTTAAAAAAATATAGATTTATATTTATATACATACTTATATCTCTTCAGTCAAACATGTTTCTTTCATTTTTGTTTATATTTTTTTTATCCTAGGAAACTAATCAAATACAATTATAGAGATTCTAAAAGTTATTATTACTGAAATTCCCTATACTAAGATTTTATGTTTTTGTTTTTCAAATTTATTTAGTGAGTATATGTATCTTTACATCACGTTCATTAAATCTAAACTATTAAATTCAAATCTAATAGTATATTTAATTCATGATAAGAACACTTAATTTAACTACTTATTATCTTTTTTTCTTACTGAATTTAAATAATTTAATTCAAAATTAATGGTGGGATTTAAATTATGATTGATCATGATTGAATTTTTAAACATCAAATGGTGAAAAATGGCCCTTAAAAATACCAAATTTACAATCACTAGCAATTTAAGGAGCAATGAACAGAAGGTAGTAATTGATTTAGCTCTCATAATGTACCAAGTAATTATCAGTAGCTTCCTTAAGATCATCTCCTTGTGATGCTTAACTTGTCGATGAGTGGATTTTGCACCTTTAAAGTGGAATTAAGAGGAAATTATTCAGACCCCACGTAAAAATTAAGGTAGAATTAGCCTTGGATGATGAGATTAGTATCCGATGAACTGCAACTTTCTTAGTCTTTTTTTTGCTAGATCGCTCTATGATATAGCTGGTGATATTTTCACTTTATGTTGGCTTTATTGATTAGACTCCTATTTAACATAAAAATGATTGGAATGGATGAGTATAACAAGCTATATAAGCTTTCTTTCTTAAGGTTAATGGCTTGTTTGAAAGTGATTGTATTTACCATAATTAAATGGCATCTACAAAACTATCATAGAATTATAAGTTTGGTAAGAATAAAAAGATTGACTAAACATTATACCTATTCTTGCGGCATCATTGTGTCAAATCTTTTCTTTAAAAATTAGATATCACTAAATAGATGCTTGCGTTATGTTATGGGTCGAGTTAAATTTTTGTAATATAAAAAAAATATATACTAGTGATGTTAGTGTTTTTACAAAAAAAAAAAAATTGAGATTCATGTCATTGACTTGACTGAGTTCAATAAGTTAAATTAACTGAATAATATTATTAAAAAAATCATCAGCAATAAATAAAGCGAACAAAAGAATAACAATGATTAACTATAAAAAATGACCTTTCAATATAATACTCGAGATAAGAAGGAAGAAAAAATCGTTGGAGACTCATCATCACTCCATTGTGAACACCGCTCTACCACTAGATATAACTAGCTCATTAGAACGATTCTAAAGCCATTGTGAAAGGTTGCATGATGACATTAAAAGAAGTCGCATGCACAATTAGAGTAACGACCTGAAAAGTAAACCAAATAAAATATCATGAAGTGAACATTTCATGCTTATATTTAGTCAATTAATTTAATTTAATTCAAAAAGAAAATTTATTTAAAGAAAGATAAATTTAACAAAGAACGATAAATTAAAAAAACCCAAGATAAACCATGTTATTTTCAAAATCACTAAAAAATCATATAGAAAACAATAAAAAAAATAACAAAGCTCAATCTTCAATTAATTAAATGTTAAAAGATAAAAATAAAAAAACTTGAGCTTAAAAAAAAAGGAACCAAGTAAACCCGAGCAAATCTTCTAAATCTGGATTAATCTCTTAAACTTACAACTCATGAAAATCTTAAATCCAGGCTCAGTTAAGAAGTTTAATTCCCTATCAATTTAATATTGAATGATAAAATCGGAAAAAAAAAATGTTAATTTAAAATTTTTATAAAGTAAAAAAAATCAAAATTAAAAGATTGAGAATCAAATTTAATAAGATAAAAGACTCAATAAGGATAAAATAAAAAAATTAATTTTAAAAATTTTCTCAAATAGAAAATAGCAAACAAAATAATAGGAACCAAATCGATAGATGAAAAAAATAAAGGATTAAATTAAAAAGAAAATCCTAATTTATAAAATGAATTTTTGACATGCGTGGACTTAATTTTAAAAACTTTTATATAAAAACTATAAAAGGTAGTTGTAAAATTAAGAGTTCCAAAAAAGTTTCAATTGAAGAGTTATTCATTTTTACCGTTGGAAGGCATTGAGCTGGATGGGCCCCATGAATAAGAGTTTGATATTTATGGCCAATTTTTGAGGGGTCCAACCTATAATCCTAAGCTAGTCATTCTACGGTAACTAATATACA
The DNA here is from genome assembly GCA_015852605.2 of Populus deltoides. NCBI lineage: Eukaryota > Viridiplantae > Streptophyta > Magnoliopsida > Malpighiales > Salicaceae > Populus > Populus deltoides. The sequence continues at coordinate 23,941,640 of CM027575.2, read as the reverse complement.
GCCTCGTGAGTACGTAGCCCTAGTGATTCTCCTTGTCTTATACGAAGAATTCCAAGGTAAGATTATGGCTTTGTATCAACTATCATGTGGTTAAATATCAAACTCAAGTAGTTATAACGTACACTATCGTCCTTGATTTATTTGTTGAAGGAAACTATCCCAACTTCTAATTTCTTATTACTACTTGTTTCTTTAGAAAAATAAATCTTCATGTATTTGCAATTGAGGTCTAATAAGGGTTTTATTTATTCACATTCTTTCTATTTACCGTGTATTTATTAAATTTGATCTAATCTAACGGGTCAATCTATAAAATCCAAGACTTTAAATTTATCTCAGGTCGGATTTTAGTTTGAACCAAAAAAAATTGACCTCATCAAACCTTATTGACTATAACCTAACCAAACTTAGCAAAATCAACACTAAAGAGTGTTTTTTAAAGAATAAAATGATGTAATTTTGATAAAATAAATAAATAATTGACCCGAGTTAATTCGATATTCCAATAACTCAACAAAACTCGAATAAAATGTGACAATTATGATTCAAATACCGAAACACATTGATTGTAAAGAAGGCATGGCTACTCCAAACTTTGAAAAAAGAATTATATTTTAGTCCTAACATTTGGAGAGCTTCCAATTATACATTTCAATGATGCATGTTCTGTACTCTAAAAATCAAATATTTTCTTATTCCTTCTCTAATCCTAGATTTCTGGTTCCGCCATCGATCCTATCAACTGATCTTTTATGATCAATGGAACTAAAATGTACGACACAACAAGGAGGTTATTATATATATTTCATGAGAAGTGAAGACTCCATTAATGGTGGGCCAAACTTTTAACATATAAAAGGGTAAGCTGGTATAAAAGTACAAGGAAAAATCAAAGTTGTCACGTATTGACCATTCATAGTTTGTCATGGGATGCAAAGAAAGAAAGAACTAGTATGTATGTATATAATAGAGTATAATCTTATTGTACATGGGATCGATCTAATGGTTCATAAGACCACAAGAACAGACAAAGACACACAACCCTAAGCAAAAAATGACAACAAGCAGAAGCTATAAACATAGATAAATCAATCAATGGAGAGAACATTGTAAACCTTAAAAGCCAAGATGGAAGGAAGTTTTGAAACGAAGAGGGAGGGGTGATTATGATGATATGAAGAAGCCAAAGCGTCAACTCAACAACTGGCAATAGAGCATCAGCACCACCATCATCATCATCATCAATCTCTCTGCAAATGAAATAATGAGAGACCGTGCGTGTGTGTTTGCATGTGTGGTGTAGGGTTTTCTGGTGGGGCAAGACCGACAAGCGTGGGGTTGTCTTGTCTTATCAGTTCCCTTTTCAGTGACCCATTTCTTTTCATTTAAAGGATGATTTTATCTTCCTTTGCTTGTTCGGTGCTTCTTCTAAATTTACTTCCCTCTCCCTCTCCCTCTCCCTCTCCCTCTCCCTCCCCCTCCATTATAGGACTACTGTATATCTTGCATGGCTATCTATGGGCCCAGCTAGCTAGGCATCTAGGGCATGGTCAAGGTCTCTTAACTTGTAGTCAAGCCCTTCCCTCACACTTCTGTGTTCCTAGCTACCTCCTGTCCATTATGAATTATTGAGAATAAGAATAACAATCGATATAGTAGCTAGAAGCAATAAAATGTAAGCAATGAGTGATGAAGATATGCTAGATTTAACAGTGATATTAATATACTATTAAATTAAAGGTTTAATTCTTTGAAAACGTTAGCATCAATTAATATACAGTGTTTAATGGTTACTGTCAACTGTAAACATTAATCGGCTAGTTATTCGAATCCATTATTCATCCTAAATTCTTTTATAACAGCACCATAAATGAACGACTTCAAGACTCACATGACTTATGACTTTATTTAACAAGAAAAAAAACTTCATTTTTAAATTATTATTTACCAAAGAAATTTTAGGATTTACTACTCTGCCTTTTGTTTTGTTTTTTTTATAAATACTATAGTTAATAAACTTCGCTCAGCTAGATTAATCTGATAACTTGCTGACTCAAACCTGACTTGAGTTGGGTTTTATTTCAAACTAATTTGAAAGCTGACCTAATCAAACCAGAATAAAACCAACCTAGTCACACCATGAACTTTTTAATTTTTACTCAAAACAATGTTTTATTTAAAAAAATTAAAGCGATTTTATTAAAATCAAATAAATCTATCATCCTAGCGTTGAGCCGGTGTGATAATTATGATAAATACTACCCTTATTTATATTCAAACTCTAAAGTAGTAAAGTGAACTCCCATATAAGATAACAGTGGAGTCCTCTTTCTTTCTTGTAAGATTTGCTTCACCAGTGTGTATGTGCTTCGGTTGATGTTGCTGGCTGACCTGTCTCGTATCCAGACTGTTAGACTGTACTTCTTTTCTTCAATGTCCAAAAAAAAAAGACAAATCACGAGCTTTTTGGCACAAAAATACTCGTATATAGCATCTCCCACAAAAGCTTTGCCTGAAGGGTTCAAAACCTCATTAGAGCAAAAGTAAAATCACCTGAACCGTAAAGGGTTTTCTTGAATGGTCTTGCTGCTGGGACCGATAAATTTTGAAATCAACAATCAATTGGGATTGTTTTAACAAGGTTAATTTAGCCCATTACAAATTGCACTCAGAGGTGTAGATGGCAAGAGACGGCCTGCTTAAAGCCCATCCATGCTCGGATATAACTTCAAAGTTTGAACATCCCCCGAGATGTTTCCAATGGCAACATTTTTGCAAGTATAAAAAAGGTTTTTACATGTAATGCAATCTTGAGTTGCTGGCTGAGGAGGTAAATGGGTTTTGCTTAAGCAAAGAACGAAGCTGAAAATGGCAAAATATGAAAACGAAAACGGCAAAATATGCCCATGAGGTGGGAATGGATAGTTCTTGGGAGGCTGGTACAATTTTGTTTTCTAAGAAATATGAAAGAAAATCTAATTTCTATGGTCTTGTATCCACTGGTGTATGTGCGTGTGTGTGTTGTATAGGTGAACAACAAACATGCAGAAATGAAATAACCACAAAGCAAATGATAAATTACTACAAGCTGATGACCTTCTTACATTCTACAAGGTGCATGAGCTGATGAGCAAATGCAAGATACAAAGGGTAAAATGAAAAAAAGACTGTAAAAAGTACACCTTATACCAATGCCCAGAACTTCTTTCTGCATATTAGTACAGTTTCAGTCTTCTTTTCTTTGTTTTCCAGAACATGTGATTCGACCTCCCACAGAAACTTTGGAGCTAAATGCTGGACTCTTGATGTAAACGATTCCTCATCTCTGATGATAATAAATCCCTGCACATTATAGTCTTGGTAAGATTCTGAATCAAATGTAATGTGGGATACAGACACAAAAGCGTAAATGATTTTAAATGTCAGGCTACAATCCATAGAATGGTTGATATGGATAAAACCATATTAAGTAACAAGATCAGATCAGATAATCAGTATCTTATATATTCTCTCAGATCTAGATGGCAATAAATTCCAAGGGACGTAAACATTAGCTCCATGCTAGCTTTGTCATGCATCCATGTAACAAAATGGCCTACAGGTAATGCAAATAATGTGCTAGTGTAACGAGCATATGATGTCTAATATAATTCAGAGAGGCAGGGCATAGCTTTACATCTAGTTGATTAAATCCCATCCATCTCATTCTTCATCCTGGCATTCACCATATAACTGCTCTGATTTTTAAGACTTTGATAGATGAAATATTTTAGAAACAGGTACCTGAGGTCGGATAACACGATCCATCTCCAGCATGATATCCTCTAGCAGGCAACCTTCTCCATGGTCTTTGTAGTGTGTGAAGAGATGATTGGCATGCAATAGATCATATGTTCGTGGATATGTTGAGAATGGCTCACACCTGAAGTTAAAACAAGTGTGGTAAGCAAACTAGCATATTACAGATCCTTGCATCCACATAGTATAGCTTGAGCACAACTGAATTGATTGAAAATCTCTTACCAATCATGAAAAGCTCCTATGAGACCCCTGTCATAAATAGCTGACAAGGTATTATTCATGCTCATGGGAACTATATTCATCACCCAAACAGGCAGCGAGTTCAAAGCAACAGCAAATCCGCCAATAAAAGCATTCATGTCCATGACATTTCGTATATCCGTCTCATTGATATTCATCAGCTTCCAGTAATGGCCAGCTTGATTTTTCCAGAATATGGCATCTGAAGAAAACTCTTCTTCAGTGATACCTGCAACAAAAATGTGCAGAAATTATCATGTCAGATTGAATATTTAACGTGGCTTAAGCATTTTCCAAGTGTTCAAGGAGATAGACTACAAATGACAAGTTAAATGGGACTACGAATGACAAGGTTAAATGCTAGTCATTCATCTGAAATTTCCCACATGAACCCTGTCCCAGTGATTTTGATGACAGGAAAGCACAGGCAATCCTAGCCAGCTTGCCCCCAAGCTGCTTCCAACTACTTGAAACTATAAAATGTATTTGATATTGATATCTATATCTTCCATTGTGCTCATCATAATGCAGTTTGACTACACTTGCAGTGTACTTGATTTTGAAACAAAAGGCTAATATAGAATGCAAATTTGAAAAAGATACCATACTCAGGCATGACCAGGGATCAGGAAAAGCAGGGATTAACAAACACAACTTTAAATTACTTTAAGCTCATAAAAAGCACATGAGCGCACCAATTTTGCTGAGACTCTTTGAATATACAGAAAGACGTTCTGGTCTGGGAGGCAGTTTCTGAGGATTAGTTTGTGCACTTCTTGGTATGCAGTTCCTCAGTGGTGTTTTCCATGATGGTTTCATGTCATCCACAGTGTCACAGATGTTTATTTGTTTCATCTCTGCATTGTGCAGGAGGCATGACTCATTTTCTTGTTTGACCCAAATTGCAGTTTGAACTTTTCGAGCAATGAGTTTCCAGCACATAGCAGAAGTCAGATTTACCAACTTATCCCAAATCAATGGATAATCTTTATCCTTTCTATAAGCAGGTGGAGACGAATAGACAAAATATCCATTATCTCGCAAAAGACGATTAACTTCTTTGATTAAAATACCACCTGCACTAAAAAAAATTATTGCAATAAAATAAAAGCCCAATGAATTAAAGAGAAGGTGTAAAATCCAAACATAAGTTAAACAGCCTTTTTTTTAACTCGATAATCTTGGGGGGAATGTCCAGGAGCTTGCAAACACAATGAACAACAATTCATATACTTGCCAGGCCATAACGATCTTTATCAACACATATCAGGGTAGCATCTGCATGTAAAACTTCATAGTGCACTTTCACTAAACTGATTTAAAAGCTTGTTTGGTTGCAAAGATAGCTGATGCATTTCATATATACAGCAATCTGCTGGCATGCATAAAAGCAATGCTACGAATTATGAATAATAAACTTGCATAGAGATGCATTTGTAGTTCCAGGTATGATTTACTATTGTTCCTTTGTGTTAGTTACTATATGCAATTAGAAGAATTTAAGAAATCAGAGATCACTTCTTTTGGCTGACTATATCATTTCAATTGGATAAAAGGATTGCAGCAAAGTGCATGAAGAGCATGAAGCATTTATCTGAAACATGTGTTTATCTCTATGAACAATTTTCAAATGCCACTGCTCAAACACCATACCATTCTCATGCCAGTCAACACGACATCTCGAACAATGAACCATCTCAAAAGAGCTAGAGGGGTATGGTAGCTGTTTTGTGGAAATGGCAGCAGTCATGGCACCAATTCCTCGTTCTAAAGCAAACTGAATCTGATTTTCATGACCATCTCTGGGAGCAAAAGACATTGTTTGGATATCCAAAGGAAGAAGATAAGCTGAGAAGCTAGCAACACCACAGCCAACATCCAGAACTTGAACAACCCCAGCTGAACGCAGATCACCTGTATCATCAGTTATCATATTTCCTAACCTGCAGTCAAAAAAAAAATCATAAGAGATGGAACATTATAGTGCCTGGGTTTTGGAAATATCATCAATTACTGGTATCATTGCCATCGTAGGAAATGATGAATTAACTAGTTTGAATGTGAATATGTGATATAAGAAGCTTAAGTTCATCTACCTCTCAATGTAATCAGCTGCTCCATGCTTGAAATGAGTGCCACCACCAGGGAACCACCATAGCTGATCTTTCTCATGCACCCAGTTCTGTCCTCCTTTGACTTCAGCAAGATGTGTATGATTCACATTGCTTCTCCACACATAATCCCTGCTGGTTGGCCATTTTATGGGCAATTTATAATCTTCTGGAGGTGGCACCAAGCAAAATAAACGCTTCTCAAGGGGAGGACAATGCCTCTCTAGCTCTTCTCTTCTAGAAAGATCCAAGGATGGGAACAAAGTTTTCACATAAGCAACATCATGGCAAGGAATATACTCGTTGAACTTCAAAGGGCATACATTCATCCCACTTTCTGGGATTACAATTGGTGTTTGTCGATAAGCAAGAGCAACTTTGTTGGTGAATGTGTAAATACCTGCAAGTGTAGAAGATATAGTTGTTTAACTTGGTAGCAGACCAAAAGTGTAAAGTTTCATATGCAGTCATTACCAACATGCCAAAGGCTGATGCGAATTAAACTATAGTTTGAGGATGGAAACAGACACAATTTGTGCATGTTCATGGTCATATAATCACTTTTTTTACTGCAGGAGCTTTGATATTCCAGGTCTAAAGAATTGTTTTAACATCTAATCTGACCTGTGGTTGTTGCAAATCTGGAATGTACGAGTATAAAATGTCAATCCCAAATGCAGCAACGACTATATCCCAAAAATACATCCACATGTGAATAATGCAACGAGTACTCCCCAAGGCTTCCTTTTGATAAATAGCACATTGCATGCAACAAGAAAATATGCTTGATGCAAATTAAATAATTACACAGCTGCACCCTAAGATTGGTCCCATGTAGTGGTGGTGAGTATTTCCTTCTTCGATCGCCACTGAAATATGCCACATTCAGGTCTATTTTCTGTCAATATGTCAGAAACTTACAATGTCTGCAATTTAACATTACAGTACTCTATTAACCAATCTGTCAATTCAATAGATTATCATGGTGATCTTTCTATTCATTTTCTTAATAACCAATCTAACCCTCCAGTCTCACTGGTGAGAAAAGGTAAGAGGCGTCCAGGATATGAATCAATATGCTTCTGTAAACAAAGAAAATGGTATCATTTCCATATTCAGAGTATCAAGACATCTACATGTTGTGTGGCCTTAAATGTCATCTTGCAATTTATGAGCTCTCTATTACCTTTTCTAATTGCTACTAGCTTACAGGATTTATCAGCAAAACATTAGTCATCAAAGCAAGGCACTAACAATTCTCAACCAAATAGCCTAAAAATTTTCCAAATGGGTCCATCCAAAACTCACCAAGTTGAATTCTTGCAAACTCGAACACCAATTAAATAAAGAAAAACATAATTACAACCCCAAAATAACAGCAAGAAAAAAGAACCAACAAAATTTAAGCTCAAAGCAAAATACCAAAATGGGACCAGTGTATAAAAAAGCAACCAACTTTACATTCCACAGAACAAAATCCATCTCCAAAAACACCATGCAATGCAGAAGATTGCATAAATATCACAATAAAATAAAACTTTACGAGAGAGAGAGCATACCATGAGATGAAGAGGAATTAGAAGAGGAGGACAGTTGAGAGACATAAATGGAGGCATTGTTATTGCCAAAAAGAGTGCCAGTGTAAAATGAACCCACCATTAATAACAAAGCCACCATTATCATCTGCCCTGATTTTGAATCAAAGGCTGACCCCCATGAGTACCCTCCCATCTCTCTGTCTCTATCTCTTGAAATAGAAACTGGGTTTTGCTTCTACGATTTGCAGGAAGCAAAGGAACTAAATTGGCATTTGCAGATTTGGAGAAAGATCTCCTCTTTGAGCTGTTTTAGACACAAATCTAAGAAACAAGAAGTCTTGTGTTGTGTTGTGTTGTGTTGTGTTGTGAGCTAGAGAGAGAGAGAGATAGAGATCATTGGCTAATCTCCTTAATTTTGGTTTTAGTTTGTTTAGTTATAATCACCGACTTTTTTTAATCGGCACATGACATGCACGTGGCAAAGTGTTTTTGTGTTATTATATGTTTTTAAAAATATTTTTTTATAAAAAAAATATCAGATTAATATTATTTTTATATTTTTAGAAAATTTTAACATGTTAGTATTAAAAAAAACTAAAAAAACATTAATATCATATATTTTTAATTAAAAAAAATATTTTTTGAAAAACATATTATATCTTAAGTCCCTGCAACTCGAAACTAGCCTTTACATAAGGTGTTTTGCATTTTGTGACTCGTGATTCCATTAAATTGGAATATGTTCATTAATTCTCGCAAATTCCTTCCAAAGAGATGCCGCCGTAAATCTTCAATAGCCCTTGTGTACGATTTTAGCTAACCTACTGTTTATTTCAATAAAAATGGTTTTTAAAAAATTTATTTTTAATTTTTTTGTATTTATTAATTATTAAAATAATTGATCAACACAAAAAAATTTCTAACAAAGAAAAAATTTAGCTTGATTTTTAAGAAGTATTTTTCTTTTTATTTTGAATAAAAAATATTTTTTAAAAGTCAAGAAAAATTCAAAAATATATTATTATTTATTGATTATATCAAATTTGATCATTAATCTTTTTATTACTATATTTTTTTGAATATTTTTTTAATTTCATCCATTAAAATTTAATCTAAGTTGATTTGTGTATTAAAATATATAGTAATAAAAAGATTGATGATATATGAAATTTTTAATATACAGTTTTTTTTATTATTTGTTTTTCTCTTATCCCTTAAAATTTGATCTATCATATTTGGTCTTTATTTTTTTATTGCTATTTATTTTTATTTGAAATAATTTATGAAATTGTAATTTTTTTTTTATTTCATCATCTTTCAACTTTTTATCTATGATATTTATTATTTTAATTGTTATTTATTTTATATGAGATAATTTATGAAATTAGATTTTTTTTAATTTCATCTATAACTTTTTTATCTTTAAGATTTTATCTTTATTTTTTTAATAAACTTGAAAAAAAATTAAAACATTAATAACTTATTTTTCATGATATAACCAAATATTAAAAAAAAATTCAAATTTATTATTTTTATAACACTATCAATCATCAAAAAATAATTTATTTAAAAAAATTTATTTAAAAAAAAATTAATTCCCACCAAACGAACAAGTTCTGAATAAAGAAAACTTTCAGCAGACCTAAGAAGGTTACACTGTTGGGCTCTATTTCTTCCTCCAACATCTTATCGAAATGTTTTACAGCTTCATCACCAATCCCATGGATTCCAAACCCCTCCATCATTGATGTTTCCACATTGTATGTAAATGTTAAGGATAGAGGTTCCTGAGTGCATACTGTATATTCTTCAGGAATGTGAAACAAGCTCCGTCTGAGGTAGTCAAGGATTCCTTCACCCAATTTGTAGTGCACCCAGAAGCATACATGCATCCAGAGGACTGCCTAAAATCTCAGCTCCTGGTTTAAGACCTGAATCTAGCATCTGCCGGAACAATTCAATGGCCTCCACATAACTCCCATCTTGAATGAACCCTGACTGACTGGTAGCCTTCCAAGTAATGCAGCTTCTAGAAGAGATCTCTCCAAGCAACTGACCAGAGTTTATCAGTTCCCCACACTTAGCATACAAATCCATGAAAGAAGTCAGCAGAATACCATCACACAGCCCAGCTTTTATAGAAAAAAGAATGCAGCTTTCACCTTCCATTAGATTTCCCATCTTTGCAAACACGGATGCATTAAAAGTTAAAAGTCTCACTTCTCCCTGCACTTTTTCGATATCCCCACTCAAGGAATAGAAGGTAATCAAAGCATTCCAAGAAACAACATCCCTGCTGTCAATTTCACTGAGAGAAGTTTCATCTTCTTCAACACCACCTAGTTAGTTATACATCTCGAGATTGAGTTCTGCACAGAAACATCAACTAATAATCCGTTCTTTATCGCAAAACCATGAGGTTGCGTCCGTTCATTCAAACCCTCGCATGAACAACACCCCTGAAACATAACAATCATCTTAAGTGATCAAACAGCTCTATTTACTAATGGGAAATGTGAAGCTATCAACTTTAACACCCAATTCTCTCATTTTCTTATATAACAACGAAGCTTCCTATAAAGACCAAAATTAACATGGGATTCTATAATCAAATTCCATGTTAGAGTATTGGGTTCTTCTTGTAAGGTTTTTAACACTGATACGGTACTGTGAAGATCATAAAAATGTGTGTAAAGATGTGAACTTTGAAGCAAAGGAGATGGATTGATTGGCCCCAGTTGAGATAATGACAAAAACATGGATCTTTTTTAGAGTTTTGAGGTCTTTTACATGAATTTAGTAGTAAAGGAGAGGAAGAGAAGCAAAAGGCGGGTTTTTTATGTTAGAACTTGGCAAAGCAAAGGCAAGGGACAAGTATAGGAGAGATTAGACCCAGGAATTTAGGTGGTTCACCCAATTTGGCAGACCCCAAGTATAGAAGGATTTTACTAAGAATGTGGGATTACAACCTCCTCTACTAGGAGAACAACCGGAAATCCTCCTAATAGGAGGAAACCCCCCCCTTCCCTCTTCACAATTTTGTGGGATTACTTCCCCCCCCTCACTCTTCTCTTCCTCTCTTGTGATGTGCAAAATAAGCTTGGATGCACTGCCTATTTATAGGCAAGCACCCAAGAGGGGCACCAATTGGTGCGCACATTGGTGCCCAACTTTGTTGAATTTGCAGCACCAATTTGGTGCCTATCATTGTTGACTTTGCCAACAATGCAGCTGGCTTCACATTTTATAGGTGATGGGAGGGAAGAGAAAAAGGAGTTTAGAGGTAAGGGAAGACCAGGGAAAATGTAATAAGCAATGGAAATGTGAAGGAATTGTTGAGAGTGGAGGAAGATTCTTGATTGAGAAATCTCTCACTGCACCATTGACAAACAACTATCTGTTTATATAAATAAGTTTGAATTTCCAAGAGACACCCGCCAAAGGAATTATCTTGTGAGAAAGAGTTTCTAGTCACAAATTTAGGGCCAATCAAACCAACTGAGCTAACAACACTAACCAATTTAATTGTCTGAAAAACATAATGTTAACCAACAACATTGGTCTAATCTACATAGACTTTGACGTAGTTGACGAAGGAATTTTGCATGAAAACGCTCCCATTGGTGGAATCAAATGAAGGCTGGGAATGGAATGGAGTCAAATATGGTCCGGCCTGGGAGTTGGTCAGGGCCAGGGGAACTGAAATCATTAGGTAAGTCATGTCTAGGGAGTTTCCAACAGTTTGTTCAATTGGTGATCCAAGTTTTTAACTAAAACCAACAGGGGAAGTACCTCGGATTGTTTATTCATGTACTTAGGAAATATTATAAATTGGGATCAGGAAAACCACCGTTTTCATTGTATAAATCAACCTAGGTGAAAACAATGTGCAGAGCAACTGCATGGCTGCACTTGTGTTTGGAAGACAGAGAAGGACCAGATTGATGCAGGCTACTAAAGTACGTAGCCTTAATAACTAACGCCAACGCAATGCTACAACCGCAATATTCAGTCAACATTCACATATGAAGTACAGTCAACATCCTGTAGGGTGATTTTCCCAGTATACAAGTCACTTTTGTGATCAGAACAAAGAGGGAAACACATCTGATTCAGACTTTCATGAATTGCACTCATCCTTGGAACCCACTTGTCTTCATCGGCTGGGTTCACATTTAAAATGTTCTGCAGCAACCGCACTCTATACATAACAGTATCAGTTTTGTCACAAAAATGACCGACACAGGAATGTGATGGCTCATCAGAAGCCAGTCTGATCAGTAGCAAAGATAAAGCTCCATCTACAGGTGTTGGATCTGAAAGATTTTTATCCCCCATCATCTTTACCTCCTTTTCTGTGGGAAAGTGAACCTCTTCACTTCCATTCATATCTGGGACTTTCAAATCTTTAGTGTAATGCCTAATGCATTCAATTTTCGTTGCTTCATGCTTTTCTGCCAACGTCAAAATACAAGAGAACCTCAGATGATAACTTACAACAGTTTTCACCATCTTCAAGTTGTGGCAGCAGCAAAAGAAATCAAGCCATCTTCTCCCTACCCCTGCATACCACTTGATAATATCAGCATCTTCCAGAGAAGTGAGAATGCTGATAGGCCGGGGACGGCCCATTTTATTCGTAAACCCAGCCATCTTAACAGCCTTCCTTACAAGTTCAATAGGTGCAGAGACTTTCATGCACAGTTTTGTCAGATCATCCACGGTTCTCTCAGCATACTTCCTTTCCTCCTCTTCCTTGATTCTCCTTCCTTCTTCCTCCAATGCCTTTCTAGCCTTGACTGGTGACAGATGCTTGTGTACCTGCTCTTGGAACTTGTCATATGAATCGACCAGCTCTTGTGGCAATTGGTCTCTGATGTGCCTCAGGGAGAGGAAATCACCAGCAGTGAGCATTCGATGCCATGTCCAACGCTCTTCAAGGGAGCCTAAAAAATCTTGAACCACTTCATCTGCCCAAGTTTGAAAGATTTCTCGAACTTCTTTCTCGATTTGAAAATCAAATTTGAACCCATCACTCTGCTTCGACTTTTTAAAAACATGACTCAATAATTTCAAACCCAATTTCTTCCTATTCCTCTCCCGAGCATTTTTCAATTCCAAAGCCTTAACTTCCTTCTGTCTAAGATATTTTTTTCTTGCTCTAATGGCTTTCTCCGACATTGGTGGATGCAAGACTGATGGTGGGACAGCCTGCAATTCCATCCCTAGGAAATCAATTTTCTCAGAAACCGCACTATGAATAGCTGTCTTTACTCTATCCACATTCAACTCCAATTCGCCTTCCAGAAATTTCAAAACCCATTTCTTCAGATTCATCGTCAACATCTTCGAACCTGACGTAATCACTAATATCTCATCCAAGTACCTAACAGCATACATCTTTAGCGGCTTATAAGAAGAACTAGACCCTTCACCTATCTCATTCTGATCGAGTTTAGGATTCTCTTTACTCATTCTTAAACGCATCTCTTGAATTTCTCTATCAAATCCATTGAAATAAACATTAATCAATATTGAACACAACCCGCATTCTTGAGGCAACCCCTTCCCTAAATAACACCTACCTAATTCAATCTTCAACACACCACAATCAAACAACCTCTTTATCACATCAATCAAAATCCCATCTTTAATTTTCTCCTCTATAAACAAGTACAACTTATCTACTTTTCTTTTATCAAACTTAACATCATTAAAACAAACACTAAACCACCAACTTGGATTATTCACTGAATTCTTTAGGTACCTTATAGCCGTATGCCGCCCCATATTAACACGTCCACCATAAGAAAACGTGACAAAACGCTCATCATAAACAATTTCTAAAACAACCCTAATAGCTTCAATAAAAACCTTAAGTTTCAAATTTGGCAGAACCAAGGTCTCACCTTCATCACTCATTTTGACACAATGAGCCTCAATATCAAACCGATTCTCAAAAATCTCACGACTCATTTCTTCAATTGAGATACGCTTCGAAACGGAGTGGTAAAGAGAGAGGTTCGGCTGAGTTGACTCGGCCAACTCGTTCGACTCAGTGCAGTTAAGCCCATCATTGCTGTGGTGGGTAATGAGGTTCTGAGAGGCAGTGAGGAGGACTGAAGGTAAACCAACGACGTTTTGGATAAGATTGGAGAACTTTCCATGGGAGTATTGGGAAAGGACTAGGGTTTTGAGCTGGGGTGTTGTTAGGGGTTTTGTAGGGTTTGGGATTGGTGGGGTCTTAGGATTCTGGCTGGTGTTAGGGTTTAAGGTTAGTGTAGAATAAAGGAGTTTAAGCGAACAGGTTGTTGGAGATGAAAGTCTGAGATCAAATGTTGTTGTAACTTTCTTGAGGTTTACAATAAGCATTGAAACATGAAAACAGATGGAGATGGCAGACAGTGTGGCAATGGAGTTGAGACCTTTTGGGGGGTGTGCTTGGATTGTGAACTCAACTGGAACGGGAAGTGTATCGTGGTGAGTTTTAACATGGTTTTTTTGTTTTTTTTGAGAAAAAAGAAATTAATATTTTTAAATTCTTTCTCGAATAAATAATTAAAAATAAATTTTAAAAAATAAAAAAATTATTATTATAATACTTTTACAAATAAAAAATAACTAATATCATATTTCAAAAATTAACTCGAAAACAGAATCACTGGTTGTTTAAATTAATATAAGTTCAACCAAGTTTACTTTTATTTCTTAATAAAATAAGTTAACCAATTTTATTTCAAAATAAATTAAAAATTATATTGGGTTTTAACCAAGAGAATTTATTGAATTCATCACGTTAAAGTTTAATTAATTTTAAATTGATTTTGAAAAAAAATTCAAGTTGATTTTATCATCAACTAAATTCTAATTTGATCCATCGAGTTTGATCGGGTTTAATAATTATCATTAATATTGTTAAAAAAATTAATTAATATTTTTTTTGAAAATTTTATTTATATTTTATTTTTTAAATTGTATTTTGTATTGTAAATAATTTATAATTTAGCTTTCGCACCCAAAATTATAGTTTGTTTTTCATTTCCCCACTCCAAGAATATGATGGGATGAAACATTGAACAAAACGGAGTCATCCTCGGAAGAAGAAAAAAGTCTATTTAGTGTAGCTAGCAATATTGTTGTTAAATTCATTTTTATAGTTCAGGGGAATTTTTAATTAATTTCTGTATGTCAAATTAAGTTATCTCTTTACTCGGATTAAAAGAAATTGATGAGAATTTGATTTCTCAAAAACTCATTTAAGCTGATAGTTAAAGGAAGGGGTAAGCACTATTAACCCTAAATCAAAAGAAATTGATTTTGTTGAAGGAAAATGATTGTCTATATATTTTAAACTCGATTTAAGTATCAACTTGGGACAAGTTTTGGGTTACTAATTAGGTGGGTTGATTCAAGTTAAACTTGTTTTTTTATTTTATAAAAAAATAAAAAATAACATTATTTAAAAAAAAAATCAACGGATTTTGATTGAGATTTTCTTGATATGACCTGGTTACGGGTTAACCTGGATTTTTTATTGGATCATAGCGGGTCAATTCTCTTCCTGTTTTTTTTTTAAATCTAACCTAGTTTAGGCTCTAAATTACCTTGGTCATGGGCTAACCACCAGGTCAAATCGAGTTTTAAAATAATAGTTGAAACCATAGTTATCAAGCTTAGCTAGGCTTGGCGGGTTGACCCGCCACCCAAGTGACTCCAGGCTCTAGGCTCTGGTCGGGTCTGTAAACGATAAAACTTGGGCCTTCAATTGGTCTCGTGATACTTATATGACCTGTCAAGTCAACCCGTAACCTGATACTACCCGACAAAACCTGCAAAAGACCTGTTAATTTTGTTTTATGAACATTTTCTTTATAAATAGATAAAAAAAAATAAAAATGAAGGCATAGCAAGGTAACATTTTTCTACAAGTGAGAATTTAAATCAAGAGCATTGGAGGAAAATACTCCCGGGATAGAAAGGGCAATGGATTCAAGTTAAAAGAGGGATAAAAAAAAAATTAGGTGTTGCCTCACGGGAATGGTTCACCAAATATTTTTTTCTAACTTTACCCAATTTTATGTATACAAGCTTACTAATTTTTTTTTATTAGTTACTAACTGATTCATTATATAAATATTAAAAAAAATTATTTTTTTAATATAATATTAAAAATTTATTAGTATATATATTCTATGTTTATATAAAAAAAATTATGTTTTTTTTTATTGTGAATGTATATATATATATATTAAAACCTCAATTTTTATTTTTACTTTACTGGAATCATCCTAATCAATAATCAATCCCGAATAATCCAAAACCTTATTTCTTGGCCAAATAAACCTTGAGTCGATCTGATAACTATGCTTGAAACAGAGGTTAACCACCGGTGGGATGAGGCAAAGAGATTGAACTCCTTCGTGCCTCCTCAGGGAACCGGCAGAAAGGCAAAGCCACTTCACTTCCCTCGTCCCTCGGACCATGAGCAAGTAATCCTCCATTTCGAACCTAGATTCTAGCTAGACATCCATAAAAGAGACTGTGGGCTGAAAGCAATTGTCTCTAAACTTGTGGAAGACGACCTCTCTAATATTCAAGGCTATGTCTTGGGCCTGGCTCGTAATATATGGGAACTTTTTCTCGTTGTGGGAAAAGAAACAGTGATTTAACAATAAGTTTGCATAAAAATAAACATGGGGGTGTGATTTGATTTAATTCTCAAACATTAGGGGTCTAATTAGCCTTTCCTGACCACATGATTCAATATAATGCAATTATGGAACCACAAAGAATTGAATTCTTTCATCAGTGGGAGGAATTCACTAATTACTGAATTGGATTCAACTTCACATAAACAAGTCATTGAATTCCAAGGTGTTGTTATGACGCACACTATGGAGCTTAAATTCTTTGCTTTTCGGGTAGAATTTTGATAGAAAAACGTTAATAAAAATTAAAGTAACATGACTTTCTTTCCTTTCTGTTTTAAAAGCAAATAAATCTATTTCAAAACAATATCAAAAACATATTTATTTTATATTTTTATTTATTTAACCGTACATATATTTATCTTTTCTGTAAAGTTTTTTTTTTTTTTTGTCTCTAAAGCTTACAAAACATAATTTTAAAGAAAGGGGCTTGAATTTTTTTATTTCATCCAAAACTATAATCTAGTTTTTTTTTCAATGCTGAAACTCATTAGATGTTATCAATTTGAGTTTTACAAATTTTAAAGTTATTGGAGGTTTATATGGTCATTAATTTTAGAATTCGTGAGATTAGTTAAAATACACATAAATTAATTGGCACATCAACATCAAGGAAAAAAAAAAAAACATTGATAAATGATAGTAAAACCGTCGTCCTCATGTCGGCACCCTCTATGGGGTGAATGCCTTGTCGGTAGACTCACGGTGGACCTCTAGTTTTGATGATAATGATGCCCTGGACGAGGGCCTTGATTAATAGACACTTCTCTTGTTGTGAAAATAAAGAGAGAAGAGAAAAGAAAAAGGGCAAACGATGAGAGATTCGTGACCTTAGAGCCTATAGAGGTTTTGATATGTTTGGCAAAAGATTTTTTCTTTTCTAATCATTCAAACTTCAAATTTCATAGGAGTAATTTCTATAAATATTATAGTAGACAATTATTTTGATAAAAAAGAAACAAAAAATTAGTTTGAATGTATGAAAACTAATTCAAAAAATCCGTAAGATTAATACAAATAAATAATGAATATATGGCTACTTCTCTCTGTGACTTTTTGTTTTTTTTTTGTGTTGATTAAACAGTACAAATTCAGATTCATAATAGTTTAGATTTTGTTTGGCATGATTTTTTAATGATGGTGTTTTACTTTAAATCATAATTCAAAAATTAATTTTATAAATAATTTATGATAAATTAACTCGAGCTTGAATGACTGTAATTAAAAAACAAGGTTAGTAGAAAATAATTCAAAACAACTTTTATGGAGAATGGGTGTGGTGTAAATTATAATTTATAAGTCAGAAACAAACTTTTAATTTAAATTAACCAGAAATTATTTCTAACCAAACATGCTCAGATCTCTTTCTTTAAATAAAAAGAAAAAAGAAAACTTAAATCAGTTTCCCATACCAACCATAAGTTTACATCGTTAGGTACAACAGATGGAGTTTTAACATGTGCTCACCAGCCCCACAAAGCTAATGGTTTGTGAGCTTTTGGAGTCCTGTCCCCCACGGCACAAGCTCTGTGTAATCAGAATTATTCGTTCATACCGCAGTTTTTTCGTTGACTTACTGTGTCTTTCCACAAGAACTGGGGCTCTTTCTTCCCCTCTGTGAGCTGCCTTCAGCTACATTAATGAAGTGGAACGATGGCTAGAACAGTAGTACTGCTCTCCCTACTCCATTTGCGTGAGTCAAATAATCAAGGCGCATGCGGCCCCTTCAATAATCTTCCATTAAAACACAAACTCGAGTCAAAATGGCTGGCACTCTAAATCAGATTCACGATGCTGACGAAAATATTGGAGCTTAATTACTTCACGTATCTCAGGTTATGGGGTGCTGGTAGGGCCTTCCACTATGGAAGATATATAGACGTTGAAATTAACATTTTATCAGCTTCGAATATATATTGCATGATTGAATCCAGCTATTCTGCCATGGTTCCCTTTTTGACAGCAAGTGGTCCAATTTGGCTTTTATGAGATGGGAGTCAAGGCAAGGGAGGAATCCAATATTATTGTTTCTCAGATGAATCATCTTTCGTTCCTTTCTTTCTGCTCAAACTATATATACTCTATACTCTTAGTCCTCGAACTTTCTAATACAGTCTCTGGTTCTTTTTCTCTCGCAGTTGCATTCTTCAAAGATTTTCCAGTTTTGTTTTAAACCAGATTTTGTTTCTTCAAAATTTAGAGATTAGAAATGCTTTTTTTTCTTAGAAATATAATAAAAATAATAATTTTATCTCATATTAGAAACATTTAAAATAAAAGTAATACAATTAAAAAAAATAAAACTACATCAAAATCACAAATTTGAAATAAATTTATGATTTTCCCATATTCAGATAAAGTGGCCATAGAATAAATACTGGTCTAAATATTTACCGTACAGAAATAACACCAAAATATACCACGATTTAAAATCAAAGTTTGAAACCAATAATTTATAAGTATTTGAGATTGTAATTTTTATATATATTTTTTTAAAAATCAAAAACATTTTTAAAAATCATCTAAAAGCTAGTGTCAACTACCACCATAACCACAAAGTCCAGCCAATATTTGTATGATTCTTGAAAGAGGCAAAGGAAGTTTCCCGGAAAAAAGGTTAGGAGGACAAGATTTTAACATCGGAGGGAACGCTCATGATGTCTTTATCAAGACTATATTATATAACATATTAATTATATAAAGAGGACAAATTAATCGACATTAAACGTCATTTTCCCATCCATAGTAAACCCAAAAAACTATATAGTGATGCATTTTAATATGTTGCGTAGTGGAAAGTGCTGTATTCTTTCGTGATCCCCACCAATATTATATATGACCAAACATTCAGCCATTAATTTTCCCACCCCTCACTTCAAGCCACAACCGCCCATTTTCAGTGACTTGTAGAGGTTTCAACAACCCTAAAATTCGATTAGGATATAATTATCTTGGCATGGCATGATAATCGCTTGAGACTAACACCATTAAACCAATTCGTGTGGCAAATGGTGTTATTCTCAAGCGATTATCATGGCTTGTGGGTCGCTAGCTTGAGAATAACCCATAAGAGAGATATTTTTAAACCAATTCGTGTGTTAGATGAATTTTTTCTTAGAATAATCTAAAATCTATTCTATTGAATCAAATATATAACAGATTATTAATAAAGTATTAGTCTTGTAGTTAAAGCATGTTATATTTCTGTAGTGAGAATACAAATTTAATCTCTAAAAAATACACTTATTGGGAAGAACAGCTACAAACCCCGAACGAGATTAATCTCATCCTTTAAAAGAACATAAGAATACCGAATAAAAACTAAAAAAAAAATTCAAGGCAGATTGAATAGTTATTTTCAAAGCTCATTGGCTATGAAGATTGTAGCTTAATAAATAATGAAGTATATTAAACAAGACTTAACCACCAATAATAGTAAAATGTTATCTCGCAAGTCATTGTTAATTCTTTTTAGGTTGAATTGAGCTTGCAAAAGTTTCAGAAAATAGGACTGTTGTCGCATCTCACATGAGCAAAAAAAAAATAAAATTAAATGTCTTAGCTTACTATAAATAAAAGAGAAAAAGGTTGTACAACCATGCACACTCCATTGATGAAATATCTCATCTCTGCATAATTCCTCACAAGTATCAAGTTTTTCTCCCAATCATTAAGTATAATTATCAAATCTTTTGAAAAGGGGATAAAAACTCCCAAATTGAAAAATAAAATCAAACTAGGTAAGAAAAACAAACAATATAATTAAATTAAACACGAAACTAGTAAAAATTTTAAAGAATCAATTTAATCTAAAAAACTTAAACTAATAAGTGAGGTTCTAAATTATGATTTATATTATTCTTTAACACACCCTCTCAATTAAAAATTCTTTTAACTTGAAACTTGTATATGTCTATACTACCTTATTTTTTATTTTTATCAAATAAATATGGATGATGAAATTTAAACTCGTAATCGTTTGATCATTATAGCTCTGATATTATGTTAAATAACCAATTTAACCCAATAGTTTAAGTTGTTAAGTGAGATCTTAAGATATGATTTATATTATTTTATAATAGAAACTAGATCTGTTTATTTAATATATATATATATATAATATTAAATTTTTTATAAGCTCTAGGAAATGTATTTTTTTCTAAGAGTTTTTAGATATATTTATTGATTCTGATGCTATAGGATATGTGAGTTTTTTTTTTAATTGATAGTATCAAAGTTTGAGGAGTTAGTATTGATATATAATTAAAAGTCAAATTAATTGCACAACTATTATTCTTAAAAAAAATGCCAAAAGAATTTTTATGTAATTTAAATTAGATATATATAATATACCCAATTAACAAATTTGGGATAGTATTAGTATATATTTGGTTAAAAATCTAATTAATTTCACAAGTATTATTTTTAAACAAAGTTTTTAATATCAAAAGAATTCTTTTACAATACAAATTATTCATATATAATGTATCCAATTTGAAATATTAGGTGTTCAATTTTTTCTTAATATAAATAGTATTGATCAATTTTTTTTATATTACAAATTGGTCATTGTAAACTATACTCAATTATTAGTAAAATCGGGTGTTCAAATATATAAAAAAGAACACAGTAATGTGCAGGCGATTGGCTAATATCAACATATAATTGTTACTACCTATGCCATAATTATTTTGCGATTAAGATTCTTTGTTTTTATATTGGAAAGTCTACAACGGGAACTATAATTTAATATGGACCGATCCAAGTTTCGCAGATTGTCAGCAGGAATAATGCTGCTCATAATTTTATGGTTATTAATAAATAATCAATTATCAGATTTTTTTTTTCCTTGTCAGATGGGATCCCTTGAGTGTAACTTGTCTTTCTGTTTTTAAGTCTTTTTAAAAGTATTTTTATTTAAAAAATATTAAATTAATTTTTTTATATAGTTTTGATGTGCTTATATAAAAAAAAATTATTTTAATATATTTTAAATAAGTTATTTTAAAAACCACTTTGTACAACAATCTCAACCATCCTCTCCTCTTAAATAGAATACTTGTCATTTAATTACACTATATTAAACTAATAACTTTTTGGACATTACTAACGACATTCCTTGGTCCATGTGATATGAGAGAACACTAATATTTACCTGGAATATTAAATTGAATTAATGAATAATTAAGCTTAATTAGAATAATCATATAGCAACGGATCAAGAAGGGAATCCTGTGTTCATATAACTTCATCGTTTTTTTTAAAAAAAAAAACATTAATCAGTAAAAACGGTGTGGCAAATATCCACAAAGTAGTATTCTAGTAATCTCATTCATTTTCTCGGTATTTTTTTAGCATATATTTGCCAATAGAATCGTCATTAATATATAATTGTAGTTCACGTATATATAATTTCGTGGATTTTATCCTTAAAATTATTGGATTCAATGTTATCCTTCCATCCATATTCCTCTAACTAATAGTGATTTGATTAAATTCCAAAAACATTATATATATTGAGAATTACCTTTTACAAAGAATTTCTGCTTACGAGTCAGTTATTCAATTGGTGGTGGGAGCTGGAGACCAGCTTTAATGAGGTGATCTACGATGACTCGATGCTTGCTTGCCTTTGACCCATGCATCAGGACGCCAAGCTCCCTCCTTCCTGGATTTTTCTTGCACAGAAATTTCTTCTTTGTTCTTCAATCATCCACTTCAATAATATCCTAATTATTATTTTCTCATTCATTTAATTTAATCTTCAACAGAAACTTTTGCTTCGATTGTCAACCCCTTGTATGTGACCGAAGGTTTTGGAATTCAACTCTAGGTTACTTTGTTGAAAATTGTTATAATTCTACGAATCTGAATCAGACCCGATGCAGTAATTGACATGAACGAATTGACTCTCCGTGACCTAGCAATCCCTTACATCAGCTAGCTGTCAATACCCCATTGTTGGTGCTCAAAACCTTATCAAAAACAGTATGATTTTAATGTGCAACCTGTCTGCCTGTGCCACTAGGCCCAGCCTTCAACGATACGCAATAATATTCATCCTCGTTCAGAGAGATTCATAACAGATGTTCAAACCCTAATTAACAATAAAAAAGCAATTTAGTTGAGAATCATTATCTAATAACTGCAGCACTATTGACAGCTCTGCTCCTGATGAACCTGCACACGAAGCCATGTTCTGAGACAGAAGATGGCGTTTATTTCCTGGCAATTCCACTCCCGATGAACCTGCAGATGGGGTTTCTAACTAGCCTCCTGCACATGAGGGTCTAAGCCCTTAGTTACTGTTTTATTCTGAGACAACTCCTGATGAACCTGCACATCGGGCTTCTTCTGATTAACCTATTGTGCATGAGAGTTTAAAGGGGTGTTTTAGAAATGGAAGGGATTGTTTCCCAGAGTAGTTTTTATTTTAAAATAATATTTTTTTTATTTTAAAAAAATTATTTTTTAATATCATCATATTATAATAATTTAAAAATATTAAAAAGATATTTTTCCAATAAAAAACAAAACAAGTTTAGTTAAGATAACTTTAATACTATTTTGAAATAGAAAATTGAGACACAAAGTTTCGATCCTACTGGCGGCTTCTTTCCAAGTGACCGTTTAAGCCTTCTGGCTTCTTTCCAAGTGACCGTTTAGGCTTACGTGAAAAATATAAAATATACTGATATTAAAATTAAATTTTAAAAAGTAAAGAATATATATAATTTTAATACATCGAGATTATCCTAAAAGAGGAGAGACATAATAATAATAAGGATAGGGCATGTGAAAAAAATAACATGTTTTTTTTATATTTTTTATTTTAAAAATATATAAAAATTTAATATAAGGTGGTTTATAGCAAGATAAGTAATTGTATAGCAAGATCATCAAGCGAAGAATTTTAGCATTACATTTTCGCACATAATTACGAGAAAACAATTGTGATTTTTTTTTTTTCTCGTATCACGGTTGAGGGAAGTACAGTTTTCTCAACAAGATCATCCATCACAACCGTCTGATTGACTGATCTTTTTCTTTGATCTTTCTAGATCTCATTTCCCTAACTAACCCCACAAGACCTAGTACACAATTCAATCCCAACGAGGGAAAAAAACAAAAAAACAGAAGATGAAAATCAAGGGACATTTTTTTAAGAGCAACCATCATCACATGATTCATAGTTTATGATATAATTATCACACACAATCATGATCATCTCCGCAGCTCCATCATACGACAAAAGTCCTCAAAGCACACAAACCCATCTCCATTCTTATCAACCACTGCTATCATACGCCTGCAATCCTCTAACGTGCACTTTTCGTCGCCAAATGCCTTGTAAACGTTTAATAATTCGTCTGCCGTTATCTTCCCGTCGCGATCCGAGTCAAAAAACACGAAGGCATCTCTCAGCTCATCGTCCCCAGCCGGCTCGCAAGCCGTGCCGAGACGACTCGCAAGCGTCTCGACACTAATATGGTCAACCTCGCCTAAAATAACGGCCATCTCCTCGCTGCTCGGCGGCTCAGCTCCAAGCCGGGTAAG
Organism: Populus deltoides; assembly: GCA_015852605.2. Lineage (NCBI taxonomy): Eukaryota > Viridiplantae > Streptophyta > Magnoliopsida > Malpighiales > Salicaceae > Populus > Populus deltoides. The sequence continues at coordinate 23,917,685 of CM027575.2, read as the reverse complement.
AAGAGCCTCCAGCTCATTTCTTGAGACTAGGCCGTCGTTATCCCTGTCAATTAGCTTAAAGGCCTGTGTCAACTCGAAATAAAGATCGGCCGAGATATCGGTCCAGTCACCCGATACTTGTGGCAAAATGCTGGTAGGAGTCCGAAAACCGGTCTTGGCTGCAGCGGAGGAGGACGCGGAGGAGGATTCGGAGGAGGAGGAGGCGGTACCTGAGTCAAACGATGATGGATCTGATCTGGATACCATGGATCGGTCTTTTTTGAAGCTGAAAAGGTTTTTCGGGCTGAGTTTTTTGATGAATTTCATAGCGAAGTTTAGAGAATTGATAGGGACACGTATGGAGAAAATTAGTACAGAGAAGACAGAGAAGAGAGAAATAATGAAAGGAGGTGGTTGAGGGGCAAGAGAGCAGGAGGTGAGTGTTTAAATGGAGTGTGGTGAGTCTGGTGACAGCCATTTGAGGCAGCTTCCACGAAGCTTCCCTGGAAATTGCACACTATTTATATGTCTCTCTCTCTCTTTTCGGTGTGCGTAGTGGCTGTAAATTTATTTATATATTATATTATATGTATGTATTTATAATATAATGTTTTTATATGTGGATGCTCGTGGTATTATTATTTTATTTTTGTCATTTATGTGTACTGTATTGTTGTATTTTAGTCGGATGAATTTTTCTTTGGTATGACAGATGGAATGTTGATCAGTTTGTGAATTTATTTTTATATACTGTATGAATTGTTTTATATAACTTTTTATTATTATTTTTATGTGAAGAAGCGGACTAACTTTAAAATCTTGTTTATTTTTGTGTTTTAAAAGTATTTTTTAAAAAAATAAAATTTTTTATTTTTTTCTTTACTTTAAATTATTATTTTTTTAGTATTTTTAGATTATTTTGATGTAAAAAATATTTTTTTAAAAAATAAAAATATATATATTATTTTGATACATTTCAAAGTATTAATTGGTTTTGTAATTATATTAACTATTGTTTTTTTAATAAAATATATATTTTTAAAATTTTCTTCTTTGTCAAGACAATTCTAAATATCATAAATCCACTTTCATTTAAAAATTAAGGATAATAGAAAATAATAACGTAATAACATTAACTAACAAGAACTCATACAAATTACATTAAAAAAAAAACTCTTGGTTACTCTTTCTTTCTTTGACGTTTTCCGAAAATATTATTTTTATCCAAGAAAATTTCAACTTTCCAGCAAAAATTTAGTGTAATAACTTATTTTATATGTTTTCTTGATATTTAAATATGTTTTAGTCCATTCTTTATCATTTTTTTTTCCAGATTTTTTAGTTATAAAAAAACATATTATTTATCGACATCATTGTATTTATAGAATTTTGTTCATAATTATCAATTAACATTACAAAAAGCTTATTAAAATTTAAATTTACTACAACTAGCCATTTTTTTTTTATTTTCATAACTTTTAATTAACCTACTCAACATTAATTAACTTACTAAGTTAAGGTATTTTATTGAAATTTAAATGAACTATTATTGATAAAGGTATTTATGTTTCGATTTAAATTCTTTAAATTTAGCATATTCTGGTTTGGTTGATTTTTTTTTTACCTAGATTAAAACCATGAACAACTCCAATTACTAACTTACTAAAAAAATATCATTGAAATTTAAATTTATTACAACTAATCATTTTAATTGATAATTATCATGATTATTAACTGACATGCTAAGTCAATAAATCTTATTGAATCTTAATTTAACTGTAATTAATTATTTCTATAGATAATTATCATCATAAGTTAAGGAACCCTGTTAAAATTTAAATTTATAATTGTTAAGAATAAGAAAGAATTTAGTAAATCATTTATTTTGATTTATGTGGGATAAATATTATTTAAGACTTTAGATTAAACTAAAAAATAAAAAACAAATATATTTCAACAAGTTACGCTGTTTTCAATAATATAACCTGTTGAGTTGTGCTATGGAAACCGCGTAATTAAAATAAAAAGAAATCATTGTTTCTTGAAGATATGATTTGCTGGAGCAGCTGGGACCCACCTCCGCATGTCTGGGCAATCACAAGAGAGAGAACCGAAAAGAAGACGTCTTTTTGTTTTCTTGAAAGTTGATTTTCTTTAAGATTTTTGCACTGCTCCCCCCCCCCCCCCCCCCCCCCCCTCTGTTTTCTTGTTGCTGTGTGCTGGCTCTAGGCTTGGTGGCACTGCCCACGTGTCATGTTTTTAGTGATTTATAAACAGGTACCCGCGCTGTGCTCGAGGCCGTAACAACACTTTAAATCGTAAATTCTCGACCGGGGCTGAGCCTAAAAGCTCAAATCTGGCAGATTTAAAATGTTAGAGGATGAATTTAATTTAAAGACAAAACTTTTTTTAAGAAGAAAAAAAAAAGCTAAATTTAACAAATATAAGAAAAAACCTGAGCAACCGTGTTATTTTTAAAATAATTGAAAGATCTCATAAAAATTTAAAAAACAAAAAAAATATTGTAAGACAAAACAAAAAAACCAAAGAAGTCCGGGTGAACTTTATAAACTCGGGTTAATACCTTAAAAACCCGCAAGTCATAAAATTTTATACACGGGTTCAACTAAGAAGCTACACACCCAACCAATTAAATATTGTAAGATGAAACAATAAGAAAAATCAATCTAAAATAAAAAATTAGCAATGATAAAAGAAATATTATATTTGATAGGAAAAAAATTCAAGAAGGATTAAATTATAAAAAAATAATTAAAAATCACCTTCAATAAAAAAAAAATAGTAATTAAAAGAATGAAAACTAGATTTGAAAGATAAAATATAATGGTTAAAATTGAAAAAAAAAATCTTTAATTTCATTAATTATACTAATAAAAAATATATATATTCAAGAGAATAGGGATCAAATCTTAAAGACAATAACCCGAGAGTCTGATTTGATTCTTTGAAAGATCAATATAAAAATCAAGTAGGAGAGAGAGAAGAAAAAAAAACCATTAACAAGTGCCAAATTGATCACAACTATGCAACACGCATCACTATTTCATGAAGAGGACACGGAGGTGTTTCTATCGATGTTTTGGAAGCTAGGTTTTGACCACTAGACGGAGCCACATCACTATTTAATTTATTTATTTTTGATTATTTGTTTGATTAAATCTGTATTGTTTGCTATCTTGTTTCAACATTACATACAATACAAGCAATTGAACCTTCAAAATTCATTGTGATCACGGTTGAATTGTTTGTGAGGCGGATTTTTTGAGTTATTCTTCGAGGAAGATGCTAAGCATTTGTTGCCATGACTTTTTCTTGGGATCCTAAGATCTCAAAAGCATACCAACGGTCCGAAGAAGTTTAGTTTATTTTAAGAAATAAATCAATAGAAAGCAAAGATGTGATTTTGAAGAAGCAACAAATATAGACAATTAATAATAAACAAACAAATAAATAAATGTTTAAAATTATGAAAGAACCATTTCAATTTAGCTATTAGATGAGATCTTAAGATATGATTTAAGTTATTCTGAAACTTGTACAGATTCACATTACCTTGTGTTTGATTTTTATTAAATAAATGAGGATAATAAGATTCGAACTCGTGACCGTTTGGTCATCAAGACACTGATACTACATCAAAGAACCATCTTAACCTAATAATTTAAGCTGTTAGGTAAGGTCACATGATATAATTTATATTATTCTTTAACAAAAATGACCACTCATGTTTGTCTCTGTTTATAAAATTATCGCTAGTTTTCAAACTCGTCTAGTTGCGATTTGTGCCACCATTTCCTATTCTCAGAGAAGGTAACAAATTAACTGCGGAAAAGAAAGAGAGAAAGAGGGAAGGAAGAGGGTTCCATGGAGATTCGTCTCATGAATTTCTTGGACACAACATACAATTCTGACTTCGACTTGTAGACCTCCATTGGCAATTGCTGGAGGCTTTCCAAGTTACCACCACCAAGTCTTTCATTTTTTGTTAAAAGAAAAAAAAAATCATTTATCATTTTTAACATCCTTTTCTTTTGACTTTTTGCGTAGACTTGTATTATTGACAAGTGAAAAGGTACGCCTAGCTTTCTCATTTTGGTTTCCCATGAACCCTATATATATATAAAAAAAAAACCTTTCCCTCAATTACCGCATTTGTCGGGTGTTTATTTTAATTCTCGTGTTGAGATTATAGTTAAATACAATCTAATTATATACAAAACTTAATTATAAAAGTTAATATTTTTAATTTTTTTTATAAATCTCACACACAAAACTTAACTTTCACCTTTAAAACTTGATCAGGTTCAATCTACTTTTACAATTTGACCCACTGTCCCAATCCCAAAGCATAAAAAAAAAAAAACAATATGATGCCAGTTGAAGGTGTGTCAATATATATATATATATATATATATATATATATATATATATATATAAAATAAAATAAAATTCTGTATTTTTGTGGGTTGGATGGGGATAAAATATCAGCGAGTGAGTGTATTGTTGTCTCTGTATATATGATTAGTTATTAGTTTTTAAGTTGGTTTTTCATGATGTTTATAAATTTATCTTATCAATATATTTATGATATATTGAGAATATTATCATTAAAGTTTTGATGTGTTTTTGATATATTTTTCTTTTTATTTCATCTCGTCTTTGTATGTAATGTTTCTTTTTTATAGCTATTATATCTTTTATTCATTTCATAGTCATTGACTCTTTATAAAACATGTATATACTCATATATTTTTCTCCGAAGTTAATAATTTTTTAGCTAAATAAATGAAATGTTATTTTTTTATTCGATAAATTCCTCCTACATTCCTTCTCTAATAGATCAAATTAATATGATATGAATCTTGTTTATATATATATAATGGTTTAGTACAAATGACAATAAAATTCAAAAAAAAAAAAAAGAACTTTGCATGTCTTGCTTTGTATTATAACTGAACATATATTTGGAAGAAAAAAAAAACAATGTTGACGGACATGATAATTAAAAAAAGATATTTGAAAAATTAATTCAGGAATTAAAAATTGTTCTTTTAATTTTTTCACGTGACAACTTTATATATATATAGAACTTTGGGAGTAAAATTTGGTTTTGAAAAGTACCCGAATGAAACATCAATGATCAAACATTTACACCTAAAATTTAGCTAATCACAAATCTCTCCCTAACTTTTAACCGAATCTCAAATCAGTCTTTTGAAAGTTTAAAATCATTCAATTCTATCATCTAGGCAATTGGTATTTCAACTCGGTCCTCCTTCCTGTTTTGTCCATGGAATGTGAGCTTAATTTTTTTTATTTTTTTTTAATAGCATGAAAAGGCACTAGACACGCATGGTCTCCGTATAATGCCACCAGTAAGGTGCATGCATGGACAAATAAAATCAAGAAGAAACATGGAATTCAATCTCTTCATTGATATGCTAGCTCCTCAAAAATATATAGATTATTCTAATTATCAAAAAACACATTACTTGGATTATATTGATGATATAGTTTTATCATTTACAAATCAAAATTAAAACAACATTATACTAGCGAGATAATCCCACCATAGTCATATATATATATATATATAAAAGTTAAGATATTTTTATGAATAAAACTATAGTGACTATACACTATAGATACACGATGTTGATTAATTATGTTAAAGAATAATATAAATTATATCTTGAAGCCTCACCTAATAGTTTAAGTTATTCGGTTGAGATGCTTTTTTGACATGATATCAGAGCCTTGATGATCAAGCGGTCACGAGTTTCAAATCTCACAATCCCCATTTATTTGATAAAAATCAAGCATAAGGTAATGTGAGTCTGTGCAAGTTTTAAGCTCAAAGGGTTTTCACTTGAGGGGAAGTGTTAGAGAATAATATAAATCATATCTTGAAATCTCATCGAACAGTTTAAATTATTGGGTTGAATTTATCCTTTAACAATTTAACTAAATATTTTATTGAAAAATGAAATTAAGCTAGAGGAACGAGGAGAGTGACCCCATAGTTTGACATAAAAAACGATTTTATCCCATCACTTTCACAACTTGCTATATTTATTATAATGGGAGGAGGAAATCTAAAGATGGTTGGCATTTTATTCTATTTTATGCATAGGTAGGGAGGAAAACTGGGGAGAGGGTTAGAAAGTGGACAAAGGCTAGCTCCACAATTACGGCAAAATTTAATACCACGCAATGAACTAAAAAAACATATAATACTTACTAGGTGTTAGGTTCTAATCTCCGTCCATTTTTTTTCATTAATTAATTAACTAGTTGACAGCATAATAAGCATATATTTTGTAATTTTTTACCATTACATTATTTATTTGATATCTATAGATTGAAAACTTTAATATATATTATTTTAATGATGAGATAGTATATGTTATATGTATTCTAGAAGATGATACGGTAAACGAGGCACGATGATAAGGAAAACAACAGTTTCAGAAGAAAATCCCTTGTTTTTTTAAAAAACTTTTTTGATAAAATATAAAAAGAAAAAAAAAATACCTTACTTTTAACAGCTTTTAGTTAATCTTTTAATAATTGTCTGTATTTATTTTTTAAAAAAAATTAAAACAACATCTTAGATATTATTTTAATATATTTTTAAATAAAAAAATACTTTAAAAAATAACAATTACCACGCTCCTAAACATCCGATTTGAAAAATATAATACAATAGTGTCCTGTAGAACGCACAACTGTGCATTCACACATGGGCAGCTCCGCGAGAAAAATAGTAAAAAAAAGGGAAGTCGCTTTCTTTTCCATTGTTTTTATATTTGTTACTTTGGGGCATGACAGCCCACAGGATGGCTAATTTGGTCCTTGTAAACTCAGTGGGTGGCACTCACAATGGGATGTCAAATGAGTATGAGAAGAAGCATCCAACGGGAGGAAAAGAGAAGATGGTGTTTTCTGTTTTGACTTGTTCATATCCACTCCTTTTCTTCTTGTCTTTGATGATGAATTTGAACTAGTCATATGCCTCATCATTCGTGTTGTATACTTTCTCTTGCTTATTTTGCTTGGTAGCCCTTGTATTTTTTTTATTTAATTCTTCTTCATGTGTTTTTATCGTTATATATTATACGCGCAATAATATTATCTGAAATCGAAACCGATAAACACTGATTCAGATCAATTTAGTTTGATAGGTTTTTTGGATAATTGCTTTACATGATAAAATAATGTATATAACATGAATATTGTAAAATCTGACATCAACTTGACCCGAGATATGTATATCTGAATCTTTTTTATATATATAAAACATGATTCATAGATATTTTTATTACATTGCAATACATACCATTAATATTGACACAATACACACCTACATATAAAATATAAATTTATTATTTAAAATATATATTATGTTCAATAATAAACACTTAAAATATCATAAATATTTGAAACCGATGATAAAATATGCCCAACTGTTCACATAATTAAGTTTTTAAACCGGGATTCAGTAGATATTCATTGACATGCATGGATCTATGCATTTTTTCAATAAACACTTTATCACATTTAAGTTTTTAAACCGGAAGTAGCATATTTCAAGGTATATTTTCAAAACAAACAGCTAAAAATAATTGGTGGAGATTAAATAGCATGAAAAATCATATTAATAGATGGAATTGTAGTGTAGGGAGTGCATTGAGAAAATTAAATAACAAGAGACCACATTAACAATATAGAATGTACATAAACTAAAAATTATAGGTAACATTAACCCTACTTTAATTAATGAAATCAAATATTATTTTCGCTATTTTTTAAAATATTTTTTATTTAAAATAATATTATTTTATTTTATTTTTAACATATCAAAATAATTTAAAATTATATATATATATATATATATATATAAAACATTCAAATAATTTCAAAAATATTTTTTAAAGTACAAAAAACAAACTCACTTCTTCCAAATTTTTTTCCTGCCTCAATTAAAGAGTTATTAGGCGTGCATAACGGTTCCAAGGAAAAATGATGTTTCCTCCTTCAATGATTTTTCATGATACCTGTCAGTAGACGTGGTGATTTATCATGTCAGTCTATATTCATTACATTTCTTGTTTAAAATTGTAGTACAGTAACCATCTAAAAAGTTTTTTTATATATATATATAATTTTAAATTCGATTCCTATAATTGCTCATATAATGGTTATTGAAAACTTACATGGTCGTTAACTTCAAGACCCGTGAAATTAGTTGAGGTGTATGCAAGATAACCCGGACACCCACGTTAAACTAAAAAAATTATAGTAGAGATAATAATTTAAAGTATTTTTTATTTAAAAATATATTAAAATAAAATTATTTTTATTTTTAAAAAATTAATTTTGATATTAACACATAAAACGATCTAAAAATATTAAAAATTATATATTTTAAAAAATAATCAAACTTTTTAAAACATGATTTACACCATGTTTCGTAATACATCCTTACACCATTGACACTTTCAAGGGGGATTCTCGTTTTGGGCTAATGGGAGTTTTCTTTGGAGATAAATATTAAATCATTTAATATAATAATTAAAAAATTTAATTAAAATGATTTTTTAAATATTATCTCAGAGTTTAAACAATTAAATAGTTATGAATTCAGTTTTTTTATTTAATTAAATTATAAAATTAATTTTACTTGATAAATTATATTAAAAAATAATATAAAATTATTACTAGTGATTCACCTAATAACTTAATCTATTTATGTCACTGTTAATACTAACTTGTACATGTCATGTTTTATATATAGGTCATGCTTGTTTTCTTGGAAAGTAGTTTCCGGGAAACTATTTTCCAAACTTTCCTATGTTTGTTTGCCATTAGAAAAGTTGATCAACAGAAAACACTTTCCGGTTAATAGAAAATACTTTCTAGTCAAAGAAAAATTTGGTTTGGTTTCCATAAAAATGTTTTCCTTTTTTGTTGTGTTTGTTTTCCGGAAAGTGGTTTCTGGAAAATCACTTTTCAAACTTTTCTGTGTTTGTTTGCCATTAGAAAAGTTGGTAAATAAAAAACACTTTCCAGTTAAAGGAAAATTTGGCTTGGTTTTCAAGAAAGTGTTTTCATGAAAAATTTGGGCGAAAAACACTTTCCGGAAGTTGTGAAAAATTTAGAAATGTCATTATTTGCTGATTGTATCAAATTTGATCCTCAAACTTTTAATTGATATATATAATTTGTTTTGAATATTTATTTTTCAATTTCATCTCTTAAAATTTAATTTTTATATTAACTTTGATCCTTGTTTTTATAATTTCTATTTGTTTTTTCCTTATCATTTTTTTATTGAAATTTTTTATCTATCAAATTTGGTCTTCATTCTTTTGATTGTTACTTATTTTATTTGAAATAATTTATGAAATGTTAATTATTATTATTATTTTAATTTCTTCATCTTTCATTTTTTTAAATTTTTTAGATTTGATCTCTATTATTTTGATTATTATTTATTTTATTTGAGATAATTTATGAAATTATATTTTTTTTTCAATTTCATTCTCATTAAACTTTTTAATTTGTAAGATTTGTTTCTCATTATTTTAATAAACTTGAGAAAAATAAAACATTAATAAGTTATTTTCCATGACATAACCAAATACTGGAAAATGTTTTCCAACTTATTTTTCATTACACTATCAAACATTGAAAAATATTTTTCCAAAATTCACTTTAAAAAAGAAAACTATTTTCCAGCAAACAAACGGAGCCATAGTATACTATTTATTTGATCCATATTTTACCGTAGGTCATAATTTATTTTAGAAAAAAACAAACTAGGAATGCAAGCTATTTTTATATGTTTTTATACATAAAAAAAATTTAAAGTATAAATTAAAAAATTTATGTAAGCATCTAATTAAATAAATCGATAATCATTTATATAAATAAAAAACAAATTGTTAATAATAACTAAAATAGAAACTGGAAAAAAATAAGAGATATATGTAGATGTAAATTAAGATATTTGATATTGTAAAATTAGATATTTAGTCGTTGATGTGTACTGAAGTTATTTATTAAAATCAATATAAGATCATAGAAATGAAAACACGTAAAAATAATTAAATAAAAAAAGAAAAAAAATATTATGCAAGATTGAATGTATTAGAAATATTATTTCAAAATAAATATTAATTTATAAAATAAAGCTCATATGTATAAAATAAAATAAAAATTCTTCAAGAATTAAATACAAATAAAATATTTAAAAAAAACTCTTTATTCAAAAAAGGCTTGCAAAACTTGTGGTCTATGTTTTGAGACCAAGATAAACTAATAGAAAAAAGATTAAAGATAACCACAAAATCAATCTTAAAAAAAAATAATGTAGAATGATAAAATCATAAAATAAAATAAGAAAAAAAAGGATACCAGACTGCATTAACTTTTCAAACTCATGACACGTGTCATTGGATTATAAGCACCACAAATAAGAAAACCAAAAAGTCCAATTTCCAACAAATCAAACGTCGAAGGATGAGACTGGGGAAAAAAATCAATCTCACAAAAAAATATAATTAAAAACATGAGGGTGAAAATCAAAATAAAAAATAAATTAGAGGGCATAAAGAAAATTTAAAGAGGGTTAAATTAAAAGGAAAATATTTAACAAAAGAAAAAAAAAATCAAAAGAATGAGGGCTAAATAAAAAAAACACCAATAAAAATTTAACAAAAGAGCCAAGAAAAAAAATTAGAAATAAAAAAAAATAAAGATCGAATTGGAAAAAATAATATATGACAAAATATAATTTAAGAACTAAATTGAAAACATAATTTTTTTATATATATAAAAGAGCCAACCAAGAAAATAAGAAATAAAAAACATAGGGATTGAAATTGAAAAAAAAAGACAAGCGTGTGCTTTCTCTGGAAGAGAGAGAAAAGAAGAAAGAAAAAAAACCGACCGCCAACGAAAAACCACCAATCATCCGTCGCCACACTAGCATAAAGATGACATAATAATGCTTCTAAAGACACGATGAAATGGCAGGTTTATCCATCGGATGACGTCGCATGTGCCAACAGTTTTTTCAAATAAAAAATTATTTTCCAACTTAAAAAAACCCTAAACAAATGCCTTTTTTTGTCTTTTCTAATGGTAAAATTTTATTTTTATTATATTCTAAGAAGCATAAAAAAAAATCCCATGGTCAACAACTTTTATTGTTTAACTAAGGGATAAATAAGTAATTTTATTGTTTTAAAGTTTTTAAAAGGACGGAATAATTCTTGATCAACAGTTCTAGATTTTGGTGACCTTGAGGTAAATACATTTGTGCAAAAAAAATAAAAAAGACTAACATACTCTCGAACAATCTTTTAATGACTAATAAATCACTGAAAAAGATCAAATTACCCTTGCCGCCCACTAAGGCTCCCATTTATTTCCGTCCAATGGCAAATAAAGTAATTTTACCATAACAATTTACAGTGGAAAACTCACTTCCTATATATTTTCTGTTAATAGATTGATGCGAAACAATGAATAAAAAAGAATTAAACAGAAAAGAAACTAAGAATTAAAAATAAAAAAAGAGAAGAATGAAGGTTGAGAAAATACGCAACTCTGCTATTTTTATTTAATTCATAAAAAATTCCCTTACATTTAGAAAAATAAGATACAAATACAAAAATCATAACTAGAACAAGCATTGGGGTTATAGCACACTATATACAATACCCAACAATAATTAAATCAAGCCCAACAAATAAAATCTAATTAATAAATTTCAACTAAAAATTCAAATAAATTAAACTAAAACACAAGTCAAAGCCCAATCTCAATGATTTGAACTACTCTTCATCATCTATGATTATTCAAATGCATAAACAATGTCGCGGGTCCAATATCTCAACTTAAATACAGGATTCAGCTCCATGAGCACTTGAAAAAACGCATTCGAATAAAGAATACCTATCCCACTTGAATAATAAGCAAGACGATGAGCAACATGATTCAAATATTCTCGGCAACTTTTCAATGCCATTTCCTCTCATCAACACGAGTTTTAAATGAATAAACGATATGGGACAATCTGATGCAATTTGCTGCTATCGTCTTGCTCTCCACTGTTGTGATTTCGGCAACAATGGCGATGAAGTCGTATAAACATGTGTAAAATGAAATTTACGTGCGAGAGAAAAGGAAGAAGGAATTGTATAAAGGAGATGAGAATGGCCGCCTAGCCATCTTGCCATGTCAATTTGTCAGACTCTCCTTTAGTCGTTCTTGGTTTCGTGTGGTTTTTTTTTTAATATGGCTGGCTTGACTAGATTGAAAGAAATAGTACTTGGTGCAAAGCAAAGCGAATACTCCAACAACGACAACACTCCAAACAAAAGTTAGCCCATCAAAATTAACAGACCTTAATTTTCACGACTTTTTTTTGGAATTTATTACATTATTTTTTTAAAAAAATAACATAATTCATAAAATATTTTAAAAAATAACATAATTTAGTGAGTAGGAGATACATACTACTCTCTTAAATTGCTAAATGACTTGACATAAATTACAATAAAAAAAATAAAAAAGAGAAAAAAGAGAGGGAGGGAGGGGGGGGGGGGGGGTACTAATCTCGTTGTTTCTATGTGCACGAGATCTTTATCTTAGACCATTTAATAATTTAAAAGTTTATAGTGACACATGTAATTCACACGAGTTGCGAATTTTATTAGCTAAATTTTGCTATTTTTTTGGACTGTGATTTTTTTTTTCTATGTTAATGTTCAAAAAAAAAAAACTTAATTGTTTTCCACAAGACCATAATGGACCTGTACACATGGGCGTGTCCAATCGACTATAATGAAGCAGCCCTTCAAATCTGAATGCAATGCAACGCACAAAGGGCTCAAAGCAATCAGATATCTTCGCCTAGCAAGAGCGATGAAGATCAAGTCAACAAGCTAATGGACTCAAGTGGCAAGTGTACAGCAGCTCTCCCGGCAAATAAACTTGTTGTCTTCGTGATGTTTATGACACAAGTCAACACACATTCATGAGCATACACATGCATTGATAGAGAGAGGGTCAAATTCCATCTCGTTTGCTGAAATCTAAGCATGTGGATTACAATTGTTGCATAGCATGCGCAAAATATTTGTTTACAACAGCAAGAGCCTGATGCTGCCAGATTGCTTTGAATTGTTTTCTATAATTCACTACTAAGAGCAACCTCTATGAACTTGTTTAATATTGTAGTTTTTGTTTAATAGAAATTCAATTATTTATTTATTTATCAAAAACACGCTTTTAAAATGCAAAACCAAACAAACTCTGAAACTAGTCTATGGAACTCCACTTCTGACAAAAACCTTTGATTGACAGTAACCCGGGAAACAACTCCACCCAATATTTTGGAACAGTAATGCAGAAGACACTCAAAGTTAACCATCCACGACATGCTTCTCCTGAATGTCATGAGCGACAGAATCATCCGTGTGATCAAGAGTGGAAGCTGATTTATGCAAGGAATCTGTTGCGGGGGAGTCGTCTTCGTCTGCAGCATAGTCTGATTCTGAGCTAGCGTCCATGTCCTTTTCAGGACAATCAAGCTGAACACATTCAGGAACTTCACTATTGTAATTCTCCAAATTATGGATCCTATTGGGATGTGCCAAATCTTCTTTCTTTACAATATTCAGCACAAACCCGTTATGGATTCTTTCAGGCTGCAAAAAATCTCCTTCGCTGACTGTAATGCTAGAACCACCAGTAGAATTTCTATTGCTAAAATCTCTCTGATCAAACTCACTTTCTGAATTTCTATCTGGGGTTGTCACTCTTGAGATCTGATTATATGGATCCCTGCCTCCCATCTGAGCCCCAGGCGAGTTAGGATGAGCCATGAAGCCTTTCCTTAGCTCAGAATCTACATCCAGACTTTGGACAAAGTCAATGAACTTATTTGCAGAAGCAGTCCTCATCAAAGGCCCGCCAGATCTTGTCCAAGAATTCAAATCTACACTTTCAGATTCACTATCACTTCCATCATGATGTAGGTTGCGTTGAGTTCTCAAATTCCTACCAGTAGAAGTTCCTCCAGCCACACCAACTCCTTGATGGAATGTTGAAGCAACATCAGCAAGGAAGTCTTCTTCAAGTGAGCCTGTTGAGTTTTCTCTTGCGATGCAATTCCAAGAAGGAATTCTTTTTGAAGCACTAAATCTCAATGTGCTCGCAGAGCTTGCTTGGCCATGAGAAGCAGCAGCAGCTCTCTCAGCACTCCTTTTGAGTCTCCGCATGTGGTTCAGAACAGAAACACACTCATCAAGAGCAAGCTCAATATCACAATTAGCTTTTATGGCAGAAAGCTTCTCCCATGTGCACCTTCTGCCTTGGTTTGATGCCTTTTGAAGCTCCAAGTGATTTGGGTTTTGAATAATTTTTGAGTACTGCATCATAAACAAGAATTGAATTCAAACAGCCAGTAAGTCAACCATGGGAAAGATTGTCTTTTAATTCATTCCGCAAAATTCTGTTTTCTTTTTTTGACAATGGACCACAGAAATATGTAATTAAGTCACATGCCATACAACGCACGGAAATATGATCAGAAAATATGGGTTTTAAATCATATATGGACAGATTGATGAGCTTTTGATTTCACCATTCCTACACTAATTAAGAAACGTATATATACACCTTACAATTCTAGGTCCCAGGTTAATTGATATCATGGTTTTAACTGCCACCTTACTGAGGTGTAAAATTTTCGTTTGACATGTACCTGAGCGAGTGTGGCAGGCATAACAACAGTAACATCACCTTCCCATTCTTGAGCAAAAAGCTTGGCAAGTCCACCTAATGGAAAACCAAGTTCCAATACCTGATTGCATCTATGTTTTACCTCCATCTCAGCGAGATGAGCAAGCTACAAAGTTAAACACCAAAATGGATTATTTTTGTTTCATCAGAACTGTAAAAGATAAAGGCTGAAAAATATGAAAAAGAAGCACTCAACTTCAAGAAAGGACCAAGAAACAAGAATTATAACTGAGAACAAGCATTATAACTGAAATATCTCTATGCAAGTACACCTTCTGTTTGTAAAGGCTACCAGCTTAGACGATCACTACCCCAGATATTGCGTTTTGAGTCATATTCAAAACCTCCATCTAGAACTATTAATCTACACCAACAAAGAAAACATTTTGTTAAGGAAAGAAGTCAAATCCCCAATCCTCTTGCATTCCCTAACATCAACTCAACCAACCATCAATTGAATCGCTAGAATCACTACTTATGAGATCCTAAACCACTGCAAAGCAAACATGACCATTAGTCAAGTCTGTTGTATGGAGTTCATATGAAGAGTTCACATGTCATGAGTGATTTACAAAGAATTTTCAGCCTCTAACTGGAATAGCTATACATTAAAAAAGAAGATGACTAATGGTGAAAAGGACCAAAACGATGAACTGGAGAGTCAAAATCCGTGAGGCATTGATCCAAATAGTTTAAATAGACAGAAATTTTTTGACTCACACTCTATCCAGGGACGGGAATAAAAACTAAGCATTTCCAAAGTAAATTAACAACCACGATGGTAAAGTTCAATAACAAAAAAGAAAAGCAAGCATCTTGAGAAGACTTTTGATGTTCAATGACAAATATAATAACAAATACACACCAAGAGCAAATGAGACAGAAGAAAAGGTAAGTTTAAAGCAATGTGTGCATTACCTTGGCAGCAAAGCTACCCCCATATGCCCTGACTATATCCTTCAGTCTCAACAATGGAGCAATGTGAGGATTCGCCTGACTTACAATAAAATGATTGACATTGAATAGTTCCTTCAATTGTATCATTGGTAAATCAATCTCCAGGCTACCATCCCTCCATCTACGCATAGGGGCGTCAGATCCTTCTTCAGGATCCAGATTAAAGGGTGGGTGATAAGGCACAAGTTCCCCACTTCTGTCCTTTGCCATTAGTTCCTGGGCTTCAAAAAGGCCAGGAAAAGCACAAGAAGCAGTGACTGCACTCCATATAACAACATGAGGGGAAGTAAGGTAATTAAGGCATCTAGGGGGCTCATGCTTCCTAGGTGAGCAAACTGTGATCCCAAGAATTCGACCAGTCATGTCATAAGCTTCTTGAAATGTAAGATTACTTGTAAGATGCCTTAACATCCATTGCAACTGCCGGATTTCATGAACAGCTCCTTGTCTCATGACCCGCTTCACAACTGTGAAAATTCCACCCAATTGGTCAAAAAACTGAAACGAGTGCCAGGAATCCTCAAAAAAACTTTGCAGCTCTGGCCACGATCTGGTGGCAACAACTGAACACATAATTGACCCCACACTAGAACCAGCAATTATTCGGGGCATAAGCTTGTGCTCCACCAGTGTTTTAACCACACCCACATGAAACGCTCCAAGTGAAGCACCTCCACTCAGAAGCAAAGCTGTTCTCCCAAAAGCATGTCTCGTTTCATGCATGAAAGCAAGCTTTTCTTCCAATGAAAGCTCCTCTGAATCGGAGTCACAAACCATTCTTAACTGAGTTGAGACCTCGTCAATATATTCCTTTATGAGCTTGGGCACTTGAAGCCTACCCTTGTGAAGCTCAGGGTTACACATATTACCGAGATTTCTTACAAGATCGGCTCTCATAAAAAAGATTATATCTCTAAGACATCCCTCTTGGCGACGGTGGTGGAGCTCTTGAAGCTTGTTCCTGACTAGTTCTTCATCATAGAGATCACATTCGTGCATCTTTGGGGTCTCTTTATCAAGCATTTTAGCAGCATGAAACCACTCCTCGTATGTCAACGCAGTTCTCATCGTATTCCTCCAAAATTTCCTCCTATACGCTGTTTCGGCCCTCAATTTAACATTCGCATATCTTTTCAATAAAAATGCAATTATCGTCATCATGGCCAATATCCCTTGTGGATTCCTTGGATGAAACCATGAAAACATAGGTGCCACAAATTCACCAAATCTATAAATGTAATTCAACAACACATGAAAGATTTTTTGCCTCAAATGTGAGATTGATTTACAGAACAGAACTCTGAAAGCAATTGTCCTACCGATGATCGATGAAGGTCCGATTTTGAAAGGGTCAACACTGGCCTCATTGCTTATATCCATATCTTAGCTAAAACCAAAACAAGAAAGTGGTCTGTAATTGGAAGCGGGGCCTTCTTTTGTCAAAGCTCAAATCTAACAACAGAATTAGCTTGTACGAAACAAATATGAAACAGCTACAATAGATGGTCACTAAGGAATCAAATTTCACAATTGTGAAAGGATTGTATGTCAAGACTTTGATTCTAATGAGAATGAGACGGACAATAAAACAATTGAATCTGTCTCTCCCCGGATAGGATGGCAATATATAGAGAGACAATGAAGTAAATAGAATAAAGATATGCAATCCTAATGCAAAAGGACTAGCTATCACAAAATAAGAAGATATTGACAAGTAACAAAAACAGAATCTTATAAATCCAGATTGCCAGAAGCCAACCTTGCCATATGAGTTTTCAATAACCAAACCCTAAAACCCCTAAAAAAACTACATCCACCTCAAAAACCGAAATACAAAACAAACAAAAGGGTCTCAATATCACCACCCAATAAATAGCAATATCCACTTGAAAAACAAAATCAAACCCAAGAAACCAAATTCAAGAAAGAAACCCAACTCGAGAAAGTGAAGAATGTACAGAGACTTTAGACAAACAGAGAATGAAAGATTGAGACTTTGTTTTCGTTCGGGAAGGAAAGAGAGAAGGGTGAAATGAATACAATAAATACAGGATCGGAGTCTTGGGAAATGTTAGAAGAAGATAAGGATATCCATACGGTTACGTAAAGATTGAGCAAGGAGGGGGTGATGGCTCTGAGTCTCTGACACTGACTTTTGCAATCAAAGGCGGATAAGGGAAAGAAAACTATACTGAATGACTCGATTGGAAGAAAAGAAGCATTTGTTTTAACCATTGGATAATTGGAGTTGAGTATTTCAAATGTGATTCGGAGTAGTATGCTGATTTTTATATGAAAATAATTTTCAATATTAATATATTAAAATAATCTAAAGATATTTAAAAAATATTAATTTCAAATAAAAAAATAAAAATTTTAAATTTTTTTAAAATCACTATCAAAACTTAATGCCAAACACATCAAAAATATACTGGAAAAGATTTGGTCCAAATAATGGAAGATTTTTAAAATACTTTTAATTTAAAAATATATTAAAATTAATTTTTATTTTAGATTTTTTAAATATTAATATTATTAAAAAATATCAATTTAATAATTTTTTAAAATGCAAACACATAAAAACAGAAGTAAAATCACTCTTGGAAAACAACGGGTGGTTTAGACCAAACAATTTTTTATCTGGTTTTATTTACTTAGTTGTGGTTTCACGCTAGGCTGCAAGGATAGTCTATTTTTTTATTGTTTAAAAAATAATTTTTAAATATTTTAAATGTGTTTTATTTTATAAAAGAAATTAGTTTTTTTTACTATCATAAACTCAGCTAGGTTAAATAAGTTAGTTTTTTTAAATAAATATAGAAAAAAAAAACAACAACTATACATGAATATTTTTTTAAAAAAAAGGATCAAGATAACCTCTAGATAAAAAGTATTTTTTTCAAAATAGAACAACCTATAAATATAAAAGGATAAAATGGAGGAAAAAATATCTAAAAAGATCAATTTTAATCAATCCAAATTAGCTTAACAAACTTATAACCCCACTAATTAGGATCAAGCCACCTAGAGTTATCCCGTCAAACCTACGATTCGGGTAATGAAATTGAAATAATCTGATAAAAAAATAAAAAAAATAAAAAAAACCATTAAAAAAACAATGTAAACCCGCTTTAACTTTTCAAACCCGTGACTCACTTGAAGTCCAATTCTCAAACAATCAAATGTTAAAAGATGAAATTAAAAAAAAATAATTTCAATTATATAAAAAGATTTAAAATAAAAAATAGTAATTACAAGAATGAGGATCAAAATTGACATAAAAATATAAACAAATTAAAAAGAAAAATCAACTTAACAAAAGGACAAACAAAATAACAATCAAAAGAATGAGGACCAAATTAAAAATAATAACATATCAAAATTTAGAATTGAATGATTAAATTGAAAACAAATTAAAATTTTATAAAAAAAACCAAGAGTAAAAAATAGAGATCAAAATAAGAAATAACAAAGTGGTGATCCTCATAAATTAGAAGACATCTGTTAATTTTTGCATGTTCAGTAAGAAAATCGAGAGGAAGATAGAGAAAATACGAGGGAAAGAAAGAATCAACGATGTCAAAACATGTTATCGTCGATCACACACGTCACAAAAAAAAAAGACATTATAACAATTTTAATGACCTGGTGGAAGGGGGGTTTTGGCCGTCAGGAAGAGCAACACATGTCGCCCAAAGGGTGTGGGCACCCTCCACATGTTGGTGCGTGCATTTCATATGCCAACTCTTTTATATATATAGTCAAATATCAAATTGTCCACCGGGTAACCTAATAATAACAAAAAAAAATCAATATGAATATACAAAAAAGCCTTTGGTTGCTAAATTTTAATTATTGTTTTTTCACTTCTATGAACATTTTGGTCTTTTCATTGTACCTTTGTTTTATTAATATTTTTTTTTATATTTAGTCAAATACCAAATATCCCCTTGTCTAATTTGATAATAATGAAAACACCATTGTAAAAATACAAAAAAACCCTTAGATGCTAGTTTTAATTTTATTTTTTTTTGCTTTCAAGAGCTTTTTAGTTATTTCACTATGCTTTTAAAATGAAAAATAACTTATTTGTTTCTGATCAATTTAGTAATAATTATTAAGTCATATGAAAAAACTTTGATGCACCTAATAGCCAATTCAATATATTTAGGTGTGAAGGAAAATGATGTCATTACTCTAATTCAATGAATAGTGCAAATAAGTATATGTTTACGATGTTTTTTAAGAAAAAAAATAAAAATAAAACACACTTACATTATAAAATTATAAATGTTTTTTTAATTTTATCATCTTTTATTTTTTATTTTTTATATTTAGTTCCTATTCTTTTATTGTTATTTGTTTTGTTCGAGATTATTTTTTATATTTGTTTTACAATTTCATCATCCATGGGGTTTTTTATATCAAATTTGATATTTATTCTTTTTATTGTTATTTTTTTTTTGTTTTTACAAGTTTTAAAATTTGATATTTTTTATAATTTTATCCTTCAAAATTAAATTGACTGGGAATTAAGCTTCTTAATTCAACTCGAGTCTAGGATTTCACGAGCTGCGAGTTTTAGAAATTTGATCAAGTCTAGGAAGTTTGCTCTAGTTTGCTTAGTTTTTATTCTTTTTTTTTAAGCTAATATTTTTTTTATCCTTTTTTATATATTTGCTTTGTTTTTTTTTTGTCTGACTTCTACTAGGTTAGTCTCGGATTCATGATCAAAGTCAACGATTTCAAAAGTTAACGCAGGTTGATTTTAGTTTTTTTTAAATATATTTATTTTAATTTCAACATTCAATATTTTATGTATTCAAAATTGATTCTCATGTTTTTTTTTCTTTTCCTTTTAAATGGTCATTTTTTCCATACTTTTATATATAAGTTTATCTCAATCTTATATCTATTATCATGAAGTTTGTAAGTTAATCCAATTTAAATGGGTTTTCTTCTTATTTTTTTTTAATTTTTCCTTTCAGCATTAGTTTTTTTATACTTCGGATGCGTTTACTTTGGTTTTTTTACCTTTTTTTTGTTATTATTTTTTTTTCTGTTGTTATAAATTTTCATTTATATTATTTAAATTATTAATTAATTATTTGGTAACTCGGGTCTCAGATTTTTTCTATTTCCGGTTTTTTACATAAAAAAATAATCGGCTGCTCAGGCCACAAATCTACTAAATGGCTAAAAGATTGCAGAAGAGTGCAAAAATAAAAAAGAGAGAGAGAGAAAAAAGGTGAAATAAACCTGGAAAAGGAGTCCACACGAAGCTGGGACGTTGCTGGCACGTAGAGACTAGAACTCTACATGGAATTATACTTGTTAAAATGAAATTAGTTTTGATTCACTATTTTAAATAAAACTTTTAAATTAAATTGATTTCCTTGTTATAATTTTTTTTTAATAAAAAGGAAAATGAAAATAGCTTTCATTGATAAATAAAGTAAAGAGCACAGGTTTAGAAATAAAATATGAATTTTTCTACTTTAAGTCCCAATATAAATTGGGACTTAAAAGTATCATAAATACACAAATGAAATTGGCTGGCAGCAGCCCCAAATGACTTTTTTTTCAATAGAGAATTATTTTCAATGCATGGAAGACATTATTTTAAAAATATATTAAGACATTGTATTTTTCAATAGAAAATTATTTTCAAGGCATGTATTTGCTCAAAATAAAAAATTTAAAATATAGAAGATAGAGTCGAATGGATACCATGGGCCATGTTTTCTTACTGGGCCTGGTGATGTTTTGGACTGGGAACCACTGTTTTGCAATCTTGGAATTCTTTTTTGGGCTGGATTCTAGTTTATCCATTTTTAGGGTTCTTAAATCTATTGGACCACGGTGTTTTTAGTGAATGTCTAGAAGTAATCTATTGGACCACGGTGTTCTTATATCCATTTTTAGACTTGGCTTGGGCAATAGTTATTGGATTAACTCTTGGGTTAGTCTATCAACTCCTGTGTATTATTTTTGTTCAAAGTCATATTATTTTATTTTGAAAAGAAGTTTTTAATGTGAACCTAGTAAAGTTTGATCGAGTCAACCGAGTTATGAGTCTATCTTATCAGGTAAGTATCGAAATCAGTTTAGCTCAAAACTTGGTATGAATTAGATTCTACATCATAGATGTTATGAGTCTATTTCATCAGGCAAGTATCGAAATCAGTTTAGCTCAAAACTTGGTTTGAATTAGATTCTACATCATAGATGTTATGAGTTTACCTAGTAGATCAGGTGCAATTTAAATGATGATCTATTAGATTCTCTAAGTTTAAAAACTTGAATTAATCCTCATGGAGTTTAAAATTATACAAAGCACAGATGACGCCATTGTTGATAGCTTGTTGACTTGTAGAAGTAAACACAAACTTCTTGTCTATTGCAAGTTACTCACATATGAATTTCACAAGCATTGCTTGGATTAATTAATTAATTAAATAGCATATCCCACGAAAGCAACGTATGAATTTCACAAGCATTGCCTGGGCTGGATTAATTAAATAGCATATCCCACGAAATAATTTATATTTTTTCAAGTTTGTGTAATGTAATCTAGAGCAAGTGTGTATCTGGAAAAATATTACTACAAGGCCAGTCCAACACCTCCAATCACACCGTCCGATCTCCGACAATCGCGGTCGAACTCATGACTGGTCCCATGTTCAGCAACTTCAGAGTGGGCCCGCTCAGGAAAATCCTACGCGGTTTCATCTTCCATGCCCCCCCTCTTCCACTCCTTTGGGCTCACAATAGTCAAGACTCGAGAATCCTAATCCACATCTTGTCGCCAGCTAAATTCTCTACCAATCAACCAATTAATTTTTTTTAATTTATTTATATAAAATTTTTTTTTTAAAAAAAGTTGGATGTAATGTTAATTAAGTAATGAACGTTTTTTGTTTTTATAGTAATAATATTTCTTAATCAAATTTTATGAAAGAAATCGAATCGAAATTGATGTGTTTATGAGATATTTATTTCCTAAATCTTTATTTTGGAATCAAATCCAATAGGAAAGCAAGCAAATTTATTTTATTAATTGATGTAATTTATTTTTTTATATATAAATTGAATATATAAATATATATATGATATATATATATATATATTCAATTAAAAATACACACACATCATCATCATATTAAGAACACCCATAAAAGTTAAAAATAACAATATCTTTCACAAATACATGGATCTTTTTATGCGTTGGAATCCATTTGTTTTTATATTTTTTAAAAAATTAAATTTTTATACGAAAATTTTCAAACAAAACATACTTTGAAATTATCATGGATTTACAACATTAATTTTATAGCTTAACAACCAATCTAGGCATATAGTTAAAAAAATTATGGTTTATCATGTTATCAGATTAACTTACAGGCCATCATTTTAATTTAGATTAATTATTTTTATTAAAATATTATTTGATTATTTTTAAAAAATTACTTAAAATTAACCTGATTGAATCAACGGAGTTTTATTAAATTAATATTTTTTTAATTCAATTTAAAACTTAACACTAAATTTCGAGTCATAAATTTTCCGTGTCAACTTGTCCAGCGGACCAATGCTGGAAGGGTTAATGAGACATCTAGAAGTCACTAATTATCTGCTTTGGATTTTGTGTTATACAGTATTTGCATGTCAAGTGTAAAGAAATGGAACAAAAATGCTGCCATATTATGAATCCTACCATCCTCAAAAGCAAGAACCCGCCAATTCCATTACAGCCAAGTCAATACCTAATACAAGTCAAATCGCATCTGCAAATCTCATTCCAATATGACATCCTTCTTGACAGTTGAGATTTAAAAAATGAAGTCAATAAGAAAAAAACAACCAGACACAGCCATAGCACAGCTTTGGAATCCATGATACCTTCTAGTGATCTCATTTCTTTCCTTGTACCAACTTGTTTTCAGGGTGGCACCTTGCAAATCCTCCTAAAACCAGTGATGTCCATCCGAAAATAAAAGAACAGAAAGGAAAAAGCTCTTCTTATTTACTTTCTTTTGTCTCAAAGAACCAAATCCTTCTTCTTTTAAGATTTTAAAGATGGTGCCTACCAAGCTTGGAGCTGAATTTGACTCTGATTATCCCTTCTCATCTGAAAGTTCATGTATGAGCAGCAAATCGTCATCATCCTCATCACGTTACCAGAAAGAAGATAATAGCTACGAGGCAGGAAGAGAGCTGAAGAGGAAAGTAAAGAAGTTAAGATCATCCAAGCTTGCAAGATTGCCAAGCTTGAAGCTCATCACAAGACAAGCCAAAATTCAATCTGATGATGTTTCTGTCCTGTCTAGTGACGCAGTAAGCTCACAACATTCAGGCATGTCACCAAATTATATGAGGACCACCACTTCTTCAAATGCAAAGAAAGAGAATTTGCAGGCACGTTACACCCATCCCCCCCCCCCTATTTTTTTTAAAAAGGAAGTTTTGGTAGCAGTGTTTCAAGTAGTTGAAATGTTAAATATAGTAAGCCAAATTATTGCCTTTTCCATGCAGAAATCAGCAAGAACTTTGGCAAGGCGATCTAGTTTTAAGCCAGCAAAGAGTTTGACAAGGTTGTTTAGTATAAAATTCAGGAGACCTTTGATAAGGAAATCTTCTGGAGGAACTGACCTGAAGAAAAAAATGAAGAGGTCAAGATCAATCAAGCTTGCCGACCGATCTTCCATTGTTTTTGCAAGTGATGCGGATGCATCGGTGGATTATCTGGAGGCAAAAAACTGTTCTGATGGGAGGAATGTTAATTTTCAGGCAAGTCCCCATCTTGAATCTACTTTGATTAGCAACAATGAGGATAGGAAAAAAT
This sequence comes from Populus deltoides, assembly GCA_015852605.2. NCBI lineage: Eukaryota > Viridiplantae > Streptophyta > Magnoliopsida > Malpighiales > Salicaceae > Populus > Populus deltoides. The sequence continues at coordinate 23,893,066 of CM027575.2, read as the reverse complement.
CAAGTAATTCAAAGCAGAATTTAGCTTCTTCTGGTAACAACTCTGTGACAGTCATGACAAGAACTTCCACATTGAGACCTGTAAGGATCTTCACAAAAGTGGCGAGCTTCAGAGCAAAGCGTTCTCAAATTCCAGACTCAAGCATCCAAAAAACCACCTGTTCTTCGGCCATCAAAGACTCCAAGTTTCCAAATCATCTTGAGCTGCAACCAGGAGGAAGTGAATCTGAAGGAAATTCGATCATGAAGGTTTGTCCATATAGTTACTGCTCCCTTCATGACCATCGCCATTCCGATGTACCTCCGCTTAAACGCTTTGTATCAATGAGGCGACGTCTGTTAAAGACCCAAAAAAGCATGAAATCAGAAAGTCGATCCTCTCGAAGAGCGAAGCATTCTGGTATTTCAAAGAAGGGAACACAGACAAGTCAATCGGCATCTTGTGGAGACTTGGCAGTTCTAGAAACAGCCCATGACAAGATGGCTGTCTCATCGTCCATTGGCAGAAAAGCTGGACAAAGAGCTGAGTCAAAGAGTGCTCACGGAGGAGATGAAAAAGATTACAGAGATGTAATAAGTGTCACTGAGAACCAAACTCTTCCAGAAGAAGCTGATGAAGGTAGAATTGCTAGTTTGAACTTGAAAGTATTTAAAGGTGGTTCACAATTGAACACTGCAAAGGAAAATGCTTCAACAAGTGTAGCTGATGAACGAGTCAATAAACCCAGAAGCCTAAGCCTGAATAGATTCGTGGAGTCCACAGAAATCGACAATAAGGTCTCTTCTGTTTCCATTGGTAAACCATCGCAAGAGGAAACAGCATCCTGTGAAGAAAAGAACCAAGATGCTGTGCAAGATTATCGGTTCCTTGGTGCAGATTCTGAGCATGATTATACTGTGGATACAGGCCACAGAAATCCATGGGAGAAACAGAAGCCCATGGGATTGTGGAACCTAATATATCAGCATATGGCATCAGGTGTTGCTGCAGAAGATGAAACCCGACCACATCTTAATAAAGAAGCCAAGGAAGAAGAAGAAGAAGAGAATACATTGCCTGGCATGAGCAAATCTGGTTCTTTTCAGGATTTTTCTAGTACAGATCACAGCATTGGTGAGGAAGATCATGATGAACGCAGCCGGAAGATTCAGCAATACCAATGTGATGCTATTAAGTTGGTGCAAGAAGCATTTGATAGAATACTCTCAGAAATTCCAGACCAGCCAACTGATGATCTATCAGTTACTAGTGACACAACTTCAGACAAGAAGATTGCAGAAAACGATCATGGTGAAGACAGACAATTGAACATCTCAACTTCCTATGATTCATGTGGAGACAGCATGGTGCAGGAACCAGAAGAAACGAGGCTCCAAGCTGATAATGCCTTCCAAAAAGAGAAGGCAGAATCAAGTGTGGAAAGCAAGTCTAACCAGCAAACGCCCAAGAGCTGGAGTAATCTGAGAAAAATACTCATCCTCAAGAGATTCATCAAGGCATTGGAAAAGGTGAGGAACTTCAGTCCACAGAAGCCACGGAATCTAAATGTAGAGGCTGACCCAGAAGCAGAAAAAGTTCATCTGCGTCATCAAACCATGGGAGAGAGAAAAAATTCTGAGGAATGGATGCTTGATCATGCACTTCAACAGGTTATTTCTACACTAGCCCCTGCTCAAAAGAGAAAGGTAGCTCTGCTTGTACAAGCATTTGAGAAAGTCACCCTGCCTACAGAAGTTGGTACTTCGCCAAGGTCCAACATAGAAGCTTCTTCTCAAACAACTCCAGTTAAAACCAGCACCGGTGCCTCTGACTGCAAAGGGTCTAGAGAAGGAAAAGAAACTATATTTGGAATCACTCTTTGTAAGACATCAAGCCTTGAAACAAGCTTCAAACAGAATCAAGACCAGGCCAGTGACTTCTACAAAGTGGATGAGCACATTCAAGGTTCTTGTTCTGAGGTGAAAGAAACAAGTTTAAAAAATGGTTGCATTCATCTAGCATCGAGTCCTTCGTCTACAAAGAACACTGCTGCAGAGTTGAAGAATGAATTTGTTGCTTTCAATCTTGGTAATGGTGAAACTAATTCCACTGTTAAAGATGATGAGCCTGATTTCGTCAGCCACTGTTTGGTGGAGGATACAGATTCCAAATTATGTGACAATCCATTGCCAAAGTCAGCTGATGTTCTACGAACTTCTAGTGAGGAACTTGTGATAAAAGGGGAAACCCTCCAAGAGGATGCCAAAGAAGAAAGTGCAGTTTCTGCCTCAGAGGTACATGATCGTGATTTTGGATTAAACGGCCAAAAGTCAGACATCAATAACAAAAACAACGGAACTTGTGATGAATCAGATGAACCCCAAAGCCAAACCCTAAAAGATTACGAGGGTTCCATTGCAAATACCGATGTGGTTTCTTCATCTTCAGTTTCTGTGCCACTAAAGGAAACATCTGAAGTTGCTGGAGAAGAAAATAAGCTCCTCCAAGGATCCACCCTGCTTGACGATTCAGAACCAGGTTGTACAACTGATGCTGCACATGAAAAGCAGAAACATATGAAGTTCTGGTTCTTGATATATAAGCACATGGTATCAGGCAATGCGACATTACTTGAGGGAGCAGAGAACGAAGAACAAGGGGATAGTGGCAACCAATTGGTTGAAATGAACACATTGGATAATGATGACGCGGGCAACCAAAAGATTAAACTCCAGCAGATTGAAACCATTAGACTGGTAGAAGAAGCAATTGATCAAATCCCTCTTCCAGAATTTCAAGAAGACTCACCAGATGATCAATCAGTTGCCTGCGACATAATTCAAGACCAGGACCAGGAGCACACAGAAAAGAAAGCTGGGGAAGGGGAGGAACCTTTCATCTCATCTTCCTTTGAGGGCACCAATGAATGCTTTGAAAAATCTGACAGCACAAAAGTAGAGGAGAGCACCACACTGTATCAACAAGAACAGCAGTTCAATTCTGATAACATCAGTGCACAAGAAAAGGCAAAACCAATACCACCAGCAGGAAACAAGCCAAAGCTAGCTATGCAAAACTGGAGCAATCTGAAAAAGGTGATCCTCCTCAAGAGATTCGTTAAGGCATTGGAAAAGGTAAAAAAATTCAATCCAAGGAAGCCACGATTTCTGCCCTTGGACCCTGCAAGTGAAGCTGAAAAGGTTCATTTAAGGCACCAAGACACGGGTGATAGGAAAAATGCTGATGAATGGATGCTTGATTATACACTTCAACAGGTTGTTGCTAAACTGACTCCGGCTCGGAAAAGAAAAGTGTCATTGCTTGTAGAAGCCTTTGAGGCAGTCACCCCTATTGGAAGTTGAAAAATACATGATACAGCAGCCCTTTGAGTTATTCTGTAAGATGAAACACAGCCCTTGTGTTTCCTTTCTGCTATCAGTTCAAAGCCAACAATGTTGCCCACATACAGCAGCCACTTGATTTCTTTTATTGAAAACAAAAATTGAAGTCATAACGAGTTTACATCTCAGTGTTTGAAAAAACATGCACGTAAGATAACAAGAAGCTGTTAGCCGATAATTATTCACTTTGTCGCATCAGCGATACAGGTTAAATTATCACACAGGAGAAACCTCAGTGGATTTATCATGCATACAAGTGATAGCATTCTAGCAATAGATGAAAGCCATGAATTCAGTGAAGATAGTAAAGGAGCATAGACTACTATCATTATTGTAATTCTAAAACCTTACGAATGTTTCTTGTGGAGACTGATTAAGAGTTTTGTGACCAAGTGATGTATCTTGTATGGTGTACTTGACAGGATTCCTTCATTGTCAATGAATCAAAAATAAAATACAATGTATCGAATTTTGACCATAATGAATTATTGAAAGCAAACTTGAATTTTTTTTTTTTGGGGGAGCTTTAATGGCAAGATTCTCTTCAAACTCAGCCAAACCAGTGGCCAGAATACGATCTGCTAAACCATTAGAAGCAAAAGGTTGGATATTACTGTTATCCTTTTCTGGACAACTACTACTGTAATACATGATGAGCAAACCACTCCATAAAAAAAATAGTGAGTAAATAGTAAATCAATATGTAATTAGATGCCTGATGAACAGGACAGGCAAGTTAATCCAAATGGGTACCCGGAAGCATCTCCATGAGCAGCCAACCAAGGTTCAACCATGGAAGCACCACAGCTGTCAAAAATATGGCTTTGAGCACCCAACCTTCCACAAGCAGCCAAATTAGATTGTTTTGCAAACCAATTCAAAACCTTGAACCCATCTTCAAAAGCCCCGGGTACATGGTCTCTGGTGCCAATCTATACCCAACAGCCACGACAATAACATCACACAATTTAACTATTCTCCGATAAAAGGTATCGTTTCCTACCGATTCATTGCTTCACAAACCCACCACCGTGAAACTGCAGCATCACAACCAACTTTCGGTCCGGTAAAAGTTACCTGGGGGAGGCAAATAGCCGCTGTAATCATGGGTGTAGGCAATGCGGAGGTGACAGAAGTGTCGGGAAGGAAAACGCGGAGGGAAAGAGAAGAGAAAGGGTGGACATGGATGTCTTTGGTAGCGACACTGTCAGTAAAAGAAGGGTTGCTAGCGGGGATGGATTCATGGGGTGGAGACGTTACACCAAAAGGGTTAAGTTGCCGAGTGAGAGTAGTTTGGGAAGGTATTGTAGAGTTTCGCGATTAAGCTTGGCATTTTTTTTTTCCAGAGATTATCCTTTTTTCACGCCTTTACAAGCAAACTGATTGATTGTTGACAGTTGTGGGGGCTGATTATCCTACCGTGTAAAGCCAAAGGAAACTCTTACTTTTCGTAGCTTAATTTTACAGTTACTATCGTCCAAGACTTCTAGACAATTGAGAGGCCACCATGCTTGTGCAAAGGTTGTGAACTAACCAAATATCATGGCCAAACAATCCCTGAATCCTGATTGCAAAGTAAAACTTACAGGAGCCTGTGATCCCCATCAACGCAGGCCACAAACATTAGGGTTCCCTTCACCTGTAAAAAAATTGCATTTGTAGACAGATAATAGAGTAGCATCTACGAGGCAGCATAAGAAAGCTCTTTCGGCAGAGTTGCTGGAGTTGAAGGGAAAGAAATGAACTTCTTCAGGTCACATTTCAAGCGTGCAGTTAGGAGTAGAAATTTTTAGCCAATCTGCTCATTATGCAGAACCAGCAATCGCCAAAGCAGAGATAAAACTTCCGCAGCAGTTATTTAACTTGGATGGCATCAAGAACCTAAAGGATACTTGGCAGGTCCATAAGTTTTCCATCGTCCACGTTGTCCATTGATCTGTGCTCGGTTCAACATATCCCACGTACTGGTGCATAGAATGCATTCAACAGCTGGTGCTTATTCCATAACGAGATTTGTCTTAATTGATGATTTCATGCTCGATCAAAACTCACTCTACGTGAGAAATCTAGATTGTTAAACATCCATTATAAGCTAAAAACAACCAAACAAAGAACATTCCTTGAACTAAACCACAGAATGACAAATTACACATTTCGACAGAAAATTGTTGGGGATTGAACCAGCATGAACCATGAAAAGGAGGCAACTCCAAAACTGAAGTTATCTACAGAAAACGGCCTCTCATTTCTGCAATAGATGAGCTTAGAATGTAGCCAGGGCATGCAAGGTAAACAAGCTCCAATTCTTTTGATGAGCTTAGAATGTAGCCAGGGCATGCAAGGTAAACAAGCTCCAATTCTTTTGCTGCATCTGGAAATCTCCTGTAGAGCTTCCTCAACCTCATGCCCTAAAACCATTCATCCAGCTGAAAAAGAAACAAAAAGAGAATGATGCCTGCAGCTAGGAAGTAAATACACCAAAAATATCTATAAGAATAATAACATGCATCTCTGTGCCAGTATCATATCAAATTTGAACCAACCACCCCACCCCCCTTACTCCATGCAACGGCCTTCTCACACAAAATCCCCATGTTCATAACCTTCCAAAGATGTACAAAATGGGAAACATGAAAAAAATTCAGACATGTTACATATGAGAAAACACGGCCACAAAATTTAACAAAAACAATTTCATGAACTGCCAAGGAGAACAATAACAATTTATTAAACACACGGTAGAGAATAAAGCAAAATTGTACAGCCAAAAAAAAATCCAATACAAGACCTAAGTTTTGGAAATTGCTTCTGCTTAAACTACATGAAAACATTACAAAAACTACAAACAGTACTTCAGATGCCGTAAAGTTAACAAAAGCAGTCATTTAGGAACTACTACCTTAAAATAAAATGTTTAGGACTTTCTTGTCTAATCTTCTTCTCCATCTTTGTCCTTCTTTTTCTTCTTCTTCTTCTTCTCACTTTTATCAGACTCGCCATCAGCTTTGCCATTATCAACGGTTGCAGCCTGTTCAGCCCCTTTGTCTTTCTTCTTTTTCTTCTTCTTCTCAGACTTCTCAGTCTCCTTTTCTTCTAAATTTCCCACTTCAGCATCCTCCTTACTCTTCTTTTTCTTCTTTTTCTCTTTCTTCTCATCTGCACTTCCCTCCACTGGCACTTCCTTTTCAGCCTCGCCACCCTCTTTACTCTTCTTTTTCTTCTTCTTCTTCTCCTTTTTCTCATCATCACTTCCCTCCGCATGCTCTTCCTTCACCTTCTTATCCTTGACACTCTCTTCATTTTCAACTTCTGTTTTAGTTTTCTTAGCAGGAATCTGGGCAGCAGGGCTATCAGAGCTTTCATTCAATTTGCGCTTGCGCCCCTCACCATCTTCCCCATCCTTGTTCTTTTTCTTCTTCTCCTCTTCACCAATCTCCTTCACAACTGGTTCAGCAGCAGCAGCAATTCCAGCTACCATAGAATCTCCGCCAGGAGGCAAAACCAGATTTCTCATCCATTCATGAGGAGTGTTCTCATTTGGCTTCCCATGCTTATCCAACTTCCCCTCAGAAATCAACTTCTTCTTTATCGAAGCCCTTGGCCCCAACCCCCATTTCCTCGGATAAGTATCCCTATCCATCACAACCCTCTTAATCTTTGCCACAACACCATGATCACAAGTAGCCATAACAGCAGTTGTCATCTCCGCAATTCCCAGAGCAACAGCCTCACCCTTAGTAGTCATCAACACAACTTCCTCACCAGCCTCTATATCGTTCTCAAACCTCAACAGCCCCGGAATCATCAACTTAGCACCATAACAAATAGCATTCACAGCAGAGTCCTTAACTACCAACCTCTTATAACTGGTCAAAAGCACTTCAAGAGGCATAATAGCTCTCCTCAAGTAACTCTCATCACGATAATTATCATAAACCCACTGAGCATCCATAACATCATGCATAGTAACCATATTATCTTTCTCCCCTAAGATCCCTGACCTCACCCTCCTCAACTCTTGCATATGCGCACCAACACCAAGAATCAACCCCAAATGCACACACATAGTCCTAACATAAGTCCCCGCCTCACACGAAATCCAAAAAACAACCAAGTGCCTATCTGCATCATATTCCAACATCTTACTCTCATAAATTGTCCTAATCCTAAGCTGTCTTTTAACAGCAGAAATCAAGGGCGGCCTCTGAAAAACCGCCCCAGTAAGTGTCTCTAACGCTCTCGCTACTTTCGCAACATCAGGAACCTTATCATGCAATCTAGCAATACAAACATACTCTTTTCCAGCACCTTGTTGAGATTTAACAAGTCTAGTAGCTCTATCAATACAAACGATTAAATTACCAGTAACTTTAGGGTCTAATGTGCCACTATGACCAGTTTTTTCGACACGTAAAATCCTCTTAATCCAAGCAACAACTTCATGTGAAGAAGGGTTTGCTGGTTTATCAAGATTCATAATACCATACCTGATGTATTCAGCAAGTGGACGTTTGAGTGGTGAGTGACCAGATGGAAGCGGAGTGTAGTGTCCAGTTCTTACATTGAGTCTGTCGTAGTTTTTCAAAAGGATTGGCCACTGTGAAGTGTCGATCGTTGGGGTGAAGTTTTGAGGCTTGATCATGAAATCTTTTTCAGTGTCTGTTGTTGGGTTAGCGTCTGTTTGAGTTTCTTGGGTTTTTTTCTTGTGTTTTTTCTTCTCAGAGCGAGAAAGCTCGACTTCAGACATGGTGGTGGTCAATGTTAGTAGAGAGGGAGTGTCAGTTTCTAGGGTTTTGGCGGACGCTTGTGATGGAGAACGAGGGTTTAGAGATGGAAATGTGGATTTATAGGGTTAGGGTTTTGGGGGGCTTCGGGGGCTAGGGTCTATGATGGCTAGTTTAGATGGGCTAGGGATTCTGTGGCTGTTAGGCTCAGTTGGTGCAAGCCAAATGGGCCCAAAGGTTTGTTAAGACCGGTTTACTTGGGGCTAGACTCCAGTTAGGAATGCAAATTTGCCCAATCAAGCAGATGCCCGTCTGGCCCCGCCTAAAAAAGAAAAATTACAGGCAAAGATATTAAACTAGACTCCGCGCATGACCTATATGTTAATTTAATTAATTTAAAACAATATTATTTTAAAATTAAAAAAAAAAACATTTTGTTTAGAAAAATAAAATAAAAGTTAAATAAATTTGATAGGATAAACCAGGTTATAGGTTGATCTATCAAGTTTGACTTGATTAATTTCTTATTAGTTTAAATTAAAATCTAACCTAAACGATTAATGAATAGTTAATTTATTGTATTGGGTTTAATAACATTATTTATGGGATAAATGTAAATGTTATTGTGAAAATTATTCATAGCTAAGTTAATTTATCATTTAATAACACATTACTTATAAGATAAATATGAAAATCATTATGATAATTATCCACAAGTCATACAAATCATATGGGGAAACAGAATATAATTACAGTGTATTTAATATATTTTCAGGAATTTACTTGATAAGAGCCTATTTTGTGTTGTGATTAAATTGTTATTTTGTTATTTTTTTAATTGATTTCTTTTAAAATAATTTTTTTATGTTTTTTTTATCGTTTTAATATGATGATGTTAAAAATAATTTTTTTTAAAAAAATTATTCTGATACATTTCCAAGTAAAAAACATTTTGAAACACATCATCTACAACATGTACTAAATAAAAATGTATTTTTTAAATCAAACTATTATATTTAACCATGCACAATAATGGTATGGTTTTTTTTATTTTTTATCATCATACATGATTTCAACACCACGAAAAAAATTTATGTGACCTAATCCAGACTCATTTAGGTCATGAACGAATATGGAATGAATGCCAGTCATGAAAAACTTTACTCTAAGTTTTTAATAAATTAAAAAAAAGGCATTATCATTGTTATATTATTTTATTTTTATAAATATATCGCACAGGTCTCCCGTGATATATAGGAGTCACACAATCAATCATAGTATCATTCAATATATCAATCTACATGTAATTCAAATGCAATTCTAATTGTTTTCTATGGTTAAGACGCATGACGTACTTATGTGTTAATTTTAACCAATAATATTTTTCCATTTATTAGAAAATTAATACATAAAATTAACGGGCCTTTTAAATTAAAATATTTAAAAGAAAATGGAACAAAAACTAAAAAATTGATATTAAATTTATTAAAAATATTTTTAATTAAACCAATAGAAAGCCCATATCACAAGTTTCAAATTAAAATGCATGTTGAATATTTCTCAGTGAAATGTTAAAGAAAAAGAAACCAAGAAAATTATCTCTTAAACTAAATCAACCCACATCAAGATCCTTCAAGTTTTTTAATATTTTATGATAGTACAGGAATTGTGTTATTTGAACTCTTATTATTTTTTAATTAAGTTTTTTTCCTTAATAAAATTATAAAATTAAGTGATATCAAATTCAATATATATCAAGAAAATAAAGATATTATATATTTTTTAAGATTTATATTACATTTTATTTTAATCCGAGGATAAAAAAATTTATAAATTCAATTTCAATCAATAAAGAAAATCTATAAAATTACGCTAAATTAATCGGTATAAAATCTATACTATTCATGTTTTAAACACGATAGGAATGACACAAATAAACATACTTATACCAACTATAATAACACTCTAAATATTTTTTTTTATTTGTGAAATATTAAACAATGGATTACACACACATACACGAATACCGACTATAATAACACTCAAATACACGAATGATTTAACGATTAAGAACACTGATATCTTAAAAAGTCCATGTCCAAAAGTACGGGGCATGCACTGAATATTTAGCAGAGATTATTTTTTAAAATATTTGTGGTTTAGAAATGTATTAAAATAATAATTTTTTAATTTTTAAAAATTATTTTTGATATTATTACATCAAAATAATTTGAAAATATTAAAAAAAAATAATTTAAAGCAAATATTATTATTTTTATTTTTTTAAATATATACTTTTAAAATATAAAAATAAATAAATTGTTTTTAGAGAAATAGTAAATGGGTTTTGCCTATGAGGTTACGACTATAAACAATATCATAAGATAACCTAAACCATTAAAATTATCTTTTTCACGTGCCCTTTTTTTAAATATACTGATGACTTGAAAAGTCTTTGCCCAAAAGTATTGAGCGAGCAAGCACAATTAGAGGATGATTTAACGATTAAAATTGTTTTATCCGACTATGAATAAAAGGAATCCAAGAAAAATATTCAATCAGGATAATTGAATGCTCAAGAACTAGATTTTCAGTTTTAATTAATAATAAAAATACACAATCTTTTTAGCATATAGTTAATTGAAGAAAGAAGGTTCAAAGGAAACAGGGATCAATCTGCGCAAGAAAGAAGCTTCTACGTCTAGTTTCACCAAAGTCAAATTAACAATCAAAATTCGAAGCCTTCTTGCTATAAAACAACTCCTCTCCGTGTAAGACAAGGACTTGAGGCTCAAGCCAAGGGACCGACTCTTCTTCTCCTTCTCCATATAAATATATACACATAAAGAACACAAGAAATCACACACAGAAAAAGTTCAAACTTGGTTCTAGATTTGGAGCTCTCATGGCTGGCCTTCAATACTACTTCTTTCCTACAGATTTCTTCTATCCTCGCCCACCATCAGCTGCTAAAGAAAGTGTTAGCAGCCCAGTTCAACGCGTTCAACCACAAAAAGGAGACGCCGAAGATCGTGACATGGAACAACACAAGGCCATGATGGTTCGATACAAGCATGACGACCAAAGCAACCTACCCCAGCTCTCTGCTTCAACAGCAATAGTCCCCTCTCCATGCATAATCAAGAGTGAGATTCGCAGGAAACGGTTGAATAATTAACGTTGCTTGATTTCTACTGGGATCCTTGCAATTTAACACCAAATTGACCTTGCTGATTTTCTTTGTATTGTTTTACATACAGGTATTGCATGTTGAATACCAAAATTTTATTTGGGTTGGCTAGTTATTCTGTCTAATATTCTTGATTAAAGTTTCTTTAATTTTCAATTATTTTGTTTAGTGTAATGCAAGTTCTCTCTCTCTCTCTCTCTCTCTCTCTCGTGTGTGTGTGTGTCTATATATATATATATATATATATATATAGTTCCATCTACTCTTATTTTGTTTGAGCTTTTATCCATCCTCCCGAGGAGTGCTTGAAAAGATCAAACCAAGATGTCAGAATATTTGTGTACCTGTACCAGGTTCTTTTATTTTACCACTTGTGTTTTTTCAAAATTGAAATCACCTTTTCAGTTAGAAAATAAGTGTGCCTGTGATTATAGTGTTTTTGTGATTGTAATTTTAAAAAATAAATTTTTAAATAATATTTTTAACTGTAGATTCAAAAAAAATACTTGTTTTGTTAAAATTATTGTGGAATGGATTTGTTTTATACAAAATAAATAAAAAACAGGTTTTCATAAATAAAAAAATAATTTTTTTTAGCTTTCATAAAATTAAAGTTTAAAACACACATAATTGTATTATATATCTAGCCCTTTTAAAGAAAACAGAAATTATTTAATTAACCATAAAGTTTTTTTCTCATGGTTAGTCAAAAATAAAGGCTACCAAACAAGTTTTACAAGTTTAATCTTCTTCTTCTTCTATTTTTTCTTGACTTCTACCTCAAAATAACTTCTTCTTCTTCTTCTTTTTTTATTGACTTCTACCTCAAAATAAGCTACTTTGCATTTATATATTAACAGATATTTAGAAATACATTAAAATAATATATTTTTTTATTTTTTTAAAATTATTTTTAACATCAGTACATAAAAATGACCAAAAAATACCAAAAAAAATATTAATTTAACGCAAAAAAATTAAAATTTTTAAAAATATTTTTAAAACACAAAAACAAACATGATATTTTTTTCATGTGTGAGCTCAAGTTACTACCAAGGAATTATTGATTTTAGCTTGAACTTTCAAAGTGCCGATTCATTATTGATTTTTAGTATAAAGATTAAAGAAATTATAAACTTTAACATGTCAGGGAGTATGATGGAATCCTATTTCCGTGTATTTAGTGTGTATTTGGTGTCAATCTTTCCGTTAGGTTTTTATACTTTTTTTTTATTATTTAAGTTGTTAATATGTTTTTTCTATTTTAATGTCTGTTGTTATTTCATACCAAGAAGTGATTCTTGATGTAAACATTATTGAATAATAACAATAATAATAGCAGCATATATTCAAATAAAAAAATTAGCAACTTAAGTAAAATTAAAAATGAAATTTATAAAAAAAAATTAAAAATAGATCACAAAAATATAAAAATAATAAAAGTTTGTCACCAAATATACATTTTTCTCTTATTCCCACAAAAAATCTGGGGTTAGACATCTTAGAAAAATTAAAAAAAAAAAAACATTAATTAATATACTATATCATTATTCTTTATTCGTATTATTTTAAAGTACCCTCCTTTCAATTTCTCTTGTCATACAAAATAAGCTTTAAATAAAGGTATTGTTGGAAATATCTTTGACACGCATCATTTTAGCATTAATAAAAAATAAAAAAAATCAGGTAATTTCTTTATCGTTTGTTGAATCATGATTGGCGGCTGATCAACAAAATGCTAATAGTGGTGATTTTACTTTTACCTTATTACGAAGCATTATTTATTTTAATAATATTATTTAATTTTTTTTTTCAAATCCAATCTAATTATTTAGTATTTTGTTTGTTAAGGAATTTCATTTTATTATTTGTTTTGATTTATTTTCTATTAAGTTATCTTAACGCTGTTTTGTTTTGATTTGATTTTTATAAGATTATCTTAGTTTCGTGACTCGAGTCACAAGTTTAGATGGGTAATCTGAGTTAACTCCGGTCATTTGTTTTAGTTCTTTTTCTAAATTAAATTTTATTTTTTATTTTTATCTTTTAATATTTATTTGATTTGAAATTGTGCTTCATAATTTATTTTGATTAGTTTTTTATGGGGTTATTCTAACAACATGACTTAGCTCACAGATTTGATAGATTAATCTAAGTTGAATTAATTTTATTTTTTTTTGTTTTCTACTAGGTTATCTCAACCTCATAACCTGAGTCACGAGTTTAGTCAGTTAACCTGAGTTGACTTTGATTATTTTTATTTTTATTTTTATTTTATTTTATTTTTTCAATTTTATCCTTTACATTAGATTGATTAGGAATTGAGTTTTATAATTTGTTTTGATTTTCTTTCTATGAAGTTATCTTGATCTCATGATTTATGTCGTGAGTTTAGCAAGTTAACTCAGTTTGACTCGAGTTATTTTTTTGCTTGTTTTTTTAATTGATATATTTTTTAATTTTATTTTTCAATATTGGTTTGATTGAAAAATAAGCTATATTGTTTTCTATAAGGTTATTATAATCTTATGACAAGCTTGTGAATATAGGTATTCAAAAAATTCAACCCATCTATAATATTTGTGTTATATGACATAACTTAACTCATCAAAATCAGATAATATGGATATTATAAATGATAGGTAAAAAATTTATCATAATTTTGTTTAATTAAATTATTGTTTTTATCAGGTGTTATATTAAATTAGCTTTTATGTAGGTTAAATTTTTTTACCATAAAAATATAAATATTGTTTTGATTTCTTTATTAAAAAAACGATTTGACCAGCAACGTGTAACACGTGATAATGTTTAAGATTCTAAAAAACATGTAAGTCAAAAAGTAAAAACAGCACCAAGAAAGAAACCGAGAGAGTAAAAAAAAACTAGCACCCACCTTTCCTTTCAAGTTCCAAGCCAAAACATCCCCTCTCTCCCCTTCTATAAAAATATCAAGGGCGAAGCACAACACTTTTCAACCAAGAAAACAGAGCTCTCAACGAAAAAGAGAATCTCACTAGACACCTCTTCCTAGATTCCTTGTCCTGCTAAGCTTTCAAGATCTTTGGCAGTACTCTTACCAACCATCTCTTGATTCTTGAAAGCTTGATTTTCATGGCTGGTCTTCAGTACAACTTCTTCCCCACAGATTTCTTCTACCCGCGTCCACAAACTGTGAAAGTAGACACCGCCGCCGCCACACAGAAAAGCGCCGCTCTTCCCTTGCAGATTCAAGAGCGAGAAGCCATGATCACTGATGATCTTAAGCCCAAACACCACCCGGCAAGCTTAGTTCTACACAACAACAAGCATGGCAACAAGATCGGTACTCCCATGAACAAGCGCACTGCATGATTTAGCAAGCTTTTCAGAGAATTCTCTGCAAATCCATGTTTTTGTTTGCTGTGTAGAGATTTGGGTTCTCTCCATGTAGAACAGATGGAAGGAACATTCCCCTGTTTTCTTGGCTTTAAGTTCTCTGTTTCTAGACATATGTATCCTGTAATCTCAACTGGATTGAGTTTGATCCAGATATATTTAATCGAAGTTTGATCAAATGAGCTTTTCTTTTCACTAACGTTGATTGCACCGTGAAGAGGGATTGGTGTTCTTAATCGATTTTAATAGTATCAATTCATGCTATTAGTTTTATATTTATCATTAATATTTAAGAACTGGGATGTGTTTCCAGTCTTTGACTCTGTTTCAAGAGCCCTGTAATTGAATTTATTCTGCTTTTTGCTCACAAGATTAAAGAAAACAAAAACAAAAACAACTTATTTTTTCCGTAGAGTAACATGAATTGATTTTTTGGGAGTATGAAATTCTTGTTGGGAATTGGTGAATGATATTCGTTGCCTTGCATTGATGGCTGCCAATGGTCCCTGCGTCCCTTTCACTGGAGAGCAGAGCAGGACCACCATGTTTTTAATTGTAGAATATCTCACAAGTAGGCACAACTCAATTTTTGACTTATGGTTTATGGCTAGGAAACACAGCGTGCAGCTGCATCATGAACAAGAATATTTGCACGAATATGCCGAGGAAACCATATTTTCAGGCCGCCATATCAATTAAGGCCCCAAGCAATGATTTAGGTAGTAAAAGGAGAATGATTCAGCTTGCAGTTTCTGGTTCGGTTCAAACATTGACTTTTTGAAATCATATGCATAGCATAAACATGTGCCTACTAGCATCACCAAACTTGATATAGAAGTTAGGCAGAAACATGATCAAATAAAAAAAGAAAGATTAGCTATCAATATGAATTAACCAGGCAAGCTTGCCTATTTCTTTGGTTCTTTCATTGTTATTTTATTTGACAATGTTCTTTCAGTATTTTTAAATCCAAAAAAGAAAAACTTCTGAGATCTCCCATGGACTCGAGACTCCAACAACTAACAAGGAGTCTTGAGCTTCTGAAGCATTAAATTTTTTTAAAAAAATGGTTAAAGTATTGCTCTTAAAACAGTCAGCTTCAACAACCATTTTTTTTTTTTGAGAATTTTCCAACGTCTTTTTCTTTGATTAGACATACGGGTTTTTTATTTGGTGGGTCGAATTTGGTAAATTATTTGTTTAAACCAATTGGGATGATGGCAAGTTATGAGTGGATACCACTCAGCACTCTATCTTTTGGAATATATCTACAATCTAATTATGGACAAAAAATAGTTTCCAAATAAAGAGGGATGGATCAAAAATATTTGGGATGATCATTAGGAACTCATTTTACATTCATTGATCTTTTATATTATTTGACAAAATATCAAATCATAATTATTAATTTTTTTATTAACATGGATATCCGAGCTAGCTTGCGCCCACCTCGACTAATCCATGAGTTCTGAAGTTAACAATCATGTAAGTTTCTAGTAGCCACCATATTAGCAACCACAGGGCTCGAACCTAAGACCACAAGGAGAACAAATCTTTTTGTCCCAAACTCTTACCACTGAATCACCTATTAGATGGTTAGTAGATTAATTATCAATTTTAGTTAATTTAGTTGAATTGATCGGATGATCTATCAATAAAGAGTCTAATAAAAATTAAATTTTTTTTATCAATCATGTTGAGGATTGATTTAATATAACTGAATAATCTATATATATATATATATATATATATATATATATAAAACTTAAATCGTTAAACTTTATCATTAATTTTTAAATTCCTTCCTAGAAGCCCCTAGGCCTCCGTCATCAGATTTGGCTTAAGAGATTGAATGGCCTGCATTTTCTTATGCTTCTTCCCGCATGACTACCTGCGTATGCTGTAGTATTAGTTTATTATCGATCATCTCATACGGGAAAAAAAAAAAGAGCAGAACTTCTTGAAGTCGGTCGGACTTGACGAGTTATTTCAATTAAGTTTTTAATAATATGATTTATCCAATTAAATTTAATAAAGAATAACTGGGTCAACATCATAAACCTTTTTTAATAAAAGATGAAACTATATAATTTTAATAAAAATAATTTATCTATGTTGACAACTCAGTGACCGATGTAAAAGCAAAAAAAAAAAAAAACTATATTTTAAACCAGATGAATCCACGTTCAAAGGTGTTCAAGATTTTATAATAGTATAAGATCAGTTGAATTGTGTATTATTTGGATTTTTATTAAATTGTTTTAGTAAAATTATGAAATCAAGTGATACAACAATATTTCTTTCAAGAATCTACACTATTTAAGAGATTATAAAGTATTTTAAAGGGTTATTGCTTTTATTTTATTTAAAAAAAAATCAATTTCAGTAGAAATGCAGTTGGAATCTTATATTTTGGGTTAAACATTTTTAATGGGTGAGAGATTTATTGCTATTTTTGTTGAAACCCGGTTGGAACAATATAAATGAACAGAGGAAGCTACATTGAGGTAGAAAAGGGAGAGAGATAATCGATTAGGTCTTCAAGGGCACTTGGGGCCTCCCCTCTTGGTCTTCCAGTTGTTGTAGCAGGGACAAGATTGCTTGTTCCCATAAGTTCCAGCAGGCACACACAAGCACTTGGCACAGCACTTTTGGCAGAAGAACATGCATGGCTTCTTGAAGGCTGTCTTGGAGCATCTACCAGTGCAACGAGGTCCGCACTCTGCAAGTGAGCCAACACAGCATTTTATGTTACCTGGTTTGAAATGCGTAGTTTTTTTTTAATTATTCAATCTGTGGAGATCATTCAGCAATAGAACCTTGATTACCTTGAGGATTAAGGCTCCCTTGAGTGGTGCCATACTAGAATTATCCAAGAAATCGAGAAGTTTAGATTATTAGCTCATGATTAAGAAAATTAATCACACAATTTGGCCAATTAAGTTGATAAACAAATAGCATTTGAAATTATTAATTGTAGAAATCTAACCGATGGAAGGGTGCTATTTGTATTTGGTTGGGGCTGAGGAGTGGGAGCCTCTGTGATGTTGGCCTGAAAAGGTCAGCAAGGTTTGCATGATTTAGTCACAAGAAGATATATGAGATAGAAATGCTGTTGCCATCTTGCGCCCATTGATGAAGAAATAGAGGACATGAGATAGAAATGAGAGAGCTTACATAATTCTCTACTATCAAAAGAAGCAGCAAAACAAGGGAGAGGATCACATTAATGCTTGGCTTCCTCGACATCTTGTTGTAAGCAGAGAGAGCTACTGTAACCACACTCGAGAGCAGAGAGAGAGAGAGAGAGAGGTTTCAGTTTAATGGGAATGAGTTGTTGTCTAGGAATGGATGGATTCAAGGGTATTTAGAGGCAGTTAGATGACCATAAATCAATTCTCTGAGCAAAACTTTAGTGCTGCCTTGTACGCATGGAAAAGTGCTACATGACACAGCAGGTTAAGATTCCAGAATTCAGAAAAATACAAGAAATGTAACAAAATTAATATAGTTTATAAGTTGATTAGTATTCTTATAACCTTAGAAAAGTTCATATAGTTTAATTTTCAAGTCCAGTTCTGAATTTGTTTACCCTCTAATCATCTACTTGAGATCATGGCAATAGATGAGAAAAACAGAGAAAGATTTCTTCATATATTGGATTAGTACCTGTCGTGAAATCCTGTGGTTATTTTCTATTTTTCTTTTAGAATAATATGAAAGTATCTAGTGAGTGTTAAGAGTATAAATAGCAACTCCAAATCACGGGAAAAAATTTATCAACTCGAGATTTCTAACTGATCATATATTTATATATGATTTGAAAAATACAAGTGATAAAATTCGAATCTATTTTATTATTTTTATCTAGTTAACTCTTTACCACCACTTAAGTATTGACAAATGAGCTACCTGCTCACTTGTTTATCTAGCAGGAGAGAGAATTCATTCCCAAATCTTCTTATGATTCTATATCCATGTGAGAAGTGCTAATATGATTGGGATATAGGACTCTACCTTGCTTGCATGTGCATTCACATGTAAGAATATACCAAGTTTCGCGAAAGGGGCCATCGAATTCCCAGCATAAACAAATCATGCAACAGATATGACAGTGATTGAAGAACTTGCAGATACCATACACACGTCTGTCTACTGTCTTCATGGGAAGGCAAAGACAGTGTAAGAGACGTTTCTGATATTAGTCTATCCTTTTTCCCGTGACTAAGTTTGTTTGTTATACTCTTCTTTTTGTAATCTTGGAAATGTAAGACAGTGAGAGATTCTGTCTTGGCCGCCCATCCAGGCCATTTAGGTTAGGTATTTTATCTGTTGGTTATGTTAGTGTTCTCTCGTGATCTTTGCTGCTTGTTTGCTTCCAAAGTGGACACTACGTACTTGGTGCTAACATGCACGTGTGGCCAGTGTTCAGTGGCATGTATGGGGTAGCATCATGGCTTCAATAATTGTTGAGAAATTCGTATCCCTTTACTCCTCTTGCCTGAGGTAGGACCTAATTACGCCTCGGGTTGATGAATCACCGAGTCAACTTGTCGGGTTAGACTGGCTCCTAACTATGCTTTTTACCAGTAAGATTAAACAATCAGAGATTACTATCTTGATAATTATCCTGGCCGTTGATGTCGTTGATGCATGCGGTTTAGTCAATTAATTACAGGATTTTATCCATCGCTAACCAAGATAAGTTCTTGCTGCTGTAGAATGTTTCTGTGGTTGGGAGTAGGACAAGAATGCAACACATTCATTGATAATCTTAATCTTCTTCTTTCTTTCTTTTTTTCATCTAATAGAACACATCTATCCTTTCCCTCACAGAATGCACATTAGGATGAGAAAGGCTATCCGCACAACTTTTCCACACCACAGGGGGAAAAAAGGCAAGGAAACGATGCAGGATTCTGAGACTCAAATTAGGTAAAACAAATCATTGACATTCATTGCAATCACGTTCTTCCATGCATGCAAGAACTGAATTGCGGCAGAGGCACCAATACTCTCTTGCCGGGATAGACAACCATGGCATTGTTGAAGGCAGGCAGGTCCCCAAAGTAGATACGGTTCTGTGAAACAAATGGAAATGCGAGGAGATGAGAGAATAAAGTCTACAAGTAGATTGACATAAGCAGACAGAATGCCAGCTATTAGAAACCTGAGAGATGAGATGGATATGAATATGAATATTCACAAGAAAGTAACTCACCTTTTACCAGTAAGAGCTCCATGAGCTGATGTAATGGCAATATCAGAAACTCCAGAGAAAACCTTTCTATAGTGAGGCAAAACTACTTGTCCTGCAACATTTTTCTCATTACAGTTGGCCCAATATAAATCATAACAAAGGCACCAAGAATTAAAATGCCAGGTGAATGTATTTTCATCTGAGGATTTTTTTTGTTAAGTAGTTTCTACTTGAAACTTATGACCAAGTTTGTAAAATGTTAAGATCTGTAGGTTCACCCCCTTCAACTGGAGATTAATACCTGAATTTGTTGGCAAGCGAAGAAACAATGAGGCATATTCAAAAGTGGGAAGAAAAGAACTGAGAGGAAAAGAGTACATGATACCTAAAATGAAGTGAATGGTGATTGAAATTCACATGGTTACCTAATTTTCCAGGAATATCTTAGGTTAAATGATGTACTTGGGAGAAATCCATGCCTGAATTAGGAATAACGTTCTAAATTCATGGTCATGTCATTGCAGATTACACCCTTGCTGACTTATTTACTGATTTCCACTTCCCCAACTTGGTTCAGCTACTAGACAGCTCATACAGAGTACTAACTACTGAGAGAGCAACTCTGTCTTGAATAGAATGACCACGCATCTCTCAAAATAAGCCCAAAATATTCAGCATGCCAATCTACTCCTACCACAACCGGAAATGCAAAGACATCCCTGCTGCTACCATGCATTAGGTGATAGTAAAAACAATTGAACGAAAAATAGACTGACTCACCTATACTCAAAAAGTTGCTGTGGAGAAATGAGACCATAATGCTGGATCTGTCTTTGCCTCTGTCATTGTTTCGATAAGACTTCTTGGAGGAAGAACATACTTTGTCATGACGTGCAAACTCCAGAGAATCATTCTGACAAGATGCAATTTCAAACCAAATCCCAGAGGGAAATCTTCTCCGTCTCATCAACCAAAGGAAAATTTTAATATATGGTGTGCAATGAATCATGGATATTGTGACTTCAATCAATATACAAGTAAGAGCAATGGTTGTGCTCAAAATGGTGAAGAACATGTAGAAAACAGAAGTTGTTGGTAACAGAAGGAGAAGTGGAGTGAACAGAAGGGAACCCACAATATGTTGCTTCACAGTGTAGTCATAGCTATCTAATCTCTGACGCAAAGGATTCCACTTTCGACCCCTGTCAACAGTTAGAGGAACTCTGTGAGCAACATGAATCAAAGAAACAGCACAACCATGGACATATTATCAATTACATTGAGAGTCCACTGATTAAAGTATCTAAATACACAGATAAATAAACGAGATTTTCCTTCTCAGTTCCGTTGCAAAGAGTATTGGACCATAACAAGGTTATCTAGAATGATCTATTTCAATCAAATATAGCATCCACTAACCAATCTCAAATTTACTACTCTTGTTACATGTAACTTGGAATCTTTCTTGCTTTGGAAGCTAATCAACGGCCTTTCATTGAAACCCAAGGTCAGTAACATCACATATATAACAAAGACATCAATTGCTTGCATCTGGGAATGTGCACGCATGAGAATGTGGAGATCAGGGATGCAGAGCACCTTCGCTATCGACCACATGACATGCCCCATAAGTTGCGCCATCACAAATTACAGAAAACAGACAATGGTTTATTTAACAGTAACTACTTTTGGTTGACAATTGCAGATAGAATCTTCAGGGGATGGTCAAGTTTTACCTGAAAAGACGCCACAGAGCTGCTAAAGCCTGAATTTGCCAGGAATACAAAAGTGAGATTGCCCAATGAAGAGTTGACACGTGCAATGTTGCTATGGAAACCATATCTATGATCAAAGCAGCAGGAATAGTTGCCCCAAAAAGAATCCCCAGTAGAGCAAGTCCTTTGATGAAATAAATGAAGAGAAAACCAATAAAGATCCAAAGGGTGGACCAAATTTGTATTGCATTAAGAGAAATCATGCCAAGAACTCCTGCCAGTTCTGTATTCAACTTGAAACCTGCTGGCACTCCCATCAACCACACAGAACCTGAGCGCAATAACTCATTGGTAATGACATTGGCAAAGGTCAAAATCCATTGGCAAACAGATTCAGCATGAACTAAGAGTGCCAAGCCCATCAAATTTCCCAAAAGAAGATCAACAGCTAAACTTGACCACATAGAATTCCTATGTAATGCAGCATTCTCCTTATATTCCACGCATGACTGTGACCTTCAGAGTAAAATTTAAAAAAAATCAGAATGATGAGGAATGAATAATAAAACTTGTTCCAAAAACTCATGACAACAGGAGGTTCAGAATATCGGATGTAAAGAGCATCAATTGCGGCCCCGGTTTCGAAAAGAAACTTTACATGCAGGTTCAACAGGTTACTTGTTCATTAAAATTCCACAAGCAAGTCAAGCAGAGGACAACTCAAGAGTGTATGAAATCAGGCCATGAGGAGGAAGATCCAACTTTTATTTCCCATTAAAGAAGCAAATAATTCTTACAATTCTATATTGATTGATAAAATTGGTATTAAACTAAAAAATGTCACACCATATTCCATTTCACAAAATGGTAAAATCTTATGAGTCATGGCATTTGAAACTTAATATGAGTAAAGAACTCTGCCATCACCTAAGGCCATTATCTTGAAGAACGATGGGCCAGTACAAAATCTGACAACAGCGGATTTGAATTTGTGTCCATGTAGTGCAGAACACCCTCGCTGATGCAGTGTATATCCGTGTTTTTGATCCAAAACTTGAAAAATTATGGAATAACTGGAGAACAATGTAGAATAGAGTGGAAATTGTTGCCACAAAAATGGCCAATACTTGCCACATGAAAGCAATAGACCTGAAAAGACACGGCAAACTCCATAAAAAAAATGCAACCAGAGCGGGAGGTGGTGGGCAACAAAGTTTGCTAGACAGTACCTGCTGATGATGATGAAAAACCCACAAACAGATCTCTTAAAGCCTACACGTGTCTCAAGAGCTAATTTAGCAGCTGCAACACTGTTGATAGCCAGAATGACTGTATCCTGTTCATGAAACATGGAAATCAACTTAAGAAGCACACAAATGAACCATTTTCACAAAATGAATCTGGGAACTAGATTACCAAGTCCAATAGAGGCTGATTTTTCTCAAGTTCATTAACCCACTTGGGTTTCTTGACAGGATCTTTCACTGGCTTGGAAGAATTCCAAAGATTCAGTGAGAAATGGTGCACCCCATATACAGGAATTTCATAAATGACAACCTAAATTTGGTCAAACAATAAGAAACAAGAGACAATTAACATCACTACCAACTACAGACGAAAACAGAATGTCGCGTAGTAGAAGTAAGCATGACTTACATACGTGAACATTGCAATGAGAAACTATCTGCCCATTCCAATGCAAGTGATGCAGTTTTGGAACCCGGTGAACGTCTTTACCATATCCTTCACAAGAATCATACACCAACCGAATCCAAAGCCCGTTTTCAATACACTCTTTCCTGCATTGTTCATGCGACCCATCAAGTTCATTGCACCCACAACTACTCCCTCCATCCTTTCCATCGGACAGATCCCGGCTATTCATCACCGAATCAAAACCATCAGTAAATGAATTCCTCCAATCACCACCTTCCATTCCATCCCTCCACATTTTCCCATTACCTCTTCCATACAAAACACACTGACCCAAAAGCGAAAAGGCCGCTCTCTCCTGTAAAAACACAGGCATTTTCCCATTTACGCCGCGGAGAATCTCCTGTTTAGATAAATAACAACCCAATTAAATTTCTTTCGCATAACCCACTTCACTGCCACTAAAATCTAACCTTTTAGTAGGATTACAACAGCTTCCAATACTACATTGACTGGAAAAAAAATCAAACCTAAACCATAACTTCCTAGGCAAAAAGTTGATATACTGGCATTATTTAAATTGTTCCACAATGAAAACACAAAAGAAGCAAAACCCAGTAAAATTTAACGTGTGTTTCATAAAAAGATACCGAGAAAAAAGACAAAAATCATTTCTTTTTCACCTGGAGCGTAGAATTGGAGTGAGAAAATGAAGCTTCGTTGCAAGCAAAGGCCACTACAACATCAACAGAAACAGAAGAACAGGAAGCAAACCAACCGAGCAAGAGATTATTCTTATTCAAAGGTATTGCTGGTTCAGATGAAGGTAGTTGATTTGGCCACCAAATTCTTAACTTGGTTCTCATTTTTGTGAAATCGCTGCTGCGGCAACTGGGATAATATCATAGAAGAAGCTGAAAAGCCCCGTTGCGAAGCAATGATGCAAGTGGAGGCATGATGGGCCTCGATTCCTTTTATAATGGGCTAAACTTGATAATAATCTATCTGCATTTTATTTGCCCAGAAACATTCTAAGCTTTAATTTTACCTCTTGGAAAAAGTTTTGGTTCCGATGATGAGAAGTCTAGCTGTCAAATTCCATTAGAGAACGGGTTTGGGATTTGAAAAAGGATTTGGATTGTTGAATTAATTTATGATTTATCAGGTTAATTATTTTTTTATTATATTAAAAAGTTTTATCAATATAATATTTTATCATATTCAATTAAAATTTCATTCCAGGTTATATTTCATATCTTGAAGTTCTCGACTTAATTTACTAAAATGAGGGTTTAAGTATATATTTAATAATATAATGTGTTTTTAATTAAAAATATATTTAAATGATATGAAAAAAAATTAATCGGGTTTAAATGTGTATTTTGTAAAGTGCTGTAAAGTATTTTTAAATTAAAAATCTATTAAAATAATTTTTTAAGTATCCTACAGATTTTAAAGTTAATTATCATGTAGTCTTCGATGACCTTGATATTTATGAGACTCTAACTGGTAACATTTAAAGAATAAATTTAGGGCCTGACTAGTTAAAATATACCCTTCAGAATTAACTATTATAATATGATTTTTTTTTAACTAGTGGCCTCCATTTTTTTTATTACTTATTGTTATAATATGATTTTAACTCTATTTACTTTCATTTTAATTTTTAAAAGAAGGTTAAATTTGAAATTAAATGATGGAGGGTTAATTTTAATCGAAAGAATTATTTTTCAACTTGTGAAAAAATCTGAACTGTAATGTCCTCCTCTCTCCTTATTTTTATTTTTAAAAAAAATATATTAATTATAGTTATCTATTTTAAAATTTAATTTTAAATTCTAATCAAGTTTAAATTCATGAGCAGAGTATTTGTTTTATTTAGCTGATATTTCATTTTTTGAACGTTGAGAGGCTTGTTATAATAAGTTTCTTTGTCTGGGAGGCTTTTGATATAAGCCTATTATTTCACTTCTCATTTTAAAATGGCAAGCTTAATAAAATCCCATGCCCCTGGGTTTTGTTTCAGTACTTCTTTTTTTCCTTTTTATACCAAAAATAATTCTTGGATGTTTTATCATTTTTTTTTTTGCATTCCTATAAAAAAAAATAATACAAAAATATTTCAAATGTATAATTTTGGACTATATAAGGAGCTTGTAGAGTTCATGGGACTTTAGCCAGAATTGAAAGGATTATTGGCCAACATACCTAAATTTCATAAAAAAACAAAACCATTAACTTTTTTTTTTTTGAATAAAAAATGTTCTTTTCCATGTTTAAGATAAGTGCAAGCCACGGCATTGGACAATAATATATATATATATATATATATATATATATATATATATATATATATATATATTAGAATTTTCAACGATAGAAATATTTTTTATTAATTTTTTTTCGATGCCAAAATCATGAATATTTGTATTCATCAATGTTAAAAATAAAAATTCTATCAATCTTCATTAATATAAGAGATAGGAATATCTACACTGTAATTAAAAATAATTTTGAAACCCAAATATTTACTAACATCATGGTTATGAATATCATACATGTATTCATGTAATACTTACCAATAATAGAGTTGAAAGAATTTGCATTTGAATATTAAGTGACGCAAAAGTTAAAAATATTATAAACAGATTATTGATAATATAATACAATAAATTTTTAATGATTTAAAACAAAATCAGCGATGTAGCCCATTTCAAATAGAATACTTAACGGGTAATAATATATTTCTTTTTACATAAATAGTTTTGTACCATAAAATCTTTTCTGATGGTTTAAGATTTTGAGTGATTATAGTATTAGGTGACGACTTTTTAAATCAGATATTTTCCTTTTAAAAACAAAATGTTATATATCTAATTTTTTAAATAGTTGCTACACTTGTATTTTTCTTTTTGTCACACTTTCATTGGATTGGCTTTAGCACCATCCAATTGGAATTCGTTGTGAAAAATAGTTCTGTTGGTTTTCGTTCGTGTCCTTGATTTTAAGCACGACCTTAACTGGAAGAAGATATTTTTCTCTTGAAAAATATTAATAATAACAATAAATACATCAATTAAAAAAATTATTTAAAATCATGACGTGTAGATAGAAGGAGAAAGAAACATAAAACTCTAAATATATTCAAACAATTAAATCCTGATAAGAATGTTGATAATACAATAAGAAGAATTTTTCTGGCCCATGCTCAACCAAACTTTGCAGGGCTCGGTACTTACCCGACTTGTCGTTTTTTTTTAATCAATTATCTTTTATTTTTTCGGGAAGCTACAGCTTTATTTACACTTCAACTATGATTACCGCATGTTACAGTGACATGGGATTTGTTTTTTAAAGATTATACATCAGTTTGAGATTTATAAATTTTAGAATTATTAAAAATTTATATAATTATTAATTTTAAAACCCGTAAAATTAGTTGAAAAGCTCAAAAGCTGACTCGGACACTCACTTTAATATAAAAAAAGGTTATGCAATAAAAGGATGTGACTTAGCTGATGAAATTCTAAATTTGTTACTTAGAGATTATCAAGTTTGAATTTCACAAAACTCAGGGTTACTGGAAGTTTATATAGTCATTAACTTATGTGACTGGTTGAAGTACACACAAGCTGGCGTAAGCGCTCACGTTAATTTTAAAAAAATTATACAATAAAATTGTTTTTTTACTAGCCAAAGCTTGAGATTTTTTTTAAAATAAACTATAGAAAAAATCTATTTTTCTATCCATTTATTTCACATAACATCCAGAAAAATTCTAAACTGATTTCAATATTAAAAAGTTATATGGCATGTAACATTTCCGTCTATTATTATCCGCTAGGAAAAATCAAATCCAATCAAGTTTTTTTATGCTTCATCAAATTTATTCACCACACCCACTCTCTTGCCCATCTCGATGAAACACAAATTTAATCAAACCACCTCGTGAACTTGCTATTCTTTTAAAAATTATCGATGGAAAAAATCTTTTATCATATATAACCTTACTGAAATTATTAAAAATTATTATTTTTTAAATTAAACACACTTAAATATAGTTCTAGACGGAAAGAATAAACCGTGCCTAAAGTGTAGACTGTAGAGGTAAAATAATCTGGACGGGATTAAATCATTTATTTTAATGTGCAAGACAAATATAAAAAATATATTGATAAAATTGTAAAAAAAAAAAAGAGTTATCAAATGATAAAAAGGAAAAAAAATAAAAGATGTGGAATCTGGATAGACATGAATTTTTACAGTACATGTATTTTTTATATATTTAATTATTAGGACACACTTTTGGATGGCATGGCGGGATCTGTAAGGTGTCATTGTAAGATCATGTTTTTATCTTGCCGACCAGCAAGCCACGTGTTAAACGCGCCCAGCGGGGTGTTGGGTTACCTAATGTGGTCCCACATCCAAAGACGCGTCATCATCAAATTCCATGATCCTGGCCATTGATGATTTCAAAATTACATCGCAGCCGTTTTGATTAGGTAGCTTT
The DNA here is from genome assembly GCA_015852605.2 of Populus deltoides. NCBI lineage: Eukaryota > Viridiplantae > Streptophyta > Magnoliopsida > Malpighiales > Salicaceae > Populus > Populus deltoides. The sequence goes on along the minus strand of CM027575.2, from coordinate 23,865,313 downwards.
TTTATCGCAGCTCAATAATTGCTCACATGGGTGGGTCCATGATTCATGTATTCTTTCTTTTTTTCCTTGTATTTTAATTGAAAAATATACTAAATTCTTTAGATTTCTTTTATACTCTTTATATTAATATATTAAAACATTGAAGAATATTTTGAAATATTGATTTAATATTTTACTCATACAAAAAATAGTTTGGAAAACATTTATTCTATTTTAAAACACAAAATACATACTATTTGTTTTTATTATCACAGTTTTTTTTATTTTAATATAATAATTAAACGCTATCTAATATCAGTATACATACTAAAGTATGGGCAAATAAAAGAAAAAAAATATATTTACACTTAACCCCAAAACAAATACTATATATTGTTTCCATGTCCCACTAGATTGACACTTAAGGCCTTAATTACCTTCCCGTGTTGTTAACTTCCTTGACTTTTCCTCTCCTGTCTCCATCCCCCACTATTGTTAGCTATTTTCTCCATCCCCCACTAGATTGATATTTAATTTAATAGTAATTTTAATCCAAATTTTATGCATAAAAATTCAACTAAAAACATGTAAAAAAGGATTTTTTTAACAAAAAATAAAAATAAAAACAAACCTACTTATGATTTAAAATTAGACACTGTTATTGAATAACTCTGGATTACATTTAATTAGTGTTTTAAAATAAAAAACAAATATAAAAACAATATACTGTATTTTCAAATAAAAAAATACATCTCATATTTTCTTACATTAGGACTATCCAAATTATTTTTTATTAGTAAATAATTATTATATTGATAAAATCCAATTTATTAATTAAGACTTTAAGATTTTATTCCTACAAAATCAAATAATTCCTTTATCACAAACAACTGTCCACCCTAGCAGTCAAATTTTATTTTTTTCTAACTTGTTTAAAGGAGGTTTGAAAATGTGATATTAATTATTTTTTATTGTAAATATATTAAAATATATTTTTTAAAATTAATTTTAATATCAGGCCATTATAATGATTTAAAACATAAAAAAATATTAATTTAAAATAAAAAATAAAAACCTTAATTTTTTTTTAAATATTTTTAAAATATAAAAACAAATTACAGGACGAGTGATACAAAGCTCGATGATGCTGCCACAGGAACCATCCTTATCTTTAAAAGTCAAAGGTCAAAAACAAACACCTGGAAACTCCGCGTGTACAACCCATTACCGGATAATAACCGGCTATTTTAAAACAATGCTGTCCAGTTAAAACCCAATCAAATCAAAATAATAAAAAAACAACAGGCTGATTCGGTAATTCCGAAGCTAAGGCTCGTAAGACCCGCACCAATAAGGTTCGGTCTCACCCGCCCTATAAATACCAACTCATTTGGCGTTTTCATCCTAGCACACCCGTATCATTAGCTGTTTGGTCCTTAAGAGAAACATATATTTTCTTCTTCGTCCTCGCTTAAGGTAAGAAGAAAAAAAAAAAACAATCAGGCTTTTAATTACCCGGATCTGTTTTGATTCGCTTCTTTTTTTGCTTTCTATAGTGATTTTTTGTTTGTTTGCTGAGAAAGCTGAAGGAAAATGAAGGATAAAGTAAAACAGAAGATTTAAGATTTTGAATTTCCATTGAGGAAAAACAGTTTTTATTTTCCTCGGTAATCAAATAGAGCTTTGCCTGGTTCATCTGTAAGATCTTGTGGTTGATTGATGTGATGTGATTATAAAGTTTGAATTTTTTTTCTTGTTAATTAGTGTTTTATTGCGTGATTAACATTTCTAATTTTGATAAATCTTGATTGAGCTGGGTGTTAATTAGTCAATTTAACGTTGGCTTGACTTGAATTACTAGAACAGATTAATAATGGTCTTTGTTAATTCTGAGCGGACTGTAAAGGTTTTAACTCGTTCATTGCTGCTGTAAAGGTTATCATTGATTATGACAATTTTCTGTATAAATGTTGAATCTTGGCTTGGATTTTGAATGATTTGAAATTATCAATAAGTAAACAATTTTGAATGATTCTCAAATAGAAAAAGAAGTTGGTTAATGAGTTGATTAGTGTTAATAACAAGTTAGAACTTGCTTACAATAGGATAATTTGAGAGCTTGCATTGAATTGAATCTCATTTTTTTATCTTAATTTGGAGTAGAGAGCTGCAGATTTTGGATGGGAGGATTTGATTGTGGTTTGAAAAGGATGGCACTAGTTTCAGGAGGAAGATCAACACTGAACCCAGATGCACCTCTCTTTGTTCCTGCTGCTTACAGACAAGTGGAGGATTTCTCTCCTGAATGGTGGCAATTGGTTACAACGACAACCTGGTTCAGGGATTACTGGCTAAGTCAGCATCAAGATGAGAATGGATTTTATGACAATGCTGAAAATGATTTCGGATTTGATGGGAACGATGTAGCTGATTTGTTACCGGATACATTTGATCTTGATGCTGGTGATTATTTTACTAGTTTGGAAGCTCAATTTGCAGATTTCATCGAAGAAAGCTTTTCTCCTTTACCTTCCGATGGGATACTTGAAAATGGTATGTCTTGAGAATGTTGTGAAATGGAATAGGGTTAAATTTAGCATGATTACTTTGTAGAAAATTGAGAAGTTGGGATGCTGGGGCTGATAGTTTGTTTTTGCTCTATTTTTACAGGTTTTATGTTGGAAGTGGAGGCACCAAAGAAGGACACAGGTCTGAAACCCAGCGCTTGATTCATCAATCCAGATGGGTCATGACTTCGAGTTGGAGTTATCCCCAATCAGAATAGATTAATGTAGCTACTAGCTTTTGTAAGTCTGTATAGAGCAAGGTTGGAGCTCTTGTATTACTCCTTGTTCATTCTCGTTGTCGTTCTCTTAGTTTAATCCAAGAAACTGCTCAGAAATGTAAAAAAAGGAAAATGTAAAATTTAGTCAGAAATGCAAAAAAAAAGTGTTTCTTTTTGCTTCATATTTTGCTCCCTATATGTTTTACACAAGTGGTTTTGATGCTCTAGCAATTTGCGAGAACCTAATTTCAAGATGGCAATTTGGTGGACCTTGTGCTCATCAATGCTTCACAGGGGACACATGATTAGTTCGCAGTACCAATGGCACTACTGGTTAACACGGGTGGGAAAGCAACTTGCAATAATCTTGCCAAGCACTACTTGCCTCCTGTCTCTTTCTCGGATGTATGGCCTGTGGGTAAGCGGTCAGGAACGCGGTGCCTCTTGACTGACCTAACACTTCTAATCGCGCATCACAGGGAGGGATAACTAGACAAGACAATCACTGAAATTCTAAGCATAGCAAACATTATTAAACTTACAATCTTGCAATGACGTAAAATAAGATTCGTGAGAATTTCCTCAGAAACTTGCAAATGAGATAACCTAAACCTTCAAGATGAAGGGCTTGCTTCATTGCCTGTCTTGTTCATTCATTGAACCTGACCGCAATTCTAGGGATTACACTGGCAAAAAAGGAGAGAGTGCAATATCATTACATTTGCTTGATAATCAGGAGGAGGCAAACATGGAAACTACAATTCGCTGACAAACGAGATCCACGAGTGTCGAACAAGCAAAATGTAAACCAACTTGCATTCACTGACAAGATCAAGGAGTGTGGAGTGAACAATGAGCTACAATGCCCTTTACGGACTGTAAATTGTAATTATTCAATTGACTCTAAATATGTCTATTTTATAAGCAAAAATGTATTAATATTGTATATGCAAACGCTACCATTTTGTTTGTAAGTTACACATTTGATCCAAACGACACATTTTCACACTTCGTTACCCTGGCTCTTCACCCATCAAGTCAAGAAAGAACCTGTCATCTAAGGCAATCTTTGCTGTACTAATCCCGGCTGCCAAAATCATGATTTGCCCAGATATGAAGTTAACCTTACTATCAACCCATTTTCCTTCAAATACACGTCTCCCATTCCAAAAGTTGCTTTGGGAAGAGAAACAAACTGATCTTCTTTCCTACTTGAGCAGGCAACTTTGAAAGGGACATTGATCATCTCCTTCCCGTTTAAGCAGAAACCTCGGATAGAAAATCCAGACTCGATTCTTGAAGCTTTTTCCTAATTTTGGCTTCTAGTTTGGTTTGGTTGCCAATAGCATCGGATATTGCCTTAGGCAACAAAAATCCAGGTCTCTCAAGGAATGGTGCTCGGTCAAGGACCAAAGGTTCTCTCAAAGTGATCTCAATGCCATCATATGTCCACAAAGTCAGGGTTGCTTCCCCTTTGAGGCCAACAGAAAACCAGCCTAAACCAGCTATGGAAATATCAATGCTATTGGCATCCCAGCTTGTTCCACTTACTTTGATTTCCCTCCCTTCCCATTTTCCTAACTCAGAAGCTCGATCTTTGCCAGTTGGTGGCTGCAAGAGAAAGCCAGATACAGTTAGGCAGGCTGTAAAATTTATATGAGATGCAAGCCATCTTAATTTGTTAAAAACTAACAAGAAAAATAAGAAAATAAAACCCCGGCGAGTGAAATGAAATGTGCTAGTTTGAGAGTGATTCGATAGACTGGCAGCCTGTTAATGCACTAAACTTTGAAGGTGATCAAGGCACAATTTCCCCTACAGAGAAGGAATTGCATGGTGGACTGACATCCTTTCTTTTTCTTTCCTCCAGAATCTGACCACTTGAATTTTTTACTACAAATGAAACAAGCACTCTTCCATAGGAGAGTAGCAATTCTCTGCTCATATAGAAACTGTGCAAACAATATTCTATGTGCATGAAAGCCACACGACATCCACCATCCATTGCTACATACAACCAAATTAGCAGAGTTCTATATTTGTATAATTATTGAAGAATACATAAATTTACCTGCAAACGAACACCAATATGGTTCTTCCAAAACTCATCAGCATTTTCCATCTTCCCCATGTGCAGAGAAACATTTGGCGACGCCCAAACTGTGACATAGATTGTTTGCACAGATGCTTGATTGAGATCCAGTCGCAACAAGCCACCAACATGTATTGTCTGTCCTGCCTGCAAAAGGTCCATTGCTCTTAAGAACTCAAAGAAAGTGTATATATGCACCCTAGGAACTATAACAGGAGCATCAACATAGAATGCATTTAAGCCTCAGAACAGTGAGCAAATGACAAATTGATAACGTTCAACAATATAAAGATAAGCCATTTCACCTTACAAAAAGGAACTTTAGAGCAAAAAATTTAAAAGCTGTTCAATTTAGGAGACTAAATCCTGTAAATAAAAGTTTTGGTACCTGAATCATTACACATCAGAGTAAAAATACACACTCGTGTACCAAAACATTATTTTAGTTCATTTCCTAGGTTCACACATACAGGCACACAGATATTGAACAGAGCAACATGAGCGAATTGGTCTTAGTATGCAGAGTGCCAAGTCACACCATGATATTGAACCAAAGAGATTACAAGAAATGAGAGGAAAACTTACCTTCACTCTATATGTTCGAGGTTGTAGCTCCTTTCGTATTTCAACCATTTTCTGCTCATCCCTATTCAATCTCATGGACATTAGATATGGATGTAGAAGACCTGGAGTGTCATACATCTTTGCCTTAGCTGATAGAATCCCTCCAATTCTCAAAATTCCAACTGTCGTCCCAGGAACTGGAGCTTCTGTAAGCTTCGTGACTTTAGCACCTCCTTTCTTGGCTAATGCATTGATTAGAGTAGACTTTCCTGCATTCTGAGCCCCAATAACCCACACATTCCCTCGAGGACCAGCCAATTCCTTAATGAATGATAACAAGTTTCTCACACCCACATCCTTACAAGAACTAACTAAGTAAACCCCACTAAGCTTAGGTGCCCCTGCAGCCCTCGCACGGTGCCTAACCCATCTATCTAATCTGGTAGGTGAAATTTGAGAAGGGAGGAGATCAACCTTTGTACCCACGAGAACAAGCTTAGGCAACTTTTTACTTGTTCTAGGGTCATCCTTGACTCCTTCCAATGCCTTGAACAAGGACTGTGCTGCCCGCTTAGGAAATGAGCCATCAAAGTCAACACAATCAACAACCATAACAACAACAGTAACATTACCACTGCCACTAGGTTTCATCAACCTAGTTGTGATCAACCTATCAAAATCGAAATCAGGTATCAAATTTTCAGCTGTTTGGTTCTTGACCTGCCCATAATTCCTCAAAGAATGACATCGAGCACACACTGTAACCTCATCCTTTTCCTTCTTAGACTCCCTAGCCAACCTCTTCCTCTCTGCTTTGGACACCTTTTTCTGCTCCTTTTTCCTCCTTTGTTTCTCTATTATCTCCTCTGTAATGTTACCATATCCAACCCCAGCTGGAATAAAACCATCCAAGTCAGAATCATCACCCTCTTCATCTTCTAAAAAGGGTTCAAATTCGTCAGAATCCAAATCAAAACCGGCCCATGTTTCCAAATTACCTTCCTTTCCATCACTTTTCTCAAGTTTACCCTCAACGGCATCCTCTGACTTCTCTTCATCACCTTCAAAACCATCTTCAAATTCATCTACAACATACTCCTCCTCACCCCCCTCTTCCACTACTTCATCTCTTTCAACAATAACTTCTCTTTTCTTATAATATCCAGGAAGGTTTGGGTCTTTATCTTGCATGAAGACCCCACAACCAGGACAAATAGGTCCGTAATTCTCATCTTCTTCTCTTCCATCACTCAAAACTAAGTCTTTACCTCCTCTTCTAGGTCCTATTTTAGCATGACCTCTTTGTTTTGTTTCAATGCTTGTTTGATTGTTAGCAACAAAATTTACAAAACATAATCTCTTCTTGTGTTTCTTGTTCTCTAAACTCAATCCTAAACAAAAAAAAAAGGTGCCTTAAAAACATGCTTTACCTGTTAAACACCGCAAGGAAAGGAATTAAAAAGCTGCAGAAAAAGTAAAAGAATGGACTTACCAGTGAAAATATTAATTGGGATTGAAGATATTTCTTGTGTAATGCCATTGTTGTTAAAAAGCTTCAATCTTGGCTTGGTCACTGCTACCGTTGACAACAAAACTGCCATTTCCTCCGAGCAAAGCTCTAAAGCAGCCAAGTTGCTCGCAGGAAAGAGTGAGCACGAGCAATGAAAGATCATGTTCTAAACGCACCGTTTCTTGTTTCTAGAATAACTATCTTTGGGCCTCTAATTGGGCCTTCTGTTATTAACCCATCTTAAACAGTTGTATTTATAGCATTGAAGTGGGCCACCATGAAAACTATGAGCTCAGTCAATTTGTTAGAAAATGATTTATTAGATTTAGATTTCGTTTGGATCACTCTCCTTAATTGTAAATTCAATTCAAGATTTTTTTTCAAGTTGTTTTAAAATTTAAAATAAGATTTTTTTGATTTTTTTAAAAAATAAGATAAAATTTCATCTAATTTTTAACTTAGTTTGACTAGGTTTTATATTAATTTATCTAATTAACCGGGTTAATTTTTAATTTAATTTAATATAAAACTTGATTCATTTCATTAAATTTTATAATTATAATTTTAAAATGAGATAAATTTATTATTTATTTATTTAAAAAAATTTTCAACCACTCGAAACATGGTATTTTACTTAGATGTATTGTTTGTTTTGTATTTATCTTGAAAAAAATATTAAATTGATATTTTTTTAGTGATTTTTGATGTTTTTTATGTGTTAATATTAAAAATAAAAAAATATTTCAATATATTTTTAAGTAAATAATATTTTTTAAAAACACCCTGTATTACAATAACAAACACACATTTAGAAAGATACTTGATAATATAGTAATGATTACTTTTTAAAGTAGTTTTCGCTTGTAAATACATTAATTTTTTTTAATTTTTAAAAAATTATTTTTGACTTCAGCATATTAAAATAATAAAAAACATAAAAAAAATAATTTTAAACAAAAACAATTTAATTTTAATAAAAAACATGCTGAATCGTCCAACCAAACACACCTTGTAAGCATATTCAAGTCTATTACCTTCATTCCCTGTGCTAAAAATAATTGATTACGTGATATATATAGATAATATAGAAATTTAACCATAGACAGCCTTTGCCCCATCCTTTTATTGGAATAAACTAAGAAATTAATTTTTCTATTAAAAAAAGCTAAATTCGATCCCAACATTCCAACATCTATTTTTTTTTCTATAAATTTGTAATTTGTATTTCCATAAAAGTATTAATTATTGATTAATTTATTTTCCAAAGAGATTAATTTATAATTAAAAAAAACTTGACAGTAAAAAATATTATCAAATCAGTTTATATATCAATTAACTCTTCCGAGGTTAGATTAATTTATACTTCTAAAATTAAATGGTGTGGTTTGTTGATTTCTTAAGAATATATGAACTCATTTATAAAAAAAGTAAATAATACAGGGGCAATTATAATTTGCTTATCTTAAAAAAATAAAAAAATAAGCACCGGATTTGCCACGTAATACGTGCAACCGTATAACATCTAGTACTCAGCGTGTGTCCAAGCTATCACGCACGTGTTAACCACAGAGGTGACGCACCCATGTAAACGTGTCAAATAAGATCCATGCGAAAAACAACCTTAAAACACGTGTTTCATTGTCTTAGTTTGAAAACACCTCCAAATTTAACGCATGCCAGATATTGATGCAAACAATATAATATTAGAGAGCAGACACTACGAAAACTTAGTTTGAAAATGCAACGCCAAAAGAGATTACAAGTCCAAGCTATGTCAATTAGATCTCCCAAATCTTCATCGCCGCCACCGTGGGGGGTTCTTGTTCTTCTTGCTCACCATCTTGACCCTAAATCTTTAGGGGTGGCTTCATGTGTGTCCAAGTCATGGTACTTGTCCATGGCGTCTGACCATATTTGGCAACCTTTGTGTATGAGTCATTACCCTTCTCTTTCTAACCTTAAGATTACACATCCTTCTGTTTCTTACCACCGTTTGTATGCCATGGCATACGTTGCTGCCAAACGCAGGGTGAGAGGTCCCTCCGTGCCTCAATTTTCCGTGGACAGTCTCATCTTTGATATCCATATTCTGGGCACCAAGGACAATCATCCTATCGTCAAAATAGCAAAGCCTGGTAATGAATTTTGTTTTGATCATAATGGGGTGTTTAGATTTGATTTTGGAGTGAATAATTATGAGTGCTTGACGTCGTCAATGAATGAGATGCTAGAGGATGTAAAAATCACATGGAATGTGGTGTTGAAAGATTGGAGTGCGGTTTTTACCATGATGGATTATGAAGGGAAAGTGAGATATTCTCCTGGGTCTGAAGGTTGGTTTTCGCAGGAGTTACCACCACCACGGTGTTGCTCTAGTGATTCCACAAGTGGGATCGTGGCAGATTTGAAGTTGGTGTTCTATCGTAGGAAAGATGGTGGTGACAAAGTTAGGGTTGACAAGGTAAGTGTGGGAATATTGAATGTTGTTAATTGGAGATACGTGATTGTTGAGGATGGTATCAGGTACTTGCAACATTTCCTATTTCCATGTTGATTTGTATATTTTATAGCCCTTGTATGCTGGAGACTTTATTTTTTATTTCTAAGCTCGTTTTATGTTCTTCAACAAGTCCACGGGTCGCTTGGTTGAAGTTCTTAATCTGCACGTCTCACCTGCTGTCGCCAAGCTCTGCATTATGTATACGTTTTCGAGTACCATGTATATTTTTTTAACTGAGAAACAAAGAGATATTACATGTGTGTTTTACAATTTAGATTGCGCCTCTTCATCTGGGAAGAAATCCAGGTCCGATTATGTTCTTTAAATTTAGATAACTTGAAAGAATAAAAAGAATTAATAGTTGAGAAACCATCTATCTGTGTCTCTAATGGTATAATTTTTGAAAGAATGAATGAGAGAATCTACTGACTGATCAGAATTCGAAGTCTATAATTGTATTTAAGGAATATTAATGTAATAAATTATGTTTATGCAGAGATTATGATATGAGAGAGCACTGATGCTTTCGATACTGTTGTTATACATCTAAGGTGGGTTCTGAGTATCTGTTGGGACTTCCCTTTTTAATTAGAATTCTCTAGCTTAAGCACAGAACTTGAAAATACAGACAGCTCCAAAAGCCCAAAGTGTTTGGTAAAGTGCCATGGTCGGGCTTTTACCAGTTTTTATTCAAAAGCAAGGGTTGACATGCTTTTGCATCAAAACAAGAATACCATTGCTTTCGGCAAAACAAGGGAAAAAACCCGGACCCATATATATTAGGCTGTTGACTTGTCTAAAATTAGGGGTAGACATGGGTGGATCTTCTCTGCCTGTAATTTAAGCCTTACCAGAGCCGTTACATCGTTTATGCGTGGGTTAATCTAGGTTTAATTGAAAAAAGATCTCTTGGTTTTTTGAATTTGATCAGTTTAAAAAAAACTAGAACTTGAATTTGATCATAACAAACTTTGCTCCAGTCAAGTTTCAAGCTTCGTAATATGAAGGTAAGAAACCAGGGCAAATCAGGGACGAGAAGAGAGTAGAAAGAAGAAGAGAGAATTAATTTAAGAACGAAAAAAACACTTTGATTATTATCTTTTGCCTGTAGCCATACTAAAAGAAATCTAATCTGCTAATATACGCAGCTGCAAGGCATGATCCATGAAATATATGCGACCGAGTATACATATAATTAGCGCACAGCCTAGTCTCGCCACATTAACGACATCATGAAGATTAATGATTACAAGCAATAAACCTCCAAACTCCTGATAACAAATTCCCCAAACGAGACTTGTCTTCAGCACTGGGCCTTTTCAACAAAAGCTGAGATTTGAGGACTTTTTCTTGGAGTGAAATACCCTCTTGGACTCTTTAAGATATTCGATGAAATCCTTAACATTCTTGAGCAGCTTCAATCTCTTGAGGTCGGGCTTGAATTCCTTATGCGCCATTCTGTACTCAGCTTCCAAGCATCCCATATCGTTTTCGAATGCATAAATCCGCTCCATGAGATTTTCCATACCATCAAGGTTTTTGCTTTTGTATTCGTTAGAGAGCAAGGTTTCAAGGTATGTTATTTGAGATTGAACGTAGAGCCTATCGTTTTCGATCTTTTCGGTTACGAGTTTGTAAAGGTCAGAATCGGTGTATTTGCTGTCGGCGAGGTCATGATGGGGTGGTTGAAGCTGAGATTTGAAGACTTTTTTCTTGGAGTGAAATACCATCTTGGAATCTTTAAGATATTCGATGAAATCCTTAACATTCTTGAGCAGCTTCAATCTCTTGAGGTCGGGCTTGAATTCCTTATGCGCCATTCTGTACTCAGCTTCCAAGTATCCCATATCGTTTTCGACTGCATCAATCCGCTCCATGAGATTTTCCATACCATCAAGGTTTTTGCTTTTGTTTTCGTTAGAGAGCAAGGTTTCAAGGTATTTGATTTGAGATTGAACGTAGAGCCTATCGTTTTCGATCTTTTCGGTTACGAGTTTGTAAAGGTCAGAATCGGTGTATTTGCTTCCGGCGAGCTGGTCACGATGGGGTGATTGAAGCTGAGATTTGAGGACTTTTTTCTTGGAGTGAAATACCATCTTGGACTCTTTAAGATATTCGATGAAATCCTTAACATTCTTGAGCAGCTTCAATCTCTTGAGGTCGGGCTTGAATTCCTTATGCGCCATTCTGTACTCAGCTTCCAAGTATCCCATATCGTTTTCGACTGCATCAATCCGCTCCATGAGAATTTCCATACCATCAAGGTTTTTGCTTTTGTTTTCGTTAGAGAGCAAGGTTTCAAGGTATGTGATTTGAGATTGAACGTAGAGCCTATCGTTTTCGATCTTTTCGGTTACGAGTTTGTAAAGGTCAGAATCGGTGTATTTGCTGCCGGCGAGGTCATGATGGGGTGATTGATCAGAAAGATAATTAGAGGATAACTTTCTGTGATAATTTGGAAGGTAAGAAACGCAGACCGAGTTAGGATTACAAAGATTACTGCTGCTATTAGGCATCGAGCAGCGTAACTCTTGAGTCTTGCCTTCTTCTTGCTTGGAAGTATTTCTGGGGTCCGCCATTGATAGTGGTCGGGATATGCTGGTTAATTTTCTCTAAGTTTCGTTCAATCAGCCATGTATATATATATATAGGGAAAGATTGCAGCAAATCCGTTTGCAAATAAAATTCTAATTTCACTACGAAGAGGATTAGCTAGGTATTTTAGTTCCCTTAGAATACGATCAAATCCCAAACTAGAAGTATTTTTGAGGTTATATATATAAAATTAGTCCAACTCACAAAAGGATTTATATTCTTACCTAATATTTTAAATTTATTGACATAATTTAGTTTGATAAACTTAAATAATTTAATTTCTTTTTCCTTGTAACTAATTAATGATACATTAACTTTTAAATAACTTGAATAATATGCATGCGCCGAAATGACATGTTAGCATAGCAGGCACCACGTTAACTTAATGTATGCTTTGATCCGTTGTCTCGTGTCAATAATGATCACTTGTTCTCCGTGTTGTTCTTGTATGGGCTTTTTACAATTTTCTTCTCTACGATATTAAGTTGTTGCCCTTATCTGTCTGCATATACTGGCTATTAATTGTAACCCTCTTTTTTTTTCCTTCTGAGGGTGGTGGGTTCATGTTTGCCTTAGGTTCCTGAGCTGTTTATCTCCCTCAGATATTAACCAATGAAAATTCAATCGACTTTGGCACGACACAGTTGAGTGGAGATTAAGCTCGGTATGTTAACTGACATGTTTTAGTGAAGTAAATGAAATTCAAAGTTACAGAGTTGAAATTTTTACTTTGATTAAATGCTTTTTTTCAGATTCTGTCAAATTTCTTACTGGGCTGAAAATGCTACTGATTTTATTCATAAGCATCGGATGCATGGCTATTGAAAGTTAGTATGTATCTGCACATTTGCATGAATGGAATATTTATCCTGTATTCGGGTAAGATATGAGCAAACTTGTTCGATTTCACCAGTAATGTCCTCATGTTTCGTTATTTGCAATCTTATTATCTTCCTCAGGAAAAAGAATTAATTTATATGCAATTTAAGTCTGGGATTTTCATTTGAACTGTTTAATGAATTGGATCATGAAGCTGTAAGCAACGTGGTAAAGAAGATATAAGTACAGCAAACAATGTTTTCTTTTACATCACCTATGAAGGGGCGGTTTATATTGGCAAATCCAGCATGGGAGCTCTATTTTTATTATTTTTCTATAATAATCGAGTGTATTAATTAAAAAGTAATTATTTAGAAGATGATTTTTAAAAGTTGGATAGTTATTTATAGAAAAATAAAATGGTTGTGTTATAAATAAGATAAAAAAAATATAATAGAAAAAAACAACCAAATTACTATTAGTAATGTGTATTTGTCCATATATAAATACTCAAATGCACCACAAAGGAGGAACTCTACTATCCTCTGTTGTTTGTTAAATCATGGTTAATTTTGTTTCTTATTTCTTGTTGTTATACTTTGGACAGACAACTTCTGACTGTTCCTCGCTTGAAGAGGATGCCCTTAGCTGATGTTCTTCATTTGCAGCAGGTATGAATTCGCGCTGCTGTTTAAGTCTGATACAGTTGTGGAAGCCTGTAATTCTCTTATGAGCATGTACAGTATAAGTTCAAGTTCTTGTTTCAGTTCATTTTCTACTTAAACCTGTTTTAGAAACAGGAGGTGGGCAATAGGTTTTTTAAACCTATTTTAGAAAGAAGATGGGGTCATAGGTTTTAAAATTAATTACCGAGTTTAATAATAATATTAAATATTTAATTTTTTTTTATTGAAACTGCAACAATAAATTAGCTAGTATCTTCTAAACTCTAATAACATGAAATACAGACAGCACTTAATTATGTGATGGGTCCTCTAAACTAGTATCTTCAGAACATTCCGACATTGACATCTTCATCTTCTTCATAAAATTAAATCACGTACAGTGCATCCATTGAAGGGTCCTCTAAACAAAAAAGGAAAATTGTTTTGTAGGTGTTTATCCTTCTTCTTTAACCACAGCACTGCTCATTTATCTATCATTAAAAATCCCAATCGAATAAGGTTTGCTTCAAGCTTTGTCAACTTGGATGTAGGAAATTAACCTAGCTAGGCAAATTAGAGACGAGAAGAGAGAAGAAGAAATAGAGTAGAAAGAAAAGGAGAATTAGTTTAAGAATGAAAAAAAATTACTATCTTCTACCTTTTTCAAAACTAATCTACTACTGCAAGACATGATCCATTAATACATGCGATCGAGTTTGCATATAATTAGGGCACAGCCTAGTCTTTCCACAATAACGATATCATTAGGGTTAATTAATGATTACAAGCAATGAACCTCCAAACTCCTGATAAAGAATTCCCCACGCGAGACTTGTCTTCAGCACTGGGCCTTTTCAATCCCAAAAGCTGAGATTTGAGGACTTTTTTCTTGGAGTGAAATACCCTCTTGGACTCTTTAAGATATTCGATGAAATCCTTAACATTCTTGAGCAGCTTCAATCTCTTGAGGTCGGGCTTGAATTCCTTATGCGCATTTCTGTACTCAGCTTCCAAGTATCCCATATCGTTTTCGACGACATCAATCCGCTCCATGAGAGTTTCCGTACCATCAAGGTTTTTGCTTTTGTTTTCGTTAGAGAGCAAGGTTTCAAGGTATGTGATTTGAGATTGAACGTGGAGCCTATCGTTTTCGATCTTTTGGGTTATGAGTTTGTAAAGGTCAGAAGCGGCGTATTTGCTGCCTGCGAGGTCATCATGGGGTGATTGATCAGAGAGATAATTAGACGAGAACTTTCTGTGATAATTTGGAAGGTAAGAAAAGTAGACCGAGTTAGGGCTACAGGGATTACTGCTGCTATTAGGCATCGAACGACATAACTCTTGAGTCTTGCCATCTTCTTGCATGGAAGTATTTCTTGGGTCAGCCATTGATAGGGGTCGGGATATGCTGGTTAATTTTCTTTAAGTTTTGTTCAATTAGCCATGTATATATACGTACAGGGAAAGCTTGCAGCAAATCCGTTTACAAGTAGAATTCTAGTTCCACAACGAAGAGGAATCGCTAGGTATTTTATTTCCCTTGAATACAATTATGACACAAACCGCAAACTACAAGTATTTGTGAGGTTATATATATATATATATATATATATATATATAACTCCAAAATATTAGGGTATTTTAAACTCTTATATATAGTGGACTCTTCAATCGCAGATCGACAAAAAACCTTAATAATTTGTATATAAGTGCCTTTGTATCTCTAATATATAATTATTTCGTTTACTGAAAAACAAATGCAACATAACCTATATATGTATTCCTGATTGTCTTATATTCCAATGTTCACCTTTTTATTTTATTTTATTTTATTTTTGAGTTTTTTTTCCAGATCTTGAAGTGTTTTTTGAAGAAGTGTATATTATCACATGTATTGACGTTTAATAAGACAAAACAAGAAAAAGACAGATAAGAAAGAAAAGAAAAGGTAAATGTCCTTCAAATTTAATAATAACGCTGAAACTTTTAGAAAACATAGGAGTAAAATTAAAACCTTATAAACTGTACGAGGAGTAGATGGAAATTAAATAGCAGGGGTAATATATAATAATAAATACGAGGGACAATAAATCACATTACATGCATTAAGTTAATTGTTATCTCGAGACATAATAGATGAAGATAATATCTGAAAGAAGAGATCGATATATAACATGTTTTTTAGTTATTTATATTTTTATATATATATATATATATATATATATATATATAAATTCACAAAAAAACTATCCACGCTTTTATTTTATAACTTTGTCTCCATCCTTGTCCAATTAAATATGTTTTTTTATCTAATTTTTTTTATCTTAATATATTAATTAAATGCAATTCAAAAAATTAAAAGATATCACCGATCTTTTAAAAAAAAATTAATTATCAAAATAAAAGAAAGCTAGATAGACTGGGCCATATCAATTTTTTTTAACGCAAAAAAAAAGAAGAAGAGATTAGTGTTACCAACATGTTTTCCAATAAAAAAAATTAAACCTTGTAAAAAATAATTCAATGTGACCTAATCAATTCAATTTGATAAGTCCAAATATAATTTGAATGACTAAAAAAACAACAACAAGAATAAATATTTGTAAAATCAAGCACTAACAAAATGACATGATATTTAATTGAGATTACAATAACTCTATGGAAAACAAAAAAAAAATCATGAAGATCAATTAAAAATAAACCAGATTTTGAAAAATAAAATTAAAAAAAAACAAAACCACCAAAAAAAGCCTAAGCGAGCGGGCCTGTGTGGCCTAATACGCCTATTCTTTAATAACAAAAAGTAAAGGTCTGTGGATCTGCTAGCCTAGGCCCATGTGCCTAGGCCTTCATTATTTTTTTTTATTTTAAGGGGTGTTGCCCCAACTTTTCTTGAATGAAAAAAAATAATAGGCGATGCATCACTTGCTGAGGCATATGACATGTTATATGTTATACCCAGGTTCTAGCAATAAAAGATCATTAGAAAGTTGAAGCAAAGGTATTTTATATCTAAAAATCTATCTTCAATCATTTTGGTTCTTAAAATATTTAAAAAAATATTCTAAAAATCTAAAAAACCTTGTTTATACCTTTAAATAAGCTGAAAAAATTCAAAAACAAAAAAAAATCATTTAAAAAAAAAGTTCAATGATAAAAAAACATTATGCATTCTATGAAAAAACATCTATCTTTTAGTTTTTTTTGCTTTGCAATTGTAATGTAACAATAAGGGTAAAAATCTTCAATACGATTATCAACTTGGGTAAATATGAAGTCTAAGATACTATTTATTTTTGTATTTAAATTTGTGTGTGTTTTAAAAATGTATTTTATTTGAAAAAAATATCAAATTAATTTTTTTAATATTTTTAATATATCATGTTAAAAATAAAACAAAAATATAAAAATTATTTTCAAGCCAAAGACATTTCTAAAAAGCATATGCAATGTAATGTCAAAACTAAATTAACCAAGAAAATAAAACACACCAAAAGAACTAAAAAAGGCCATTCGCTTTTAAACAAAATTACGAAAGCACCCTCTTCCTGCCTCTTTAAATACCCTCCCTTCCCTCTTTTCACTTCCAAAATAAATCATGGCGCCAAAAAGATCTTCTACAATCCAAATCGGTAAAAGATGAAACAATTCACCAAACCTTAATTTTCCATCAGTCAAATCTTCAAATTAACGATTTCTAGCCTTAATTTTTCCAACATTCATTTGTTTTTGTGTTTTACAGGTAATTGTGAAGTTGCTGTGGAAGCAAACAAATTTGTTATTAACGATTCAGAACCAAACAGTCTGCACATCTCAATCAATCGAAATGCAAACGTTAAAATTTCAGGTATTTTTTATTTGAATTTCTTAGTCTAATTATTATTATAAGGTTTATTATTATGTGTTTAAATTGAGTCAATAATAACTTTGAAACAGTGAAGGATGAGCTTAATAATGATTTTTTGCTATCAAATATCGAAAAAAGAGGTAAATCTTTTGTTCAATTTAGATGAGAGATTAATTAGGACTACAAATTTGTGGCTTTCTTTGGGTTGTTGATGTTTTTTTTTGTGCATTAGTGAAATTCGAGGATGATTATGCTTTTTTCGTCGTGAATTCAAAGGATAAAGATAGTAATAGCAAATGTTATCTTGAGGTATGTTATTGCATACTGGGTATGATTTATTTTTGATGCATTCGTGTGTGTGTGTGTTTGGCTGTTTGGTGAATATATTTATATGATGCGTTTTTGTTTATTAATTGATTTTTTAGGGAGTTTTAAAGATTTATACAAGAGAACTACCTGCAATGAATTATGCTGCTAATACTGGAAAACAATCAATGTTTCTTGAAAAATGTATCTCCAAGAGGTATTGATTACTTTTTCTCTTGTCTATTTTAGTTGTACGCCCTTCGTTGTTTTGAAATGCTTTATGTACTAACACTAATCTTGCAGGAAATACTGTACACTGCTTTTGAAATCCAAGTCAACAGAAGGTCCTGGTGAGGTAATCCTGCTTTGTCCCTCTAAGTGTTTATTTGGTTGTGTACTTCAGAAGGAAAACAAAAAAACAGTATACCCTGAAATCTTCTCATGCATTGCAAATGGTTTCTATGTTGAGGTGTTGCATCTTATACACGTGGTATAGGTGGTAAACTCTAATCTACATGTTAGCTTAAAAAAACAATTTTGTTTTCTTGACTAGTGATGAAGTATAAACATCAGATATATTTATGGAACAAGGTTTTTTCGTGGTTGGAATATGGATTGGTTAAGTGTCTCTTTAAGTAGCTCTTTCCTCTAATGTCAAGGAAAACTTTCTTGATGAATGTTTCTAACTGCTTGCAAAAAATCCTCTTTTAGGGTGTTTGAGGACTCTCCGATGGTAAATCCAGTAAAATTATAGAGAAAAAGGTTGATAAATGTGCTTAAAAAGCTTTAAATTATGAAATTTAGGTTATTTTTGTGTTGAAATTATATGCTTTTATTGTAGAAAAACTTGAACCTCTTATCTGGTAGTTCAAGGGGTATTTATAGCCGTTGATCCTTGTCTTTTTCTTCGGTGGAGGGACTGAAGAGTGATTTCACCATAATAACATTTATGAGGGATAAATATCCCTTACACAAGCATTAATGAGCATCAATGATGGATAATTATTCCTTACATAAGTATTAATGAGCATTAATGGAAATTGATATCTCTTATACAAGCGTTAATAAGGGATAAATATTCCTTACACAAACATGAAAGAGGAAAGAAGAAAAAAGGACCCAGGGCATGTCTTTGGGCTTAAAAGGAGGTCAATATCTACCTTTTAGGGCTGGGCTCAAGTGGTGCGCTTGAGTCCATAAGGAGGGGGTTGGGCGGATGCCCAACACCTGGGCTCAGGAATGCCCATCCCATTATCTGGGCTCCGGTACTCTACCCGAGCCTCTCAAAAGTGTCTTGGAAATGGACTGAAAAAAAATGGTCCCATGACTTTTATGGGTTTTGTGTTAAAGAAAAAAGGGATAAAATCTTGATCCATCAACTAGGGTGCATTGTTATTAGAGAATATAGGTGGTCCTAACTTAGTTTTCCTGCTTTCCTGCCTATTTTGACTTTTGTCTCGATTGTGTGATTTCTTTAACATCCAAGCACTTCATGAAAGTGCAAGAATTTGCATTTGCATATTGTGAACAATGAATTGATTGCATCAACGAAGAAATTTAGCTAGCATTATTTTACAATGGCCTTGTAACTCAACTTTTTTATGTTACTAATGCAGGTTATAGCTGGAATTACGTATCAAATTATCCCTGCTGACATGCAGTATGCTGAGGTTCCTCTTGCTGCTGTTAGTGCAGTCTACCAACACAAGGTTTATTGTCTGCTTATTTACTGCTGAAACACATTGCTACTCTTCTGAACCAATGATTGATGATATGAGTCTGTTCAGGAAATTTTGCTCTGAACTTTACTGCTACTTCAATTACTCAGGGTTTTGGTCACTTCTTGTACATGGAATTGAGGAAGAGACTTCAGAATGTTGGTGTTCATACAATATACTGCTGGGGTGATAAGGGATCTGAAGGTTTCTGGGTTAAACAGGTAATGCTCAATTGAGAATGTCTTCGGATTGGAGCATGATATGTTCTTATTGATTTGAGTTACTATTCCAGATGTCTTTCCGCAATGTATAAAATTTATATAGTGAGAACAGGCCTTCTGTTTTTCCTCCAACAGCAGAATTATGCAAGATGGAGTTTTCCAATAGCTAGTTAATCCAAAACAACAGTGTTTTTGTCCATGTCTTGCAGAAGTCACTAGGTGATTTAAGATTGAACTTTTGTAATATAATGAAAACGAATGCAGGGTTTTGCATCAATAGCAGAAGTGGATAAAAAAGGCAGACCTCGCAGGCTGCCTATTAAGCCCAACATCCGTAGAGCATTATGCTTTCCTGGCAGTTCGACTCTTATGGTTTCTCATCTAAACGAGGGGAATTCAGCTACCCCTGAGGCCTCTCTGCAGTTTTGTTTTCCACTAAAGCCTTGTAATAATTCCTCATCAGCTGTTTATAGATCTGCTGAGTCTGGCTTTATTGCAGAGGATTACACTACTTTGAAGTCACAAAACCAAATAACTTCCAGGATAGAAAATTCTCAACATGAAAGATTTGCAAAGGATGAATTTTCTGGAGCAGATGCCAATCCAAGTGGTAAGACGAATTCTATTTATTTATTTTTCTAACATGTGCTGCTTTTAATGCATAGTGATGTTTTTCATATTTCATTATTCGGCTTAAGCCCTGCATAAATGCTTTAGAAATATTTGAAGTGAAACATCTCTTCTATTTCTGCATCTTCAGATCCCAACTTTCCACTCCTACCCTTTCTAGCAAATTTCCATAGGTTACTAGGATAGGCTTCTACCTTCTTTTTTTAATTTTTTTTTTCAACAGGCCTTCCTCAGAGTCTGGATTGTGGTGACCTAGCTCCTTCTGAGAGAGGGGAATGCAGCAAGATGACAACTGCTGCAGAATTAGCCAAGACTAGAGCTGATGTTGATGTCAAATGCAATTATAGCTATATACAAGGTACTAAGAGGAGGGCTTGGGAAGCTTCATTGTCATCATTGAAGACTAAAAAGGTGAAGGGAAGCCATCAAACTGACTATGAATCAGATTCTGGCTGCGGTTCAGATTCAGAAAGATTCACAACTGATCCATGTTTTAGGGGGTGCTCCTTGGGAATTTCAAAAAATAACTCTTTTGGAAAAGCTACTTCTATGGATCCTTTGACTCGTAACTGCATGGAAAATAATGTGAAAGAGGACAAATCAAGTAATAGAACATCAGAGGTTCTTGTCAGCAAAGAATTTCAGTCTAAAGGAGAATGTTTTAGAATCATGTTGATGAATATTGCTGATGATGATAAGAAGACGCATCTAACAAAGGTATATCCAATGTCTGATTCCTGTTCCACATCATATATAAACATCACCATGAATTTCTTTGTTTGGCACTTTTAGTGCTGTGATTGAAGATTGAGATATTCTGGGGTTCAGGTTATGAATCCATGTGAATGCTTTGACATATTACTAAATCAGGACATTTTCATCCTTTCCCATTTGCTTTATGATTTTACAGCGAAATGCTTTCCATGTTTTATTCCTCCCAGAACTTGTGTACAGGTGCCATGCATGTAGCTATCTTGATTAATAGCTACATAATTAGTTGTTGCTGAATATGGAATTTGAAGTGCTTCTGTGGTGCACTCAGTTAACTCCTATACAAATCATTTGTATTGGCGCTTTGCCAAATGACTTCTAAAGGATTTGTCCCTCTTTTGTTATGAAAAGCAGATAAGGTTGAGCATGCACAAATCAATTGTGTTGGTCACTGATTTTTCTCCCAGACATAACTAGTTATTTATTTAGAATAATATGTCACTGAGGCTGAAGATAAGGTTTTGAGCCACAAGAATTATTCTTTCTAGCTTGAATACTTGATTTGATTGTTCATTCCCCTGCTAAAATGCCCATTCCTCGTGAGTTAATTGTATTGTATTTTATGGAATGTGGTTATATTTATGTGTGTTTGTTGAGAATTAGTACCTTTTGTATAGGTAATTGAAACTCTTGGTGGTGCCGTTACTCCTGATGGAAGTGTAAGCACTCATGTTGTCACAGGGAAAGTGAGAACAACTTTGAATTTCTGCACTGCTTTGTCTTCAGGGTTAGTCTTTTCTTGATCTACCATTTTCTTTTTAAAAATTGGATACTCTGCAATCTGTATATGCAATTGCGATGTCAAAATAGCTCAATGATCTAGTTTAAAAACTTTCCCCATTGTTGACATACATACATTTTTGAACACGCAAACATTATTTTGCTTAAATTATTTTATGCTAACCTGGACGTATCGCCCCTTAAGCAGAGCTTGGATAGTCTCATCAAAATGGTTAAAGGAAAGCTTTCGCAAAGGCAGATTTGTGGGTGAGTTGAAAACAGATTAAAGCTTGAGGTTTTAACACTCGTCTAGACAGTTCTCGTATCTCCTTTTAACCAGTCTGATGTACAGACGAATTGCCTTATATGCTGTACGATGAAGATTATGTGCTGAAGCACAAAGCTGAGTTAAAAGATGCTGTTCTCAGAGCGAGAGCAAGACCCCAAGCTCTTCTCAAAGGGTATAACGTATGCATAGCAAAGCATGTCCAGCCTCCTTTTCAAACTCTATCTGCCATTGTTGAGTCTGCTGGTGGAAATGTAAGTTTAGAATCTCATCTAGTTTGACTATATGTGGTGCACATTTGTGAATGGTAATTTTGTTTTCCATGGCCAATTTTTATCATCTATATCAATGTACAGGTGAGATGGGTTACAATGTGAAAACTGAAACACAGAGAATCACCTTTTGTTCTAGTGGATTTTGTATAATGCGGATATAGGGACCGATTCTGCTTCTTGATTAGAACCCTTTGATATCTGCTAACCATGGTGAAACAAATACAGGTAATTTCTGGACTAGATAAAGAAAATGAAGTATCAAAAACAATCTTTGTTGCCAGTGAAGAAGACATTGAAGAAGCATTATCAGCTGCGAAGAAAGGAATGCGGACTTTCAGCAGTGACTGGCTGATGAACTGCATCATGAGGCAAGAACTGGACCTGGAGGCACAACAATTTGCAGAGCCCTTGTGAGGAGACAAATTTATACTCACGTATTAAGTTTGGACGCCCCTTTTTAGTTCTTGCATTTGTAAGTAGGAGGAAATTACGGTCTCAGAAAAGCAAGTGCAAGTATTTATCCACGGAGTTCTTTTTGAATCTTTCTGGTGATTACTTGAATCCTGTATATTGAACTGTTGTTATGAAACTTTACCTAGCAGGGGAGGTCAACTGCTGACCTGCAAACCTTAGTACCTGAACTATTGTTCTTTGAGTTTTGACAGTTAAAATTAGGAACCTGCCAGAGCAAATTCTTGTCTTTGGGTTTTTAGCCCTTCAATTTTTGAAAACCTACAACTTAATCCCTTAACTCTTGCTGACTGTTATTTTATTAAAACATCTACTGGTTTTTTCTTAGTTGCAAACCAAACATTTGACAATTCTTAGAGACAAACCTAACATTTGACAATTCTTAGAGACAAACCTACATGGTAAAAGCTCAGAGAATAATGTTTTCAAAAGACAATGGCCAGCATTGGTCAGGAGATTGATTCAATGGTTTTCAAACGCAAAGAATTAAGTCATAGACGGATTTAAATCTAGGGTTTACTCTAATTTACTCCATCTAACAATTTAATAAACGTCACTCGTGTACAAAAACAACATCTTTGACTTTGTTGTGAACAACTCCAAGTAAGGTTATCAATTTCGTTTCGGTAGGTGTTTTGTTTTTTCAATTGAAATAAAATGTTTTAGTTTCAGAGTGTTTCGACGTGTCGTTTCGGGGTTGTACTATTCATATATATATATATATATATTCAACAAACATAATTCAAATTCAAGATAAATAATTATAAATTATGCAATACAAATACAATGCCAAACAAATATAATTTCAAAATTTAAAATATTTCTAAATAGTCAAGATTAAATAGATCTTTAACTTAAAGTAATTCAACTTAAACAAAATATCAAAAAATTATGAAAGTAAAATGTTTTAACATAAATATTTTAAATACAAAATTAGGTCAATGTTATCAAGGTTAATGAAATCTAAAGCATCCATTGTTTTGCTCAAATTCCTACAAAGTATAAACATAAAAAAAAAACAACATGAATATAAACCATATATATATTAATGATAAATCTAATTTTAAAAAATTAATATCATTGTTAATGAAAATAGTAATAATAATTTTCAATATTATTATTAATATCATTGTTATTGAAAATAGTAATGAAAAAGAGCTTTTCATAATTGAGTGGTTTAATTAATTAAATTGAATAAGGTTCAACTTGATTCAATAGCTTTTGAAGAGCGGAACGGAACATGTGCAATGAAATCGGAACGTTTTGGGCGGAATTTAGCCGAAAAATCCGGAACAGACCGAGATTTAAAATGGGATGAAATTTGTTCCGTTTTGTTTTGTTTTTTGAATTGATATGAAATATTTCGGCTATTTTAGACAAAATGAAAGAGAATTAACAACCTTGAATCCAAGTATCTGAAATTATAAATTTCATTTCGCACCCTCACTAATCCATCAACCATCAATTTTCCATTTTTATACTTAAAGCTATATTTCTCTTAATTTTACCACTATAGTCGCTGAAAAGTTTCAATAACACCACTCTCTCATAAAACTAACAAGAAATTATATTGCACTTGAGGGTCTAACTCAGTGGTCAATCATGTGACTTGTTCCGCCCCCGTCCCGAGTTCGATTCTCTATGTGCACGCCTGTCACCCCCGCGGTGCCTTACCTGCTCACTGGGCTTGCAGGATGTTCAGTGGGCCGTAGGGAATAGTCGTGGTGCGCGCAAGCTGGCCCGGACACCCCACGCTAATCAAAAAAAAAAAAAAACAAGAAATTATATTTTTCATTTTCTTTTATCTTTCTACTCAAATCTCATAAATAAAAATCTAAAAGAAACTCAAAAATGGGAAAAAATTCATAGGTGGGTTACTGTTAAACTTTATTAGCTGAACTATGGGGATGAGGTTGAAATATTTTAAGCTATAATGGGCTAAATGAAAGATTAATGAATATTTGGAGGCAAATATTTAATTTTTAAAACAACAAAACACAGAGGATAAGAAAAGAGCATTTGGAGATAAGGCAGTGGACAGTGAATCCCGGAGAGAGGAGACACACATATAAGAGTCCACAAACGAGGATACCCGCACAGACAGAATCTCATCTCCCTTCCCAATTGACTATAGATACATACCTGGGCACTTCATTCCAGTTTCTCGAGCCAAGAAAATGGCAGCGGAACCTGTATTTGTAAGTGGAGCTACTGCTATTCCCTCAAAGTTTCAGTCTTTTACAAGAAACATCAATGACAAGTCACAAGCCAAGCTTCTTTTATACTCGAGAGTCAGAGCTTCACAAAAACATTCCATGGATGAAAAAAACAATGTCTACAAACAACTGGGTTAGTTTGTTTCTCTCTGTTCTTTAGTTCTCTCTCTCTGTTTATATATTTACATCTCTTGGTGTTCGTAGTTGTTAGAGGGTCTTAACCCATTAATGAAAATGAATTGGTTAGAGCTTAAATTTGGAATTTTCTGTGGTCAAACGTAGGAGAAATCGAAAGGGTTTATGTTAAAATGTCTAATTTAACTGTTTGGGATTGATTTTTCAGTTTATTTTATGTATTTTGTGGTTGGTTTCCAAAAAAGCTCAGTTTTTTTCAGGTTTTGTAATGAAATTTTGAAAACAGGCCATGAAGGTAAGTGCTGTTAGCATTCTGGAACTGCTTTGTTTTAGTTTTCCTGGATAAAGTTGATTTCTTTACTTGTTGTTATCTCTTGGCAAGAAAAGTAGTTTGAAAATGCTAATAAATAGCTCATTGGAAATTCAAACACTCAACTTCAAGCATCACAATATTTGTTAAAATCTCAGGTTAGCGAGCTGATTATCCAGTAATTTTGACGGCCATGTTCTTGTATTTATCCTTTTTGTTTGTGTTTAACATAATTCATCAGGTGTCAAGCTGAATCTTAGTTTCATCTCTGTTCACAAGTTTCGTTGTTGTTCACATTACCATGTGTTGAGGTTTTTTGTTCTGTCATGATCGATCTTCATCGTAGTGGTGCTTGTGATGCTTGTGGAGGCTGTCTAATGACTTTAATTATTTGTTTTTCTTGACAATCTGAAGAATGGTCTAAATGAATTTTAGGAGAATAATGCAGTAGGCTAAAGCTGTAATATATTCAAGGATGAAGATTTTAAGACATGGAATTGAAATTCAGGTTAATTTGTTCTGTCATATTATATATTACTGGATCACAGCTCATTGATGTCATGGCGTATTTTCACATCTTGGAATGTTTGTGCCTGCTTTCAGTTGTACTAATTACCAGAGGATAGAGTTATATAAATGTAGAAGAAATTGAAATATGATCTTGAATCAGCCTTATCAGATGGTGGTTGCTATTTTCCAAATGCATGTATGTCTTGGTGTATGCTGTTTCATCTGGTGCTTTCTCATAGCTGTAGTTTTCACTTCTAAGTGGTAAGTTTTTTTAGGTTTGTTTTCTTTGAAAAAGAATATTGAAGATACGGTTCTCCGTGCTGAGATGTTAGCACCAACAGCACTGGAACATGAGGAAGCAAGACGAATCAAGCAGGAAGAAATGATACATGAGTGCAACTTATGGGAAGACCCTGCTAAATCCAATGAAATCCTCATCAAATTGGCTGGTAGTGCCAAAGCGATTGATGCTCTCAAAGACTTGAAATACAAGGTGATACACGTGGAGATCATTTTCTATGAGTTTTATCTATAGAATTGACATTTATGTTTACAGGTAGCATACAACAAGACTAGGTTTTGGTTAGCCATGGGACTAAAAGCTTAGTGTAAAGCCTGCATAGGGCCATCATGAAGCATTATATTTTTCTCTGTACTAAATACTCAGACTTTTTACAGCCAAAATATTTGTAATTGTATATATTTCTTAGGCTGAAGAGGCAAAGCTGATCTCGCAGTTGGTGGAGATGGAAGCTATCAATTACCGGCTTTTTAAGCAGGCTTATACTGCATCTTTAGACGTGAGGAAGCTCTTAGATCAGTATGAGATGTCACGGCTCCTCAAGGGACCATATGACAAGCAGGGAGCTTGTGTAGTTATTAGAGCTGGATCTAAAGGACTTAACCATGAGGTTTGGTTGTGTTATTACTGTTCTGTCTGTGGTTTGAACATCGTAGCGCTCTCTGTCTAACAAAAGTATTACAAATTTCCTCACTCAGATATGGAGAGAAGAACTTCTGAATATGTATGTCAAATGGGCTGAAAAGCTAGGTTATAAAGGCAGGCTGGTTGAGAAGCATACTTCCATGCATGGAGGTATTGAGTCAGCGACTATTGAATTCGAATTTGAGTGTGCTTATGGTTATCTTTCCGGGGAGAGAGGCATTCACCATAAGATAAATTCTCAAAATGGATCTGTTCACCATGAGGTAAGCCATCCAAACTGCTCTCATCTGCCTAAATTTAAGAAAAGGATCACTTGTATTTCCTTGAAAATAATTCTTCTGATTTTTCAATTCCTGATAAGAATTAACCATTTTTTCTGACACCTGAAAATCTTGTTTTTTGTAAAATTTATACTCTCTGTTTTAAGCCCATGGCCTGAAAACTCTATTTAGTTTCTTTGATTGTTGGATTGTTTCAGCTGTGCATGTCTACTGGTATATTTGCTTGTTAGTTTGTGCAAGGTTACAAATACAATTCTGCTTCTTCTGGTTTTCCTTTTGGACATGGCCATATTATAACGTACCATGTTATACTGCTATTTCCACTAAAGCATATTAATCACCACCATGTTTTACAAATTGTTGTTTCTCTGGTATGCTGTAACTATTTGTTTGAAAATTGGAAACTATGCAGGTTACCACAGCATATGTAGACGTTGTTCCTCTATTTCTTGGAACAGGTTTTGACTTTCAAATAGATGATGAGGAATTGATTGTCTCGTGTTCTCCCTCATTGCTAAGAGACGGGAAGAGCCGAACTGAAATGACAGTTTGCCTGCAGCACATTCCTACTGGCATAAGTGTTCAGTCTTCAGGTACTCAATTTTGTACCAGAATCTTCTGCATTTTAGTCTAGGGCTTGAAATTACTCTGTTTGATATGGAAAACTTTCAAAGTGGAAACTTTTAGCAGCTTTGCAGTTGAAGTTTTTTTTAGTGAAACAGGCACCGCCTGTGTTAGGGCAAAAGCTGAGATGAAAAATTCAAATGTTGAAAGGAATGCATTCAAGTTATTTTAATTTCCCTCGCTTTAAATTTTCATGGAAAAAAATGAAAAGAAAGGTTTTAAAATCCGTTGTCCAGTTAATGTGATTTTTCAGATCTTGGTCTTTATTCCTAGTTACATGTGTGCAAATGAATCACATACAAGTGGTAACAATAATGTTCACCAGACCTCAAGATATGATTTTAATTACCAGGTTGTAGGCACAGGAAATTATGATATTTCGCTCATTTGCACTTGACATGCTAATTAATGAAAGAAAAAAAAAGAGGCGCGTGTATTGGAGGCACAGATAAAACGTGTTCAAGCTTTGTCTTGAGCTCACTTTTGAAAGTGTAAGGGCTCATGATTGAAGAATTAATCACTTCTAAACCGCCTCAACCTCTGTCTTCTCTTCCAGACTTTCTCTGATGGGCACGGTTCAATTCATGAAGTGATATTGTCATGTTCATTTTCACATGCAAATCCAACCAGCCAGTTCAACCTTTCTCAATGCAATACTATATATTTTGTAATTGTCTTTATTTGTTTCAGTGTGCTCTATAATTATTTCAATTAGCTTATAAGAAGGGATTAAAAATGGTTATTTTTATCTGCAGGTGAGAGGAGCCATTTTGCAAATAAGGTGAAGGCTCACAACAGATTGAAAGCCAAGCTTCTTGTGATTGCAGAGGAGCAAAAGGTCTGCGATGTGAGTAGCATCAGGAGAGCTGACATTGTGGATGAGTGGCAAAAAGAGACCAGGAGGTATGTGTCTCAACCGTACAAGCTAGTACAAGATGTAAGAACGGGCATTGAACTGCCTGACTTAAACTCTATTTTGGATGGAAATATTAATACCCTTATCGGAGCCCATATTAATATTAGACATACAGAATAATTTTGCATTGCTATCATAACTTTGTACTTCAATTAGACCATTTTTGTTACCTATCATGTGATTTTGATTCTTTCAAACTCTAAAATTGAGCAATATCCCCTGCCCATTTTAGGCATTGAAACAAAAAAAGGGCAATCAAATATCACTGAGGATCTTTTAAGCCCGTAATTGTAAACTACAAATTAAGGGAGAAAGGGCTTTAGTTTACAAATATTACATTGCATATCCAACAATAAAATGATCCATATGATTTGCCAACTTCATCAGATAGTAAATACTGTATTTCAAGTTTTAGCAGGATGCCTGTTAATCAACAATGAACAACATCATGCAGTTGTTTCATAGTATATGCTTACAAGAGGAGGCAATTCGATCAAATCAAGCGTACTTGATCTGTTAAGAAATTATGGAAGGAGCAAATTGAGAAGAAAATTACATCTCAGATGTACTTTTCAAAAGAGCCTTACATTTAGAGCCTTACATTTAGTTGTGCCCCTATGGAAAGGTTTGATGGCCCAAACCACTTTTTAGCAGTGTTATGAAATCGCTTCATATGCATAGTGAATGTGCATTTTTTTTTGGAAAAAAAAACACAGTGAATCCGGTCAATTGCTGTAATTGGGAACTGGTCCGTTATAGTAATATGATTCACTCTTCTAGACTCTACCCGCATTCTCCATGATGCATCTTTCGTTTTAACCAAAACAACCGGGGAAGAGAAGGGACTGTTACTGGGTTGCACAATGCCAATATTTAACGTTCTTCCTCGAGGTTTTCGATCACATCCTTTTGAGCGGGGGGGTATCGATAAGGTTTCATATTAACTGGTTAGAACCTTAAATACAATTCTATGATCATGATTTCTTTTAGGGGATAATCCTCATGGTTCTTCAAATACATCTCGTGATATCGTGGTTATGCAACTCATAATCCAGATTAAAATTTGATTTTAAAAAACCGAAAAAAATCTGATAAGAATATAATATAATTATTAATATGCCACAAAACAAGTTAATATAGCTCTTTCAAGAGCTAGCTAAATAATACAAGAATCACTTTTACATATTAAGTTGAGAAATCTCCATTTCAAGAACTAAATGATGAATGAATCACTCTTACAGTCTCAGTAACTTTCAGTTCAGAGCAACTCCATTTCATCATCCCGAAGATTTAACAATTTGATTCATCTGTAACCAGTTTAGCTGTCCTGGCATACAAATTACCTTCCTATCTCTTTATCTTCCCGAGTTCCGAACTTCTCGATATATTTTCCTTGTAATGCAAACAGCTCGTGCAAAAACCTGATGCAACTCTAACGCTTCCCCTTCTAAATGGACTGAAGCTAAATTTGCTCTAGCTTCTTCAGGAGTCCTGTCAAGATCAAAGAACCTTTCGCATCTAAACACCCAGTACTCTTCTAGATCATCCCCATTAAATGTTGGAAATTCTACACTAGATAGCCTAGTTTTAGCTTGAAATCCAAGATCTGTTCATGCCATGCTTCTACTCCATTAACGTTCACATATCTACCGTCTTTTTACCCGGAGCAAGGGTTTCGATTGACTCTTTCGCCTTCAAATCTCCATTTCCTTTCGCCATTGCAATCTTGTTATTTCAATCTTAAACAGGTACCGAGTCCTGCTCCGCTATTTGTTACCGGTAATAATTAAAGAACTGAAGCACACAGAGATGAATCAATGAATCTGACTTTTATAAATGACTTATGATTACAAGAAGGATAGCAGAAAGATTGAAAGGAACACAGAAGATATAAAACAGAGAGAAGTTTTACAAAATGATCCAATCCAATCCAATCCAAGACACTCTAGCTGCACAATTCTCTTCTTATACAATCTGTTACCTACTCAACTAACTCATAAAAGATTTCACAAGTACTTTTCCCGCTAATTCCTCCATCTTCACGGCTCACACGTTCACTCATTCCACACCAGCACTGTCATCTGCAACACTGCCACCTGTGCATGCCATGCCACCAGTTTGATTCTCCAGAATTTGCTCTGTATCATAGAAGTGGAAGGAGACAGTGGCATCCTGGTGCTTTATAACTTTATAAGGGATAGTAAGGAAAGTTCTGTGTGCTTAGAATTTTAGAAAGGAGAAGCATGTTTTCCATAGGAAAGGTGTTTGTTGATCATAGGGGTGGCTGGATCGAGTTTGCTTTGAGAAAACGCAAGGGGCATAGTTTATGGTGTCTGATTTGGGAAAAAAAAGGTTGTCCCAAAGCCTGCAAGATCCATCCTGAATCTTGCTTAATCCTTGCTAGAAATGCCAGAATCAAGTCTTTAATTCCCATTAATATTTGGGTCCTCTCCCCTTAATTCGCAAGGTTACCCCTAATCCCAATCCCATAATCACCAGCCATTAGCCAATCGAAGTGTAACCATATTTATTGGAACATTGTCTCGTTTCAAGTGGACAATAAGTGTAATATATATATATATATATATATATTTTTTTTTATTTTTTTATATATGTATGTATGTATGTATGTATGTATGTATCAGAACCCCTTTTCGTCCATAACATCTGAAAGAGAGAAGGGTGTCTAAATCAGAATCTTGTTTCAAGTGAACGGTACTATATATATATGTATCAGCTTTGGCCATAACATCTGAAAGGAAGAAGTGTGTCTAAATCAGAACCGGATTCATCTGTTTACATAAAAGTTTCAGATGGAACCCCTTTTATTTCATAGATTAGGAATAACAAAACACACAATCTATCATTATCTCTTAATTAATCCACACACACACACCATCTGGGCTAGCTTCAGATGGCTCTTCCTGTAGCATTACAGTACTTGAGGATATTGTCGTCGTCCAAGCATCGGCATGATAGTCTCTTCTTTATAGAATGAAGCATCCTCCTCTACAAGGAAAAAACAAAAGAATTGAGCATAGAAAGCTCGTTACTTACTCAATAAATAATAATTAATATGCTTCTTTTTTTCCTTAATTTCTATATATTACATGACAATCATTTTACTAATTATAAAATACAAAAAGATAAGTCCTTGGGAATTTTGTTTTATTAAGAAAATGCAAAAATTTCAAATTCTTTGGGATTTGTTCTTTTTGGAACCATTTATTTTGAGCCCGATATTGTGATATTAATTACTTATTAAAATTTTTATTTATTTAAAAATACATCAAAATAATATAATATATTATTTTATTTTAAATTTTTATTTTGGTATTAGCATATTAAAATAATTTAAAAATATAAAAATAATAATAATAAAGAACTTATTTAGCTGGGGGTCAAATATGCAGTGTAATACTAATAATTGTAGTATAGGGAAATTCATAAAACTCACTCATCTCGGGGTCGGGGTGGCGGTGGCGGTGGCGGTGGCGTTGGCGTTGGCGGATAAATAATTATAACATCACGCGGACGACGACGACGACGGCGACGACGACGACCAGGAACACGAGCACTCAGTGGTACCGTTTGACGCATTAACCCTTCCTGTAAAAGAAGTCATGGTTTATCGAATTGCTAGCTCAATGCTTACATCCATAGAAGCTAAAAAACAGGTCTATATTGTTCATGGGCAGGATTATATCCATGCAATGACTTAACTGTAAAAGGAGCTTGTCTCCCATGGTCATCATCGTCGTCGTCGTCGTCGTCGTCGTCGTCGTCGTCGTCGTCGTCGTCGTCGTCGTCGTCATCGTCGTCGTCGTCCTCGTCATCCTGCAAAACAGCATGGTACGTATAAGTAGTCAGTAAGTTATAGATTGTTGTTGGGCCTAAGTGATTCACCTGAACAAGTCCCTCAAGTTTGACTAGACGAAATGTATCATCGTTCTTGACCCCGCAATGTTCGAGGATATCCGTGTCGTGCAGCAACCGGCTATCAGAATATAAAGCTTGCTGCTCAATAGGAATCCCTTCTGTTTCTTTGATTTTGGCCTTGACGCTCGAGATGTTATCTGTGCTCGCCACGTCCAGAGTGATTCGTTTGCCTCCAGGTATGATTTCCACGATGATCTGCATAGCTGCTAGGAGCCTTAGAACAAAGGCCAAATATAGATAATAAAATCCTGATGATTATTAGAGTAATTAGCAAATGATTTGGTTTAAATATCTCTTTTCTTGAAGAGGGATTTCAGTGCTTATGAGCTAATTTGATTGACAGAATGGATTCAGAGGCATGGTTTTTAAAGGTAGTCTGAGTATTTTCCTCGTGCTTAAGCTAGCTTGAAAAAAAAAATAGAGAATTTTGAGGTCGAAAGCAATGGCATCCGATTCAAAAGAAAAAATAAAAAAGGTTAAATCATGGCATGGAAGATATATACTACTCCTGATCATGTGAGAAATTTAAAGTATAAATTCTTCACGTAAAATCGGTGTTCCTTTCCAAGGATATTTGATTGATTGATTGTATTATAGTGGCGAATAAGAAGCTTCTATCGGCGAGGCGAGGCGATGCCTGATGGGAAAATGATCTATCAAATAATCATAAAATTAACAATTATTGTTAGGTGCAGCTGGTCACTGATAGATTTTTATATATCAGCACACTCTCGTGAGCAAACTTGATATTTAAATGGTTGAATATCTTACAGGTTTTTTTTTTTAAAAAAAGTAGATCTGAGTTTTAATTAAAAGAAAAGAGATACAATAATAGATTTAAAAAACCTTAGTGCGTAGGTAAAAATAGATACACCACACTACCTTTTTTCTACAATTAATTTCGCATAAAAACAAATGATTCGAGATATCTGAACAAATCTTGTCATCAAATTAATTTTGTATATAAATTAAAGTTCGAGGGTTCAGATACCTTTTATATTCTTGAATATGACCAATATATATATATATATATATTCTAGATGTTATTATTGGAAAATTGTCTCGTGCTTTCAAGTGGACAGTACTATATATGCATCAGCTTCGGCCATTATAACATCTGAAAGGAAGAAGGGTGTCTAAGTCAGAACCAGATTCATGTGTTCATATAAAAGTTTCAGCTGGAAACCAACGAGTAACACTGTGTTTGGAACGGATGTTAACATGCACTTCATGTTAACATGCACTTCATTTTCTTGATATTCTTGATTCGCGGTCCTTTGATACTTCTTAATTTAGTGCTACATCGATATGCATGCATGTTAGCAGCTGGCTAATAAACCTCTCTTATAGGTAGTCCGAGTATTTTCCTTGTGCTTAAGCTAGCTTGAACAAAAAACAAAGAATTTTTACGTCAAAAGCAATGGCATCTGATTCAAAAGAAAAGGAAAAAAGGCCTATCATGGCACGGAAGATACTCCTGATCATGTGAATTTTCTAGCATGAATTCTTCACGTGAAATCGGGGTTCCTTGCCAATTTTATTTGATTGATTGTATTAAAATTATAGTCGATCCACTTGTAAAATTAACCCCAAAACTAATATTAATAAACCCAAACTTTAACCCAAACAAGTTTTGAATTCTAATTAAAAATAAAATATTAATTACGTTCAAATAAGCCTTATGTGTGTAACTGATGTAAGAGAAATAAAATCCATAAATCAGATTCCTATGCTGCCATGATAAGAGAAGAAGAAAAAAAAATATTGCAGGTTTGATATAAGGCTTATTTATAGCCTACAATACCACCCAATAATCCTAGAAACTAAATGAAAAGTTGTCGTCCAAGTAGTTTACTAGATAGAAGAAGATTTTAATTATAACCTTGTATTTGTCATTCTTTTAAAACGAAACTAATTGTTGTCCTTAACCTTCCTTATAGAATTAGAAAACTCTCCAAAATAAGCTAACCAATCTCTTATGAAATACCATCAGCCCTTCCTTACTTGTGTAGTTAGGATGAATTACGAATAAGGAATCCATGAATAAAGAGTTTTTGTCACACTTGAAAATTATGTTGTAGTCCATTAAAAATCCTTGTAAAAATATAAAATTTCTAAAACAAGCTACCACATCCTTGTAGGAAAAGGATCTTTGCCAAATAAAAACTCTACAAGTCAAAATAAAATAAATAACAAAACTTGTATAACTTGTTCTGACCTATACCGTAAGGTCTTCCAAAACTTCGATTGACCTGGAATTTTATCCTAACATAGAACAATATTCTAGGAAACTCTAGGTAAATTTTTAGCCCAATACAACAATTGGATTGAGAATTATGATTACTTTTGTAAAACTGGACAGTTCCCATTACTTCTGAGGTATACTTATTAAATCCGTTCTGGAGTTGATCTTGTCAAGAGATCAGGTTTTAAATTATTTAAGTTGACTCGGGTCAACTTGAAAAAAATTAAAAATAATTGTTTGAGATTTTAATATTATACATAAAAAATTAAGAAATAATCCATATATATTATAAATAATAAAATTTAAAAGATTATTTTAAAAGATTTTTATCATATGTTTGAAAAATATTATTTTCTCATTTTGAATTGAAGTATTTAAATAAAAAAATTTATTATCCCACATTAAAAAAAAATATTTTTTTTATGAGAACATAATATATATATACACACACTTCTTGAACATAATATAAATATATTAGAAAATATTTTTTTTCTTTCAATTATTTCACAATTAAAAACAACATGCATTTACCGCGAGCAACCCATCTAGGGCGAACCAAATCATGCTATGAATTCCCCTTGGATTTACAAGAAACATAAATAATTATATTGGACATATTTTATTACGCAAGATCACGAGCCGCCGATCTGGGTCTGAATATTATAGATTTCGGTCTTTTCTGATTTTTGGATTTTTTTTTTATCAGTTTTGTTAGAATTTTTATATATGGGATTAACATGGTAATTAAGAAGGTTTGTTTATTTTTTTAATTTCTTGAGTTTGAATTTTAGAATCAGTATGTACATACAATAATTATTAATTTTATAATGTATCAAATGTAAAATCATCCGATGAAAATCTTAATTAGTTTTAATTAATGCGTAACTGTAATCATTAAAAAAACTTTCTTCGTTAGAAAATGCGCGCGCGCGCGTGTGAGCCGGCCACCGGTAACTTGTTCTGCCCTAGAATGTTTGACTAATTGCTTGTATTAAAAAAATACAACAATTAAAGCGCGTGGTTAACAGACATTATTATTGCTTGATAAAATAACAAAGATTATGACCACAGCAAAGCAAATATAAGGGAAATAAATAATAATAATAATAATAACAGCTGCAATAATAATAATAATAATAATAATAAAATTAGAGGGGTTTGCTTTTCTTATTATTTCAGGTTTGAATCCTATGATTGTTAATATGATAGTTACTGGAAGCTTTTATAATCATTAACTTTAGAACCCGTGGGATTAATTAAGGTACACACAAGCAGATCCGAATATTTATGTTAATAAAAATAAATAATAATAATAACAATAACAATAATAAAGAAACAGGGGAGGGAGAGGAAATCAAGATCATGTGATTTTTTTATTAAATTTAAATAAAAGGGAAATAAATAATAATAATAATAATAATAACAGCTGCAATAATAATAATAATAATAATAAAGAAATTAGGGGTTTCAGCGACATAGTTTCTCTCATTTTCTTACAACCACTTTTCCATACCCTTAACCTCTAGAATATGTAGAGCGTTGAGGGCAGCGACGCAAGCTTTTAAAGCGATGGAGCTTTAGGTCTTTTGAGCTAGAAAGCTGAAGGTACCCAGACAAGACTTTAATTAATTAATTAGCACTTAATCTTTAATTTTTAATCTCAAATAAAAATAATAGTCTAAAAGTGTCAGTGAAAGGGGATTTATACACACACACACACACTCTAAATGCATATTCAGATTAATTAACTGCTTACAAGTTTGGGATTTAAAATAAAAAAGAATGCAATTTTACAGTATTTATATGTTCATTGGAAGTGATTTAAAAATATATTTGGTTTTAAAAAATATTAAATTGATATTTTTTTATACTTTTTAATGATTTTAATATATTTTCTAGCAAAAAAATATTTTAAAATAACACACTGAACAATAATACCAAATACACACATAATAAGTGTTCGGAAATGCAGTAAATTTTGTTTCAAAAGTGACTTCACTTAAAAAATCTTCAAATTATTTTTTTAGGATTTTTTGATAATTTTAATGTGTTAATATAAAAAATATAAAAAAATATTTTAAGTAAAAATTACCTTTGAAAAATACCTTGTATTATAATATTAAACACATATTCTAAATTTTTAATGATTTAATTGACTTTATGAAATTTTATTTAAATTCATCAAATCAATTATAAGAAAATAACAAAAAGCTAATCCAATCAATCATCTATTTATATAATGATTTAAGTTCTTTTTCAAGTAATTCCCCAACAATTATGTACATTGAGATTGAGTGTTTAATAATACAGCAGAAATTATTTTTTAAAGTATTTTTTATTTAGAAATACATCAAATAATATATATTTTTTTATTTTTAAAAATTTATTTTTAATATTATCACATCAAAATAATTAAAAAATATATGAAAAAACTAATTTTAAATAAAAAAATTAAATTTTATCAAACCTCTATTTATACTGAACATGGCTTAGAGCCTATTTAGTATTATGATAGCGGTTATTTTTTAAATTATTTTTTGTTTGAAAATATATTAAAATAATTTTTTAATTTTTAAAAATTTATTTTTGATATTAGTAAATTAAAACGCTTTGAAAACATTAAAAAAATTAATTTAAAGCCAAAAAAATTAAAAACATTATTTTTTTAAAAAAATTTTAAAATAAAAAACAAATAGAATCTTAATTTGAGATTAAAAAAAAATAGTCATCCCAATCTCTCCTCTCGGATGGGGACTTTTTTGAGATTTACTCTACTTTTCCCTGTTCTTGTGTACGTTTTTTAATCTATTTTACACGCGCCTTATATAAAAAGCCTTGAGTAGATATGAAATCTTCGGCCACCGGCACGAACCGCAGATACTGGTCTGAGAGGCAAGTGCTGCCAGCCCAACTCCCAAAAAATGGTTCCGTCTCTCATTACTTCCTTGGTGAGCATGTCTCTCTTTCTTTCCCTGTCTTTATTTACAAACTTGTACTCTGTTGACAGGGAAACAACTTTATGTAAAAATTGCCACCCGCCAACTTACATGTATATAGAATGGAACATGATTTGCTGTTTTTCTTTTCTTTTTTGGATTTTGGAACTTGGAAGTGTTATTTTCTTGAAGTGGGATTGATGGTATCCATGCTTTATAGAGATGTTTATTAGTAAATATTGTTTAAGTGAAAGCAAGATGCTTTCTTTTTATTGGGTTATTTTGTTCCTTGTTATTATATTTTCGCAAGGCCAAATTTGCTAACGAGAGAAATGAAGTTCCGGGCATCTTGTAACTTGGAGTCTGCTGCCATAGAAATAATCCTTTCTAAGTTTTTGTTGTTTTGAATTGTTTTTCTCTCACATGGAAACAAGCAGACAGTGAGAGTTGGATGTTCCCATCATGTTAGGGTCCTGTTTTATTGTCTAGTAGGGAGGTTTTTTTTTTTGCTTGATCTGATATTGGGAGTTTGTGGTTTTAATGTTGAAATTGAGAAGTGGAGTTTAAAGCTGTGTTTTTTCGTGTAATATTTTCTTTGCAGTAGCTGATATGTAGATAGACTGGTGGGAGACCTGGAATTGGAAAATGTGAATCGGTTGGTTATAGAAAGAGTTCTGCCAACAAGTTGCATCTAGCTGTCCTCTAGGATATCCTTGTAAAGAGTTTAGGTTTTGGACCCTTTTATGTGAAGTTTGTTTTTGCATGAATCTATTAGTAACTGAGGTAAAGATATATTATTTTTCACAGTATGCGAGGAAGAATATGGATATTGACATTAAGGATATTTGGGAAATTCATTTATTTTATTTTTTTAATTACCAAGGATTTCCTGTAAGTTGTTCTTAAGTATGAATATGATCCTTGTTCAGGGAAGTCACGGTCACAAACTGACAATAGAGGCAAATATTTGTTCTAGGAAATGGTTATATGTTATCAATTATTACTATAAGAAGAAAAAATTGCTGGCTTGTTGAGGACAACAATTGACTTTTTATTTGAAAGAAAAATTAGTTCATTGAGTTGAATTGGCCTGTTATTTTACTTTCTATTTCTTTGCAGGGTTGATGTTTCCAGCACTAATTCATACAAGTACTCATCTGAAAGGTGGGATATTTGGAGTTCCACGCTTCCATAAAAGAGAAAGTCAATTCTCCATCAGAACACCATGGAAATTTTCCTTCCAACCAGCTTATGTAGACATGTATAGTCTGAGCAGACGTAGGAAAATCCTTTCCCAGGAAAAAGGTAATATGATAATTGCAGCTGCTTAATATGTATTGATATTTAAACAATGAGCACTTTAACTGAACAAATTTTTATATGAAATAAGAATGTACATGGTATTAATAATCTTGATCTGGGGTGTGACAGGTTGATTAGTAGTTTTAAAACTTCTTTTATTGGTTTAACATTTCAGGTTTTAGGTATCGAAACATGGCATCTCAAAACATGGAAAAACTGGAAAGTAATGTGGCTATCATAGATTACGCGCAAGATGTGCCTCTTTCAACTTCATATGAAGTAGCCATGGAAGCTCTCTCTTCCCTTATTAGACAGAAAAAACGCGGAGATCAAAAGGGGATTGGTGGTAAATATGGAAAATTGGACAGGATGCGGATATATCTTAAGGTAACAATTTACTATTCTTCCAACTTTTTGCAGATGCTCAAGTATTTATGCGATCAAGGGCCTATGAACCAGCTATATTTCTCTTCTGTGTACAAGTTAATATGACTGCCCATTTCCATTTTCTGTTGGATCAATAATGATAATTGGTTTATCTTATTTATTGATGTTGTCTCTGACAAGCAAGGGATCAATACATTTTACGGTCAACCTATTTCCAGGTAGTAGGAACAGAAAGTGCTTATTGAGGTTTTTACAGCACCTCATCAGATTAGAATATCAGTTTTCTATTTTTTCCCATTCTTTTCCTGAATGAAATCTCCTGAAGTTGAATGATTGAATGAATGTGTATCTTCAGATACTAGACTTGGAAGAGCATATGGCTGGGCTCAAAATTATCCATGTTGCTGGAACTAAAGGGAAGGTACTGATCCATTTTAATATATTTGCTTAACAAATTAACCAGGTTTAGACCATAATCCACTCCTTGAAATTTGATTTAACATTATATCAAGCATAATGTTAATTGTTGTTACTATTTGAAAACAATTATGTTCTCTGAAAGGTGAGAGCCGCATCAGAATTACTCAATAATGTGAGTTGATATGAGCGTGAGGATAGAAGTATAGTTGTATGACTTCAGTTCTAGGGTGTCTGCATGGCATTGATATTAATATCCTTCTCTGGAATCTTCTATCTATGTATATACTACTAGATTTTGTTCAATATTACACATGAGAATCATATTAAAACATGTGATAATATTTTATCACACTTTCTTAAACTCAGTTTCATCTTCCTTTGATGGATCCATACTTTAGGGTTCAACATGCACATTCTGTGAGGCTATGTTAAGGGAATCTGGTTTTCGAACAGGGCTGTTTACTTCTCCTCACCTAATTGATGTTAGAGAAAGATTCCGGATAAACGGGTTAGTTTTTTATTGAGTTCCATCTTTGTTTATCCATTATGTTGTGCATTACTTGATCAGACAGACTCTCCTTTCCCTTTCCTTCACTCCTCCTCTTCTGTGGAAACAAAACCATCCATGATCATAAGTTCCACGACAACAATAAAAGTAGTACAATAAACAGATCCCCTAATAGTAGAGGGCTAGAAAATCTAATGCCATTGGGGAAAAAAAAAGATCCTTACATCTTGTGCAAGAATGATGAGACCACTCAATAACCAGTAGGTCATCCAATGCACTTCGACCTTGTCAGTTTTTTTCAAAAGAGGCTGGTAGCCTCTGTTTCCATGAATCTTTGGCTATATCATTCCAAGTCATCTTCCCATTCTAATAACTTTATTTGACTTGTCTGTATGTCAATCGAGAGGTAAACTTAGGATTTTGTGGAAATAACAAGCTGGTTTGACATAAGATCACTAGCACCTTTTTACCATTTTGAAATAGTTTGATGCATTTGGTTACTAAGTCAATCGGCTTGGGTAGAGGATTTCTCTTCCTAAGAGGAGGTGCATTGGTAGAAAACAGTCTTTTTAGATGTATGAAGTCTAAATTCACTGATATGAATCAGATTTAAATACAATTGTAGCTATGTTTATGTATCTTAATGCATTTTTAATTTCAGTCATTTTCTTGGTTGATTTGAATGGTGCTATGGGTATCTTGTTTCAGGTCTAACTTTTAGTTAATTTTGCAGAGTGGACATATCTGAAGATAAATTTCTTTTGTATTTTTGGAATTGCTGGAATCGGTTGAAGGTACTAATCTTTTGCTTTCAATGGTTCTCAGGAGCTATAATAAGATCATACAAGTTAGTTTTCTTTTAAGGTGGAATTTTTGGATTGTGAAGAGATCATTTTGCCTATGAGTCATAGACCTTGAAACCACTTTGGTCTTTAATATTACTTTTTCTGGACCTTTTTTTGTGTCTTCATTATTGCCTTAAAGTGAACGTTGGTCTTTAGACCACTTTTGTGTAACATTATTGTGCTATCAGCTTTACATAGTGTTATCAGTTTTCCATATGAGTTCAAACTGATTCATGTGTTTAACAAATGAAATCAATATACATCTTCAATTAGTGCCCAACTTTCTATTTTAGTGATCTTATGCTTATCAGTAACATTTACATATATGTAAAAATCTTTGGTAATTTATTTCCCCTCCTCTATGGTAATTCTTTGTTAAGTATGAGGTAAAATTGTTTTATCTTGACCTTTTTTGATAAAGTTTAACACCAAACCAAACTTTGAATCTTCATGAAATTCTCAGCAAATCATGGGATCTTTGGTTCAGCTCCAGCTGTTGCCAAGCTTTTTGGTTCATTTTACAGCCTCACAGACCTTCAAATTTGGGCATCTGAAGCATTCACCTTTTATCCTTCCCTTCCAGTAAAGAAGGCATAAGCAGGACTTTAGTATCTATGTTGCTTCAGACCTTCAAATTTGGGCATTTGAAGCATTCACCTTTTATCCTTACCTTGCAGTAAAGAAGGCAATGGCAGGACTTTAGTATCTGTGTTGCTTGTGCCTAATTAACTCCTTCATGTTTCTAAATGGAAATGTCAGTAAAAACAGTCGAACATGTAATTTGTAAGGGAAGATAAGAGACGTATTAATAGGATTCCGTGAAACTGAATTTGGCATTGATTTTTAGATGTTGGGTCCAAATTGGTGTATCAGAGATACTCCTTCATTTTAGTCACTGCTTGTCAGTACTTTGAAGGCTGACTATCCAATCTGATGCCTTTATCTGCTTCAATAATCACAATCTATGCATGGCAGTTACTTGATTCTGTAAATTTTGCTTTTCAGGAACGTGAAACTGAGGACCTGCCAATGCCCCCGCTATTTCAGTTCCTAACTGTGTTGGCATTCAAAATATTTGTCTGCGAACAGGTCAGCTACATTTTCTTAATTTATATTGGAGCTTATTTAGATTACCAGCCTAGCAGTTGCAATGAGAGGTTTATCTCTAACCTCTTAATTTGCATATGTATGTTAGCATAACTAAAGGCATAAGATCTCTGCAGTAACTGGGACCTTTGCCTTCATGAAAAATCCCAAAAATATTATTTGCCTTATTTCATGATATTGCGTGTGGACACCAATCCTGTCTTCTGATACTGAATTTCATTGGAAAAGATTTCCACCACAGGAATTTTTCCTTTGAAATTTAATGGTAGGGCACTAGTACTGTACACAAATCTCATTTGCTGTTTGAAAATGCAGTAAAAGAATCCATTTTGACTGTTAAATTCATTGCATCTTTATTGAGCTATTGTACATTTTCCAACAATGAATGTCATTCCTAACTTAAAGCTGTTATAGTTGCTGGGAACTTTCTTCTTTGTTCACTGCTGGTGTTTGTAGATGTATGTCCTTGATACGTTGCTATTCTTGAATTGTATGAGAAAGCTTTTCAGCTGACATGACTGCATGTATACACTGACATGTTCCTTTCATGACCCAACACCTTTTGTATCAAATTATTTTTGCTTATATCCACCCTCCACGTAAACAGTTTATCTTCTTTGCTTCTGAGTTAGTGACTCTGTTTTGCTTTTCCTTTTCTACAGGTAGATGTTTCTATCATTGAAGTTGGTCTTGGCGGAAGAAATGATTCAACAAATGTGGTAATTATCTTTCCCTAGAATTATCTGATTTTATTATTATTATTGAGTACCTTAAAAATATGTACTCTAATGGCAAAGGAAAATACTTTTTTTCTGTTTAGCTGTTTATTGGAGGATTCTAAGATAAAAGGGAATAATGAGGTTTGTGATAATAAAAAATTTCTTGGTGATGGAATTTTGTTGATAATCCTTGCAGATTGAAGAGCCCGTTGTCTGTGGCATTACTTCTCTGGGAATGGATCACACAGAAGCATTGGGTATACCATTTTCTGAAATCTACCTTTCTCAGCAACTTATTGCATTTATTTTGAGTCTCCTGATACATATTTGTGTTAGCATGCTTAATTGTTGGTTTTGTTTTCTGGAATCAGGTGTCACTAAGATAGTAACTTTCAGCAGTTTCTTTAGTTTTCCAAGGGTTTTGTACAGTTTAATACTTGGTACAGAAAGAAGCAATGAATTATTAAACCACATACTGTGCTATTGTGCAGGCAATACCATTGGACAGATTGCTTCACACAAGGCTGGAATTTTCAAGGTATAAAACTCATATGTAAGCAGTTAAAACTAGCACAACTTTTGCTTTCTTTGCTATTCAGCTATTTATAGCAATTTATCTATTTTGATTATTTGAATTGGCAGTATTCATTTTCAAGTATTTTCTGAATTGAATTCATA
The DNA here is from genome assembly GCA_015852605.2 of Populus deltoides. Lineage (NCBI taxonomy): Eukaryota > Viridiplantae > Streptophyta > Magnoliopsida > Malpighiales > Salicaceae > Populus > Populus deltoides. Next base: position 23,821,535 of record CM027575.2, on the reverse strand, counting down.
TCTTTTCTGTTCCCGAAGCATCAAATTCCTGCCTTTACTGTGCCACAAGTCTCTGAAGCAATGGATGTTCTTCAGGAGAATGCCCAAGAACTGACGGTAACTGTTGCTCTCAGTTTGCTATTAGCAAATTCTTTTTTTTTTCCCCTGCTCTTGTAAACTATCTGCTGGTACATTTAAGTTTTTTCACATAAATAAAATGTAGCCTTCGTTCTGTTTTGTCTATACATCACTTGGATTTTCATGCAAAAGTATCCCCGTCTGATCCAATTGAACTATTATTGACTACTCTTGATACATGCATGCTCATCCAAGACTAAGTATGTGTTTGGCAACATGCACCGTGTTACCAAATGTACCCTAATTGTCAAAAATTTTGTACATCTGCATAATTCGTGAATGCACAGAGGATAGGTTAAAATCGGAACAATAATCAAAATTTTCCATATTCCAGGACACAAATTTTCTTTACCGAACTGCTGCAGGACACATTTAGGGAAAGTTCTGGATGATATTTTAGGTCAAGGTTATGAAATTTAGTGGGTTTAGGGCTCGAACATTGAACATATATCTGAAATTATGTAAATAAAAGAAAATCAAGGTGAAAACTGGCGGCCTCGCACTGGTAGATTCAAGGAATCACTCCCTGAATAAGAACTTAGCATCTTATCTAGGATTCTTAGGAATCTCACCTAAGGTTGATTTCATCACACAGTCACGGTGAGCATATCACTGGAGTTCCTCTCAAAATATTGCCATTGTGCTTACTGAAAGATTACATATGTAAGGAGTTCCTGGTACTCCTAGTAAGGACTAAGCTTGCTAAATAAGAATATATTACTATTATTTTATGCTTTGAATCCTACCAAAATAGAAATCTAGACCTGTAAAATTTCCAGCATATCTGAAAGTTACAGAGATAACCCTTCAAATTTCAGAATTACAGAGTTGGCTGTTAGTTGTAAAATCAAATAAAATCACATAAAGTTGATCTTTTTGTTGGCTGCATCACCAACATACACTTATTTATGATTCCCACCCTTGTATTTGTGATCTTCATTCTTCCATTATCATGTTTCAATATTAATTATTGAACCTTCAAAAGCTTGTATCCATGCTTGAGCACATGCCTCCAGAGACTGCTAGCGGCATTGCTGATAGATATTTTCTTGCTGATTGCAGGTCCCCCTGAAAGTAGTGGAACCTCTTGATTCAAATGAGTTGAATGGACTAAAGCTTAGTTTGTCTGGCGATCATCAGTTGTCTAATGCTGGTCTTGCTGTTTCCCTTTGCAAATGTTGGCTTCAAAGAACAGGAAATTGGGAGAAGCTATTCCAAAATGTTAGTTTTACGGACCATTTCTCATACTATATATAGTACATAAAATCTGTGAATGGTGTACCCTCTCTGTTTCTTCTTTTGATTCCATTTTTGTAAGTTGCCAGTATCTAAGGATATGATAAATGGTAGTCATCCTCTATATTCAGAATTTGGTTGTTTTACCACAAGTTATTCACTGATCAGTTTTGTGGACTGTTGAAAGGATAACAAGGAAGCTAATTTACCAGAGGCATTTCTTAGAGGTCTTTCTAAAGCACATATTGCTGGGAGGGCTCAAATAATTCCTGATCTTTCTTCAACTTCAAGCTCCTGTATTTCATCAGAAGTAGCTGAAACTTCGGGCGATCTCATTTTCTACTTGGATGGAGCTCACAGTCCAGAGAGTATGGAGGTTTGCGCCGAATGGTTTTCTAGTGCTGTTAAAGAAAACAACCTATCACCATCACTGGTTTCATTTTCTTCACATGACATTGAAAGTATAAATAAAGTGCCGGGAAATGGTTACATGCAGCATGAGAAATTCAACATTCAAGAAATCAATAAAATATCAAAGAAGGTGATATTCAGAATAACCAGCTTGATTTAGTTTGGGAGCTTAATGCGCTGGGCTGTTTTCTGGATGCTTATTTAATCCCATCATTGTTTGTTTGTTTGTTTTGATTAGTGAAGAGTTTTTTGGAGTGTTCATTCTGTTTTCATTTATTACCTTCTCACTTATCATTATCCATACCTTCTTGTAGATTCTTTTATTTAATTGCATGGATGTTAGAGATCCTCAAATCTTGCTTCCACGGCTTGTGAGTACATGTGCTTCCTCAGGTAAAAATAATAATAATAAAAAAAACTCATCAATCTCTCTCTATATATATGTGTGAGTGTGTGTAAGTGTGAGGCTCTGTCCATTTTCATCTAAGTTTAACCTAGTCTTGGCATATGACAACCATTAAGAACAGCTGTGTTGGTTTTATGATCAGGTTGCTTCTTTGATGGTTTTACTTTTGTTTACTAAATTATGCATGTCTTTCTTTTCATGCTACTTAACTTGATTCCATTTTTCTATTTGCTTTCTGTCTGTGGCTGCATTGTTTTGTTATGGTTGTTAAGCCTTCACTCTTATTACATGGCAAGTCATGAAAACCAATGCTTTCTTGTAGCCAAAAAAAATTATCTCTTGGATTTAAAAAAAATTGAAGGAAAAAAATACACAAGAGGTCAGGTGGATTTCACTGGAAGCACTAAAAGTATGGTAATTTACATGCTTCGTGCTGGAAAATTACAGTTCAAACAAACTTCAGCTGATTTATGATGCCAATTTCAGTTGAATGTCAATTCTCGAATCTGCCAATTGGGACACAAGATATACTTATTTAGTGAGGTTGTCCAAATACTGCTAATGGAACCAGTTTCTCTATGATGAGAAATTATGCCTAGAAATAAATACTCCATCTTTCCTTTCCTTCTTACTTCTGCGCAGAAATTATCTGCATCATAGTAAAAACTCAGAACACTGATGTGTTCAAAATGATTCATGTCTTTTTCAGGTACTTTCTTCTCAAAGGCCATTTTTGTCCCAAGTATCTCAACATATAACAAGGTTACTTCTGGTACCTCAGTTGTCCCTTCAGATATCTCTAGCAAGGACTTGCATTGGCAATTCAGCCTGCAGAGACTCTGGGAGAAGATTGTCCATGGGATAGGTACTACTTTTTGCCGCCCTGAAATACTTACACATCTTAATATTTTGTTTATGTATGTCTGATTTCCCTCTTATTTTTTTTTTATTTTTTTTGACAATGATGACCAAAGAAAGCTTGGTTTACCATAAAATAGCAAACAAGCCAAACTATGCACAGAGTGCAGACTAAACTGGCTACTGTATTGTCTGTCTTTCCCCATATTTCTGTATTATATGAATATAGAAGGAAAATCTAGAAAGAAAAGGATATGTGAGGAGTAACTGAGGGAGCTACATACATAGCAGCAGCATGAACTGTTACAATGCAGTGACCCTCGGGCTTGATGTATGGTTTTTCCCTTTACCCATGACATGAATTTACCCACTTATGTGATTTAGCCAATCAAGCATCATTGCAAGTGAAGCTGTGGCCATAGTCTCCGTAGCAATGGAAAACCCATGTGCTTCTTACTCTCCCTGAATATTTTTGCATGTTATTCCTGCTCAGGCCATTTGAATCATGCTACAATAACGCATTGTTGTTTGTCAAAGGAAGCTCTTTTGGTGGCATTGCATTTTGTAATTGGCAGCACCTTATGCCTTTTCTTTTTCATTTGCCTGCAGATACAGATTCTTTACTTGAAAAGAGTACCAAGATGGATGGTGCAGAGACCTTACCACATCGTCAATTCCTTTATGAGGATGCTTCTAATTGCAGTCCTACAGATGGATATTTGGCTTGCAGTGCTGTAATTCCTTCATTGCCATTGACGATAAAATGGTTGAGGCATTGTGTTAGAGAGAACCCTTCCCTAAGACTTCAGGTAATATTTCTCTCTTAGATGGGGTTTCATTTCATTATGTCAAACAATGTGCATGGAGGAAATAATGTTACGGTTACAATTTTTGTTTGTTAAGTGTGAGGACAAAGACCTTGACCAGTTGACAGATTCCTCTCAAAATTCTCATTTTCATCAATTTGAGAAGAGATTGCCTCTATTGTTCGTTCACCAACACTTTAGTGAAAATGCTCTAGAAATGAGTGAATTTCTTCTGGCCCTCTTTTAGGGTTTTTTTTTTCTCCTGAAAATTAGTGGATGCAAATGTCTTCACTTGTGTCATGACTGGCTTCTTTTTTTGAAAAAAAAAACACAGCCATGCCCGCCTTCTCTCATGCAACCCATCTCTAAAAGAAACAAATATTTGTGAGGTGCGTTGATTGTCAAACAGTAGTGCTAACCAGGAAGCCATCGTTGGTGGATTTACAGGTTCTTGTCACTGGATCATTGCATCTAGTTGGAGATGTGCTCAAGCTAATAAGGAGATGACGTCTATTAGAAGACACTCTAGTTGGGATTGTCCTAAAGATTCTTAACCATTCTTCAACATTGATTCTTGTCCGCATTTTAAAGCAAACAAGGCACACCATACAATCCAATAATGCTTATTCATAAGCAAGTGGGCAGCATAATTATATTTTTTGTGCAAGTAACATTGTGTATCATTATTATCATTTACAAAACTATTGTATTGGAATGTGAAATTCTTCCATGTATCTGGTTTTGTCATCTGAATCAATAAATTTAAATTTGGAGATTTTAGATCAATGCTTTGATATCTTATTTTGAAGTAATTACTGATGCCCTGGGGATCATCAGAAGAGCTATTGTTGGGTGTTTTTTTTGGCCCAGAGTTAGGTACAACGAGTCTTGGGTTGTTAAAGGGGGTTAACCTTCTCCTATTCCCACTCCTCAATCCATCCTACCCATGTTTGAACCTTATACTTTCCGGTAGAAATCTCAAATCTAAACCACTGATATGTAGATGCTCCGAGTGGTTTGGTTGTGAGGTGATATATGTTCCAAAGAGACCCTCAACTTTTCTATAACAGTTGACTTCTTTATGGCTTCTGTTTGACTGTTCCTTTGCCAGCCTTGGGCCATTGGATAGGAACATAAATGATGAAAAACATTCTTATTTTTTGTGGTTTAATGTTATGTCGGTAAGCTTGTTTGGAGAAAAGGGAGCTATTTAAACTGGATTTCAAACTGATAAGAAAAGGTCTCGTAAGCTATGATCCAGGTTTATACAACTGTTTTTGTGCTCTTAATTTCTATAAATATTTCACCAAGCATCACAAATTGACAAGGGGCGAATTAAACTGGTTGAGGAATCATCATTTATGGGGTTGGTGTAGTGCCCATGATAGAAATTGGAAAATCATTGAAGATGGTCACCATACGATAGTGATAATCCGAGCTACAAAGCTAGATGAAGATGAAAACTTTATGAAAGCTGGGGCCAATTAGAGTAGACACTTTAACCCTCTTTCTTATCATCATCCATGTGACCTGCAAGCTAACTTTGGAAGTTGCTAAGCTTTAAAAAGCAGAATTATCCAGCAGAGCTGTGCCATGTTTGAAAGAAGACAATTTGCATTTAAGATCCACTAACCATCTATATCCCCCATAGCTTTCATGCTTGTAATGTTGGTTGCTTTCAATAGGTGGCATGGGAAAGTTATTGTATTTAGCTAATGATTCAAAACTAGACTTGGAAGCATCCACTGATAAGATAATTAGAGCAGTATAAGGATTGTATTGGGCAATCACATTATCTAAAACATGTGGAAACCCTTCTATAGAACTCAAGATAAAGGTCCATGTCTCCATGATGCCATTGGCTCAGCTCATTGTTTTCAGATAAAGATGATGCCTTTGTCACACCCCTCTATAAAGGGTGTTCTTTGCTAATAATTCACCATGGATGTTGTGTTCCACTACTTCATGGTAATAGTTCTGAGGCGGTGTTTACAAGGCCCTAACAAGACTTAAGGAGAGTCGAGTGGGAAGAAATTTGATCGAAAGGCAACCCTTCTCTCCGGAATTATTCAGTGGAAACATAGATAATTCTTGAACAAAACATTCATCGCACATGCTTGGTGACTCTTGCTCAGATTGTAATGCAACATTTTCATCCTACGGTTTTTCATGAGGCTAAATGGTCTAAAACCTGCACACCTTGTGGAATGGCAATGGGTTGGTTCAAGTTTTCGGTTATGTTTTTGATAAAAAAAAAAAAAAAACTAAATTGATATTTTTTTTATATGTATAATTAAAATCGAATCTAATTGAAAACTGGTTCAAAAACGATCACTTTTATTTTAGTTCAATTTGGTTTTTCAAAGAGAAAAACCAACAAAACCTGATAGTTTTTTAATGGGTTATTTTTGGATTTTGTATGTCTTAACCCAGTTAATTTTTATATAATAAAGGGAAAAACCAAAATTAATTCATAAAATGAATTAGATAATTGCAAATACCCAATAATATACATAAATGTAATTACAAAAATATAGAAAAAAAAAGTAGAAAAAAGATATGTAATTATCTAAACAATATATATATAAACTATTAGGTTTAACATTTTATAATTCTCTCTTCATGAAAAGAAATGTACTCATAGAATGAACTAATTTCTCGAAGTATGAAGCGTAAAAAATCAATAGGATTTAAAATATATTCATGATCTAAAATATCTTATCAGTTATTAAAAATAATATCATAATTTTTTATTATTATTATAAATTTGAAAAAAATTAATGACTCATGTTTATTATTCATAATAAGAATTATCCAAACTTAAAAAAAATAAAAAAAATATATGAATAAAAAACTAAAATAATGAGAGATAAAATGAAAGTTATTGAACCTGGTTTAATCTAAACATAATTAAGTAGGTTAGCTTGGCTTAGTAAAATTATTTTTGTTCTGATTTTTTTCAAATCAAACAAAAGTTTGATTATTCTCTTCTAATTTTATCAAAATTTAAATTAAATTTTGAATTATTTATTAAATCAAACCAGATTTAATAACCACCACGTACGACACCGTACATCTCTCGTTATATTTCCAAAACTCCATCGACAACAACTGCTATTACATCTTCGGTCTCTCCACCCCAATAAATCCACGCTCTCTCTCATTTATATATTTATTTATTTATTATCCATACTCATGCACTGCTAATACCTTGTTTGGAAACTCGTTTAAAATTATATTTTTCAAAAAGTTTAATTTTTTTTATTTTTTTAATATTTTTTTATTTTAATATACTAATATTAAAATTATATTTTAAAAAATAAAAATAAAATTATTTTAATACATTTTTTTAAAAAATACACTCTAAAAATCAATACCATATTCCCAAAGAACCCCCCCCTCCCTCCCTCCCTCCCTATTTATTTCTTTCAAATGGCGGGTTGAAGACCCCCCACTTCAATATCACAAACATCCACGCAACTTGTTACTTCGCTTCTAGTGTTACTCCTAATTCTTCTTCCATTAACTCTTGCCGGGTTTGCATTTGTTCTTCAATGCCGGGGCGGGTTGACCGACCCCACTACCCGGTGGTCACATGATCACCATGAATTTCCCGGAATGGAGACTATCAGTGGCTTGACTAAGGATGTGGTTTGACTAAGGATGTGGTTAGGAATTCGGATCTTCTGGGTCATAGTCATTCCCTTTCTTTCCCTTATTTTCGTGATTGGAAATTCGGGTTCGGGTCGGATATGAAACCCAAGGTGAGTTTTTTGTATATAGTATTTGTCGGATTGTTTCGGGAGTGATTGATTTTTTATGGGTTTTCGGGTTTGGTTTAGAATCTGGGTATCTGGCAATAGTGTAGGGTTAGGATTCGATTCAAAAGATTGATTGGACATTTGAAATGAAAGTTATTTATTTGGGAGGGGGGGGGGTTGTTTGACTAAAGTTAGGGTTTTTAGCTTTATTTCATTTGATCATTTCTCTAATGAAAAAAAAAATGATTGCTGCAATACATTTTTGCTGAAAATTTGGGGGGGGGTGGGTTTGGCTTTAAGTACTTTTATCAGCAAAATTATGATCAATAAGAACAGTTGTGTTAGGTGATTGTGTTAACAGTTGCTTAAATGCTGACCTGATCATTTTAGCATTGCCTTGATAATTCAAGTTGAATGTATATTAGTCCTAGATTTAGTTTCATTTAGCCTACCCCCGGTTTATGGTAATTGGTTCGCACTTCGGATTTTAACTGCTTTCCACATCCATAAGTGTTCGTTAGTTCAACAACTGAATTGATTGTTTTTAAATGTAGCTATTATATCTAATGTTATTGATATTAAGATGATTTGTTCTTTTGAAATGTTTTGTTTCATGAGTGATGTGGAGGATATTAAGACACATGGGTTTTGTAATTTTGCTTTGCATCAGATATGTATAACGACAAGCACGTCTGCTGGCTTAGAACAAACTTTACCATGGATATTTTATCACAAGGTTATGGGAGTCTCAACCTTTTTTCTTTTTGTGGAGGGGAAAGCTGCTTCCCATGACGTATCTAAAGTTTTGGAAACAGTTCCAGTGAGTTAATTTTCAATTTCCTGATACGGCATCTGTGTTGGAATTGTAACTTGTCTTATGCTTCTGGGGGTGTGTGTTTGCTCCTCTGTGGTTTTATTTTTCTGTTTGTCATCTTCCGAATGTTTTTTTATGGGCTGTGTATGTCTTTTGCAGGGGGTGAAAGTTATATACAGATTGAAAGAATTAGAGGAACAAGAAGCTATAAGGTTGGTGCCTTTTCTCTTGGATATCACTATTTAATTAACCAAGCTGGAGTATTTTGATCACCAGTTTCTTCTATTCATAGATGTGGTATACAGAAAAGGATGGCAGCATCTTTTCTATTGGGCATGTTTAGAAATATTACTTAGGTCCTAGTGTATTTTAGCCTTGTGATTTTTAGGCTTGGTGTTCTCTTTCATATCATAATTCAACCTTTGATATGTTTGTCAATGATTCATCATATAAGGAGTTGATAAAAAAATTATTGACCAGGGGAACTTCTGAAGATATTAATCATTATGTGGGGAAAATTTTGCCTATTGCAGTGGCAATGAGCTTAAAATACATGCTTAGGAATGATGCACAGTATTTGACTAGATACTATTTAGTTCACTTAGACATCGTAGAACATAACTAAGCTTCAGTCCAATCTACTTATCATATGTTCCTCTTCTCACCATTCAATTCTAAAATAGGGATGACTAGCCTTTTTTCCCCAATCCTTTTGATACTGACTATTCTTGTACTTTCATATCTGTAGTTTTAAATCTGACTGAATCTCATTTAGTTTTGTTTCTTTTATTATGTTTTGGGTTATTAGTCGGATCTGGAATGAGACCTGGTTGTCAAGCTTCTTCTACAAGCCATGTAATTATGAGTTATTTGTGAAGCAATCCCTCAATATGGAAATGGCTATTTTCATGGCAAGGGTATGGATATTACATTCTCATATGCTTCGTAAATCATCAGCTTATTGAAGTGTTTGATGAAAGCTTTACATATTTTACACAATGCAATTTCAGGAGGCTAGCATGGACTGGATTATCCTTCTCAAAACTGATGAGCTAATTCATCCTGCAGGAGCTAGTGAATATTTCTTGAGACAGTTGCTGTCAGATGTGCCTGGAAATGTTGACATGATTATCATTCCGAATTATGTGAGTTGAACTGCTTTTATAAGATTCATATGAAATATTACCTCTTGCAAGGTTGATTTGTAGGCTTTGGTGTCAAAAACTTTCTGCTCATCACAACGCGTAACTATTAGTTTCTTTTGTTCTGCTGTTCTTCTTGATATTTGATGACCACATAATCATTTCAGGAGAGCAGTGTTGAGCGAGATGATATCAAGGAACCTTTTAGTGAGGTACTGTTTATTTTTCTCAGAACTTAAGGTAATTTAAATTAACACTTGCCTAATATGTGTTGTGTGTGTGTTGGGGCAGGGGAAGGCTCATGTGTGGTGTGTTTTTGGATTTTCATGTCCCCGACACAATTATTCTCACCAATAATAGTTCATATTTATTTGTGGACATAGGTCTCAATGTTCAAAAAGAATCACGATCATCTTCCCAAAGATACATACTTTGGCAATTATGAGGAAGCAATCTGTGGTAATCCAAACTATTTTCTGACATATGGGAATGGGAAATCTGCTGCTCGTATTCGAGACCATCTTCGTCCTAATGGCACACACAGATGGCATAACTATATGAAAACACCCAAGTATGGTCACTCTATCTGATAACTTCACATGCACATGCATGTACATTTTATTGCGCTTATGCATCTCCTTTTTTCTTTTTTTTCCTCATGTCACCTCCTCATTGGCGCATCCATTATGTCAATTTTTGATGTATTTCCTTTATCTTTCCTGACTTAACATCATCGAGATGCATGGAGAGCTTTACCATTCGTTTCTTTATTTGTTGCACGCTCTTAAGAGCTTCTCTGTAAACTTTGCTAGCGAGGTTAAATTGGAGGAGGCTGCTGTTCTGTATTACACATACCCTAAAATTTCTGATTTGACTTCACGACATGATCAGTGTGGATGCAAACCTACGAAGGAGGATGTTAAAAGATGCTTCATGTTCATGGCTGTAAGTCCTCATGCATGATTATTATTATTATTTTTTTTTTTGTGTTGGTTGTTTTGTTTCTAGATTGAACTATTGCCTGTCCTCTCATTCTTTTGTGGGAACTGATTCTGTTGCTAAAATGTCTTTATCATGTGCAATAGGCATAATCTAGTTTGTGAGTATATATGTTGTTTTCATTTTCCTCACTGTAAATGCATTTTATCTCCTGGGCTTATATGGATGTTGTTAAAACTCGGTAAAACCATTGCATGAGAAGACGTGATAATTTCTGAATTATTTTGCTTACAACTCTATCATTGTTTTGTACTGAACAGGCATTCATAATTGCTTCAACGGTAACAGAGGAGGAAATGCTTCAGTGGTACTAACTATACTACCATTTTCCTATATTTTGTTTTAGAATTTTGATATGAATCCATTGACCCCTCTTGAAGTTACATATGTGAAATAAAATATCTAAAAATGTGCTGCAATTATCCTACGCTCTCAAATCTAATGACATGCGAGTTTCCATAGCTTTATTTTGATGGGTGATGTTTTTTGCCCTAAAATGCTATAAACCAACATTTTAAACCATCATACTCAATGCCTCATTACATTAGGTACCAGGAAAGGATCATGTGCACTGATGAAGCACTGAAACTGAAACTCTTGAGAAAGGGCATCTTGACTTGCATCTACACTCCCATGGTGAGTTTCACTGCCTGAATTTTCCATCCAAAGTCTCTTGTTTCTAGTTCATCTTTGAGCTGCATAGGAGTTTAGTTGGTGTGGATCTGTGTACCATTTGACAATCCTGACACCTTTCTTAATTTTCGCACAGGTCATTGTCCATGGACTTGGGGAATCTGGTGTTTTCAGCTCTGTGATAGCAGCGTCACAGAAGTTCATATCATCAGTTAAGAATAGCAACTCTTCCATGACAGCTGGAGTTGTTTCTTCAAGAAAGATTGGTCATGGTGGAGAATCTCAGGCAACTGCAAGAAGGGGCTTGCAAATTTCTGACGAGGCTTCTATATTTTCAGCAATTCCACCAGTCTCCTCCTGACCTGGAAGATATTCACATAGAGATGTGATCACATTACATCCGCAGTAACCCTTGACCCCCGTGTCTTATCTCGTGTTGTTTGATTGGAGAGGGACGTCAAAGTTCTTGAAAATATTGATGAACTGGAACTCGAGGGAGCAAGAAAAGCAGCTATGACTGTTGAGATGGGGCACTTCGTTGTGCAGTTTCATGGGGCCCTTCCCGATCATTACCCAAGCGCTGGTGTACATTTTGGTTTAGATATTAGGTTCTATAGAGTTGAGGTGTCGAGCGAGATTCTGATCACTTACATATTCATGATTTGTCTTCTCGTTAGTATTTCTGGTTGCCGTGGCCGATTGTCTGCAGTTGTGATCTGAAGCCCTGCCAGACCAATTGTTGGCTTACACACGTTGCAGGGGACGAATACTACAGCATACATTCATCGTTCATGATACGGAAGGTGGTTATTCATTGGAAACGCCTTCTTGCCGTTCATTTCCTCTATCTTACTCTCTCTACTTAAGCAGCTCTATTCATTTATTCTTGTGAAAATGTGTGGAATTTTATCAACTCGTATTAGATTTTGGAGACCTATGTATCAATGATAGGAAGAATTTCGTCTTTAACAACCACTTGTAAATTATCGGACCAACAAATTGAACCAAAAAAAAAAAACACTACCACAACTTGAACTAAAGACACCATTAAAATGTTGGCTCGTAATTTTTCTTCCCTGAAGAGGCGACGTATTTGCGTTTGATTAACTTTGAAGTATTTATATTTGCAAACAACTTGTACTTTTATACCATCTGAGTATTTTTTTCACACCCCAACACAATTCCTAAGGATAATGTCATTCCCCGCTACGAGTCTAGTACTACGGAAACTACAATTGCCGAAGCTCAAACCTTGTTCCAGGCATATAATCTATGGAAAGCATAATCGCTACATGAAGCATGCGATTGTATCTGTCGATCCCTTGTGTTTAATGATGACTTCAAATTTTTAGGAAATTTGGAGTCCCTGCCAAGCGTCCATAAGGGGACCTTGTATCTGCTTTCATGCAGTTCATGGCCAAGCAGATAGATGGTAATCAGTAATGTTAAAATAAGTATTTATGTATTCTGGCAGTAATTTTGGGAGCTCAATTTGACGGATGTTTTTTGTTGGTGTGAAAGAGGACTTTCTCTAACCATTGAAAAGGGGACCTTCCTCATTTACAAAATTCTGATAGTTAGCTTTCTCCCACAAGTGCAGGTGAAAGCTCTCAGGAAGAAGGATGTGTTTCCTTTAATTCACTGGGAAATATTTCCCTGCAAAAGAACAGTAAATGTACATCTGATGAAAGTTATGTTGTAAGCATTAACACTGTTTCAGAGGTTTCTGGGTTTAAACAGAGTAAGAGAAGGATGAAACAATCACACCGTTAGAGGATGAAATTGTCAAAGTTGATGCTGGAATAGTCTCTACAAAGGAGAAGTTTTCAATTAAAACTGATACTAGTTACTTTACCTCAAGCTGAACCCTGGAGAGTTCTTGCACACAAGAAGCCACAGAAAGGGTGGATTCCATATAACCCCAGAACTGTGAGGCCTCCACCTTTTGCTGATGCAGACTCTGTGAAGCTAATGTCTTGGAATGTCAACGGGTTAAGAGCATTATTGAAGTTAGAGGGATTCTCTGCTCTTGAGCTTGCCTAAAAGGAAGACTTTGATGTGTTGTGCTTGCAAGAAACCGAACTGCGGGCAAGTATCAGTTACATATTTGATCGCATGAGGTTTAATTTAGAGTTTCTTGACTACATTTTTTCATTTCTGGAGCAAGGTCCTAGCATGCATACCGAATCTTGGGTTGATTTGGTGAAATTGACAATTTCTTGATTGGTTCCTCTGATTTTGAAAGCAGGAGAAGGGTGTTGATTCCATCAAACAATCCCTGATTGATGGTTATGAGAATAGCTTCTCGACATGTAGCAATGCCAAACTTGGTTATTCTGGCACTGCAATTGTCTCTCGAGTATGCTTATCCTTTTCTGGTTCTGTCTATAAATTTTCATGAGTCATAGAGCATCAAATTTGATCCTGAATATACGCTCTCCTGAAGAAGATGACTCTCTCTCTGATTCATATATAAAATTACATCACATTATGGAATAACATCACAGATGAACATAGAAGCTTACTATAATCCAAAATCGTTTCTAACTACTCAGCAGACTAGCATGACATAATTACAATCTACTGATCTAGAGAATAGAATTTTAGTTTAGCCACTTCCGAATACCGAATAGTTCTGCCTTTATGGTAAAAGAGTTTGTTGTAATCTTTTTTTGACCTGCAGAACTTGTGGACTCTACAATTATTTTGATCCCGATTTTTGAATTGCCAACTTGCCTTTTGCTTTTATAATAGATTTTCCTGTCATTACTTACCCAGTAGAGATCAATGTTTGTGTGACAGATAAAGCTCCTTTCAGTCCATTATGGCCTAGGCATCCCAGACCATGATAGCAGGGGACGTGTTGTGACACTGACAGCAGAGTTTGTTTCATTTTATTTAGTAAATGCATCCGTTCCTAACTCTAGATGGCTTGAAGAGACTGGTAATTGGCCTTGGATCCATATCATCACTATATTATATTTATTCCACTCACGTTATCATCATGAGCTCTTTGTTCTGAGGTGGATTTATTCATGGACTGACAGCTCTAATTTAATTCTAGTTGTACAGGATTACACAATGGGATCCATCTTTTAGCAACTAATGAAAGTAAGCATGGTTTTTTAAGTGAATGCTTACATCTTAGATCTGTTTGTTTTCTACTGCAGAGGGAATAGTTGCTATGCTATCTCCATGGTTGATTTAAGGCTTGTGCTGCTTTGCATGCTTGATCCAGGAGCTTGAAAAGTCAAAGCCTGTCATTTTGACTGGTGATCTGAATTGTATCTCACCAGGAGATAGAAATTTGCAATCCTGCAGCGAGACATTTAAATTTCATGGATTTGCACTCAACTTTGTCAATGTTCCCAAGATGTCCGTAAATATGTTGGATCCCTAATTTTAGGTTTAGTTTCAAGCTTTTTGTTTGAAAGAAGTGCTGCGTGTACAGAAGAACAAAGAAAATCATTTGGATCAAACTTTTTGTCAAATGGATTTGTGGATGCCTTCAGAAAACAGCATCCCAATGTTGTTGGGTATACCTACTGGGGTTATCGACATGGTAGTCGGAAAACTAACAAAGGTATCTCACCACTTGGATTCCAAAAATTTCTAACTAAAAATCCTTTCACAGAAGAGCACTTATTATTATTATTATTTAAAGTCTTTAGAATTTTGAAAAGTGATTCAACTCTAGAAGATAATAGTAAGTATACTATATTTGATGTATCCGTAAAATTGCCGAGCCATTGTAAGATATCCCGGAGAAGGTTAATTCATATCTTCAGATCTTTCTGGCAGACATAAACCAGGGCTGTTTACCATTGTATTTGTTTCCGATTCATTTTGATCTTACACACAGTTGTACTGAAGTTTGAAACAGGATGGCGGCTTGACTACTTTCTTGTGTCAGAATCCATAGCATACAACGTCCATGACTCCTGCATTGTCCCTGCTGTTACCGGGGGTGATCACTGTCCTCTTCGTCCTGTACTCGAGCTTTAGTTTTGCAAGAACATGGTTTGCATGGGAATACACATGGAGGATTAGTTTGTCTTGGCAATTTGTTGAATTGATGGTTTTGGCCTTCTGGTTAATGCCAAGTGTTAAATTAATTAAAAAAAAAAAAAAAGGGGGGGGGTAATTTATATAAAATTTTTTTTTTTTTTTATTTTTTTTTTTAAAAAAAAAAAAAAAAAAAAAAAAAAAAAAAAAAAAAAAAAAAAAAAAAAAAAAAAAAAAAAAAAAAAAAAAAAAAAAAAAAAAAAAAAAAAAAAAAAAAAAAAAAAAAAAAAAAAAAAAAAAAAAAAAAAAAAAAAAAAAAAAAAAAAAAAAAAAAAAAAAAAAAAAAAAAAAAAAAAAAAAAAAAAAAAAAAAAAAAAAAAAAAAAAAAAAAAAAAAAAAAAAAAAAAAAAAAAAAAAAAAAAAAAAAAAAAAAAAAAAAAAAAAAAAAAAAAAAAAAAAAAAAAAAAAAAAAAAAAAAAAAAAAAAAAAAAAAAAAAAAAAAAAAAAAAAAAAAAAAAAAAAAAAAAAAAAAAAAAAAAAAAAAAAAAAAAAAAAAAAAAAAAAAAAAAAAAAAAAAAAATTATTTTTATAAAAATTTTTAAAAAAAAAAAAAAATAAAAAAAAAAAAAAAAAAAAAAAAAAAAAAAAAAAAAAAAAAAAAAAAAAAAAAAAAAAAAAAAAAAAAAAAAAAAAAAAAAAAAAAAAAAAAAAAAAAAAAAAAAAAAAAAAAAAAAAAAAAAAAAAAAAAAAAAAAAAAAAAAAAAAAAAAAAAAAAAAAAAAAAAAAAAAAAAAAAAAAAAAAAAAAAAAAAAAAAAAAAAAAAAAAAAAAAAAAAAAAAAAAAAAAAAAAAAAAAAAAAAAAAAAAAAAAAAAAAAAAAAAAAAAAAAAAAAAAAAAAAAAAAAAAAAAAAAAAAAAAAAAAAAAAAAAAAAANAAAAAAAAAAAAAAAAAAAAAAAAAAAACAAAAAGGCCTAAAAAAAAAAAAAAAAAAAAATAAAAAAAAAAAAAAAAAAAAAAAAAAAAAAAAAAAAAAAAAAAAAAAAAAAAAAAAAAAAAAAAAAAAAAAAAAAAAAAAAAAAAAAAAAAAAAAAAAAAAAAAAAAAAAAAAAAAAAAAAAAAAAAAAAAAAAAAAAAAAAAAAAAAAAAAAAAAAAAAAAAAAAAAAAAAAAAAAAAAAAAAAAAAAAAAAAAAAAAA